>JAYWIR010000027.1:0-497570 GCA_036172245.1 Raillietiella orientalis | reverse complement strand
AAGGAGAAACCGGCAGCTGGTTCGGTCGTGGTGGTTTGGCTCCTACCTCTGCTTTTTTGCTGTTTGGATGTGTTCATCTTGTGCTGCAACTCGTAAAGATGAAGTTCGCTATCGATGTTCCTCGTAGCTGCGAGAAGGGTCGATGTTCATGTTCTCTGCTGCTGAAGTGAAAATCCGTTGGCTTATGATTTCTGGGAAAGCAACTGGTAGGCTTCTTTAGTTGCTTTGAGAGTCCCAGCAATTGCTGCAACGCAAGGCTTTGTTCGTCTTGAAGTATTTCGTTGATGTTATCCATGGAATTCCCAGGTTCTGACATTTCATTCTTTTCATTCTTTTTCAGAAACTGCTGTATTCGAATATCTTTTAGACAATTGTTTAGGTACACTTCCTTGTTATCCTGTTTAGTGGAGATTTGATGCTTTCACGCACGCCCGTTTCTTATAAGCTTTTCAAACTTTGATGCACGAAGGAAGTCTGCATCTCCATATCTGCAGGTCCATCTTATATGGAGAGAGGAATGTTCTTTAAATTGGCTCATCAAAAACGGAGTGCTGCTCATTGCCCATAGACTGGAAAACGGAATTTGAATTGTCGCAGATTTCGGGAATTCTTTCTTCGAACCCTTGTTTTGTTTTCAATTCTTTGAAAGGATTATTCTCCTATACAGAATAAGATCAAGTTAAGATTCTTACAGTGTCTCACATTGAAGTGCCAGAACCATTAGACAATCTGGGGAAACTGTTTTGTTGGCTTATTTTAATAGCCTGCTCCTCTGTGATTCCGTTTGTTTTCATTTCCAGAACACTTCCGGACAAATTTCTTGGCTGTTGGAAGCGACGCCATACTTGAGAAATGGCACTTTCTACAGGGTGGGAACACACATGGCAGGTAGTTGTTCGGAATCATGCATGCAGGTTTACTGAAGTGAGTTCTCAGAGCTTCTTGCCCTAGGAATGGTAGGAATTCTTTTCACTCGTGAAAGCATCCGAAAGAGAGCGAATTTTAAGCTATGTCTTAAACCGCGTCTTTGAAGACTCAGTCGATGCGTCTTTCAGCCACTCTCTTACACTGCCGCTGTTATAAATGTTTTCAAAATTAGGATGAATGGGATTCATAAGTTTCGCAGCACTATCTTGCCAACATTTGGCAGTCACTGGTTAGGCTTCACCAATTCAGGATCGTGCCTAGGAGCTAGGATATCTGGGATGAAGAAGTGGCCCTTGTCATACTCTACTTTGTCCCCGTTCCCAGGGCGACTTTCATCGGTGCACACCAGAGGCGAAGATTGAGAGTGGATCACTGCGAACATTTCGCCACCAGCGGGAACCGCCCCCAAGTCGAGGTTTTGCTTGAGCATGCAGATAAAAGGGAGTTGCAGTTACAGAACACGGGAGCTTTGTAAACAGCCGCCGCATCAGACTTGGCTGCTGATGACGAAAGTCAGTACCAAGGAAGAAACATCAAGATGACGACGCCCTCGATGCAGCCTGGAGCCTCTGCGGACTTGCGCACACAAACGTGCAGGCGGTCGGGGCTGCACTCCGGAGGAGTGACCTTCCCCCGGACACCCAGGACGAGCTCCTGTTGTTCTCTACGGAGGGATCCTAGCTGTCTCGAGACTGCAACACTGCACCGGCAACATACAGGACGGACGCTGCAAGGCATGTGGAGCGGAAGAGAACAGCTCTATGTGTTCACCCGCCCCACGCTTCTACCGGATTGGCAGGCGGTGAAGGCGGGGACTGGGCTGCGGAGAAGCGTGAAGGCGAAAATTCTGGGGGGTCTGTTTCAGGAGAGTCGAAACGTCCAACTGTACAACCCGATGGTTCGAACCACGCTTGCCCTCTTCGTCACAGCAATTGTGATCAGAAGGGCAAAGATGCACACATCTGGACGAAGAGTACCGACATGGGAGACTCTGAAAGTCCTGCTAATGAGGGAGATCGGGATCAGGAGCTGCCGTAGGGTCCCATCCTGGAGGTATCGCTACATCCTCAGGAAGATGAACGATTACGCCCAGATGAGAGGAACGATCCCGGCCCGCCTTGAACCCAAACTTCCAAATACGCCAATGCGATAAAGTGAAGGGAAAGGATGAATTGAAAACAAAACCAGTACAGTTGTTAGTGGTGAAAACATGGTAAGGACAGAAAAGACTGATAGTTGTTTGTTTAAAGTTCAAAATTTGCTTCAGTAAATGCACCCCACCGCTTGTCGGACCTGGGGACACTGCAGTCAATATGCCTCATTTTATGAGGAGATTTGAACTGGAAGGCAATCGATCCTTAGGATAATGAGATCGTCGATGGGATCGAATAGCTGAACCCATCCGAAGTTCCTTTTTTTTTCCAGCTCGGAATAATTTTGCACTCAAAATTATTGCGAGTTGAAATCTCCCATGGGAAAGAGAGCGAATGTTGGAAGCATAATTATGCCGTTATTATTTTCAGTCAATTTGTTTTTTATTGTGAGATTGTGATTCCCTAAAATCTCATCCGTGTGGATGCAAATTGAAAGAACGACGTGAATGTGACAACGGACTTTTCCTATTTAAGAAGACTAAAAGGAAATAGAGATATAGATATATATCATACACTTGTACCACCTGTTCATAACTTCGAACTGCTTGTTCCTTTCCCCATATACTTCGAATTTCTTTTCTGTACTTTTAAAAGCCTTTTCTTCAAGTTACTTCAACCGCACGCTATTGGCATTTCAAATTTTGGAGGAAGTAAAAGCATTTTATGAATTCGAAATCGGTTTGCATTTCAGGCAGAAGAAGAAATAGTACTCTGCAAATAAGGGACCTTTCTGGAAACTTTGAATAATTGAAGTTTCCACCATGCTGTAGAATGCAAGATTGTCATGGCGCACCTTGAAGGCGCTGCAAATGTTCACAAGACAGGCGGATGTGTACTTCAGGCCGAGCATATTGTGCCATTTGCAATCTCAACCACATGACTGACTTCTCGATCTGATTTTTTGTTTGAATATTGAGCGAGTCCCTGTTAAATGCCTTCCTGAGATGTTGCGACAAACAGTTAATAACTATCCCATGAAAAGAAAGACATCCGGTGCGGCGATTTTGCAGGGGCTTTATAAGTATTCAGGAATGAAGGACAGTCATTCATTTGGATAGAGTCATGCTTTTGTATATATTACAAATACGAATTGAAAATGGATCCCAGGTTGTCAAGAGTGGTTATTTATATGAAGCTTCATTCTGAAATTTCTATTTTTATAAATAATTGAACGGAAAAATAATTGGATATGAGTAGTGTGTAATTTTCTTTTCCCTTGTTTTCCCTTCATGCACTCAGGCAGATTATAAATGCAAATGATTAAATGAATAGGCAATAAAACTTTCATTGATGCATCATAATGTGACCATATTATTATGCATGGATGTGATTGTTTCATTTAACAAAAATAAAATGCATCTTTGACATCATGAATCCTTTTGGGGGTCCACTCAAAGAATGTTTGTTGAGTATAGTTTGGGCTATCTAGTATAAGAGGCTGCAAGAGTTTCGGAAAGGTATAACTCTCTGAATAAATCGCTACTGTGTTTTGAATGCTCAGCAATAAAAAGAAGGCTTATGAAAAATATAAAAGTTATCACTATTTCATATTCATTTGACAAATGTATTTTGCGAAAGTATTGATCCTAATACAAATTTCATAAATGTTGTATGCAATTCCTAAGGCTTCGTTGTGCTGCTTTTCAAATCTGAGAATGAGTTAGTAAATAAGGTAATTTGGGCCTGGGAAAAAAATTGGAGATCCAAATCCTTCTAATTATTTGCAAGTGTCTGGTCTTGAGTTGATATGGTTTCGTGCATGTATATCAAATACAACGAAAGTATGAAATATTTCTCGTAGCTAACAGGTATTACCTGAAAACATACTGAAAGTACATTACAAGTTTGCTTTAGCTGTTCTCAAAATTAATCTTATTGAAAATTCATTGCGCTATACCGAATCGAATTAATTCATCAAAATATAATTAGCACTACGTAAACTATTCTTCAAAATATGAATTGTTGTGATAGTGGCAGGTCCTGCAGAGATACGTGTTTCGTCTTCCTGAGTTAGAATTTGAAATAGCAAAACATGGAGACGCCACGGAAGAAATTAAAGCATGAAATTAAAGATAGAATTAGTGATGACAGAGCGGATCTGAGCCTAATGAGTCTTAATAGAATTCCCGAGATGGTGTTCTCTTATATTGTAAGTAGAGGTTTTTAAAAAATTTTCTACGGCGGCTTCAGTATATGTTTAGGGAAGTCAAGCTAAAGTCAAAAAGCTTGATTTGTCAAATAATAAGCTGGTGGATCTTTCCGTGAGTGAAATAAATCAAACAATAATCCTTTAAATAAGTTTTAGGAAACAATCAGTGTTCTTAAAAATCTCACGCATTTGGATTTGAGCCAGAATAAACTAAAATGTCTCCCAGATACTTTTGGAGAACTGACTCAGTTGAAATATTTGGATTTATGGAAGAACCAAGTAAGATGGTTAATTAAAAATATTTGTGCCTTTAATCAATCGCCTAGCTGGAAAACCTTCCCGGTAGTTTTTATAAATTGGTTAACTTAAGATGGTTGGACCTCAAAGATAATCCTCTATCTGAAGTATTAAAAGCAAAAGCTGGTGGCTGTAGTACGGACAAAGAGTGTCAGGAATGTGCAGTTAGAATTGTTAAACACTTTAAACAACAGCACATTGAACAGATAACAAAAACAATTGAAAATGAAGGTAACAGAATGCTTTTTATAGAATTTTCGAAAATTTTTAATAGAGCAGAGTACTCCAAAGCCCCTCAATTCTTGCAAAAAAAGACCCAAACTGACTAAAGAGCTACCTGCTTTGAAGAATTATGCCAAACCATGCGAGTTACCCAAAGGAACTCCCAAAACAGAGCCAAAAGTACAATCACTTCCTTCTAAACAATTGCACAAAGGTAAATCAGTACTTCTCTTTTGTTTTTTTACATTGTTGGTGTGCAGACACCATACTTTTAGATTCCAGAAAGGTAATTCCTTGGAAATTTTTATGGATACCATTCTTAATATTATTGTTTTCAACAATGATTATTTTCACAAATTACTATCCACAAATGTTTTTTCACTTGTGGCTTAAATTGAAGGAAGTGGCTAAACTTGTGTGGCCTAAACTGCAGCTGGGCATTTCTGTTTTTTCACACTACATTTGTGATGCACTAAAAATAATTTTGCAACATCTGCCTGATGTGATCATCTGTATATATGCATATGCAAATCAGTTTGTGCATCAGGTGTGTAGAATCCTCATACCAGTATGGAAATACACTCTACAGAAACTTGATTTGCATTCCTGGCTGGAAGCAGTGATTGCACGTGTGCTCTGAAGCACTGCAACTTATAATACAATAATAAGCAACAAATGCTACATCATCTTAAAGGTGTATATTTGGGAGATGTATGGGATAACAGTAATCTTTGCAATCTTCTTACCATGGCTCCTAGGAAATTTAAGCTTCCATCCATCTGATTCATTTTCTGGAAAATAAAACATTTAGCTGACATGAATTCAAACTAACCTTCTCAATTTCTCCCAGGCGTGAGAAAAAAATTTCTCCTAAACATGTGGGCATATCTTGGCGCAATTTTTCTAAGTCTCCTTTGGTAATACCAATGGGGCTGTCTGCACCAGGATGATGGGAATCATTGGAAGGAGTACGTTTATTGACATAGCTCAGAACATGGGGCAGAGCACTAGACTGATCAGAAGGAGTGCACTCCATCAGATAGAACTCTAAATGGCGCCACAAAAGAAAAAGACATGATTCCAGGCATGTTATCAACATGCTTTGTTGTTCTTCAAGAAAATCCAAATGCTTTCTGAATTGCTGTGATACTTGCAACCGTTGAGCAGCTGCATTTGTAACTGTTTTATCACCCAGGCATGATTGAATTTGATCTGTAGTCATGCTGTCCACATTGCAGAGTTTGTGCTTCTGTGTTTGAAAATCTTGCTGTACAAGCAGCAATATCTGGGAGAGATGCTGAATGTGGCACACCAGCAAACCAACTCCTGAAGGTCGCGATGGCAATAAACTCACAGTTTTTGCATCTGCTGTGTTATCAATTAAACTGTTGCTCAACATTCTAGCTTACTTTCAGCACCAAATATATCTTTGGACAACATTTCCACAAATGTGGGCATGAAGAGAATGCGACTACTTTTTGAATTCATGCTCCGACTAACAATGGTGCTTAAATGGACTAGCACATTCTGTAGTACCTTTAGATATGCTGATTGATATGCAAATGCGCCTGAATGATTCCACTGACGCCAATTCCGTTCTTGCAACAAATAAGCAGAGAGCAAAGATAGCATATAGCGCTGAAAATATGCCACCTGACTCTGTAGTCTGAGGCCAGCAGGATCAGAGGTATCAATGTCATCTGAGAGTAATGTCATCACTAAGGGTGGATAAGAGCCTACACATACTGTCATGCGCTACAGCTGTCAACAAACTCGTCAGCATCTGTAATTCTTCCAAAAGAGCCAACCTCGTGCAAGGATGAGTTGCCTTTAAAATGGCCAGCATGGTCTCACTGTGTGGCAGCAGAAAATACAAGACCTGGAAGCATTTCAATGCCTAAAACATGTTCCCACTGACTTGGTGGCTTCCAGATGCATTGGCTAAACCTAATGATGTCAAGATGATTTGACAAAGACGGAAGGCAGGGAGCAAAATCTGCCTGAACCTCTGTTCCACACTAGGAAGCACTGGTTCCTCTTCCAAGAACTCCGGAAATGACAAACTAAGAAACAAATTAAATAAATGCTTAACTCGTGATTAATGTGAAAGAGCTTTAATTCACCATTTTCTGAGATTTCTCCCACCCAAACTCAGCATTTGTTAACTGACTACTGGCTTGGATACAAAATGTTAGCCAAATGCAATACTGTGGACAATAACTTTTCTAGACACATGCAATTACTTTCAAAGCAGAGCAATAACATTCTGCTTGCGGCTGCAAGATAAGAATACCAGAAGTTTATACGAAAAGCAATACTAACAAGATTATAAAAAAGCAAGGAGCAAAGTCATACCTAAACAAAATAAAGAAACTAAACCAAGTGTACATAATGCTGTAAAACCATTATTGATGCATTCTACACTACAAAGAAATCAAAAAAAGAATGAGCATTGATTAAGAGCAAAAACTGTTTGCCAAACAGCTTGGGGTACTTTTTAAAAAAAGAAAAAATATTACCAAAACAGAAATCCATAGCTTAGGAAGCCCACTAAAATATGGATTTCCATTTGATGAAATCAACCTTTTAATCTGAGAAATTTGCAAATGAGGAAACCTAGAAATATGAAAAACCTGAAATGAAAACAACCATGAACTGATCAAGAGTGAACAAAGTAGGATAAACAAAACTAGTTTACCTAAGCAGCAATGTTCAAGATCAACAAGTTCACAAAAGTCATGCACTGCACAGCAAAAGCACATATGAACTGAATTTAAAGTCTACAAAATAAAGTTTTCTTCTGAAATCAAAACTGTGCTTGATCCCTAAGCTTTAAAAGTAAAATGAGAAAACAAAATGCCATTTTTTCAACCTTGATTTTGAAATGATTATGAGATCATTAATTCAAGCATCCAAACAATGAAGATCTAAGGCATTTTCAAATTAACAATCAAAAGGCAACCATATGCTTACCAGCATGCACAAAACAGACGAATTTGCATAACTGGAATATGGAATCCAGAGTTTTCCTGAGATGAAATCTTTAAAAGTAACGAGAATGACGAAGCATATCAATGAGAAAATGAAGTGATGACTGAACCTAAACCTAAAGAGCTGAATTACAGAGCACTGATTAAGAGAGTAATTATCTCCACACAAAAATATCATCACATCATATCAAGCAGTGCAAAAAAAATGTGCACAACACAAAGAAAACTTTGAAACCTACAAACTTCACTGCCAACCTGACGAGTTCACCCTGTGATTTAATCTCTTTGTAGTTTAATCTATCCTGATCTACATTATTTAACTAAATAACAAATAAAAATCCAATACTTTTAGCAAAAGTATGCTGAAAATTCTAGCTACTAACTATTAAGTAGTTCTACTGAATTTTGTATACATGGAGAGATGTGAAAATCGATAAGGTCTGGTACCTGCCAACATTGGATGGTCGTGCTTCAAATACACTCATCTTGGCCAGATGTATTAGAAGGCCATTTTTTAAAAGTAACTGTGCACCCTCGGGAGTAGAAGCAACACGACAGAATAAGGCCTAGAAGCAAAATAAAAAGATATATACAGGATGGTGCTGAGAACTCACCATACGGCAATTATATAACTCGATTGTACGTATAGGATATGGCTGGGGTGTCAACTCAGTCAGCATAGCATCATTGTCTGTTGCCAAACTGTCCACTAAATGTTTCAGGGAACCTCTTGAGCTTAGATACTGCAGCCAATTCTGACCGCACTCCAGTGATAACATCAGATCCAGGCAACCTAAAGCTTCCATCTGCTTAGAGGAAAAGGAAACAACTGCTAGTCAAGTCCACAAAGCTTGAACCTTGGCAATATCATGGCCAACACATGCATCTTGGCAAAAAACTTCCATGAGTGTGTGCCCAAAGCTGGAGATCATATCCTGACTCTCATGTATAAAACGGTCCTGATCAGCAGAGTTTTGCTCCAAACGAAGGTAGTGCATCAGAGCTCCATAAAAATGAATGCTTACTCTCTGTTGTCCACGACCTGCTAATGATCCATAACAACTTACTCTAAATGACATACTCACGAGTTCGAAGCACACAATTTAATAGTCCTTGTAAAATTATCTGAAGAGCTGCTGAGTACCTCAAGCCTTGTTTTTCTGCTTGTTTCACTTTGCTTTCTGTGATGTGGCAACAACGCAGACTAGCAAGAAGTAGGAGAATGACCCCTGCAGCAATCTGCATGAGCTCCGGGATGACTCGATCTGAAGACACCTTTGATAACAACTCCTGCATCAAATCCAAAATGAGTCGCTGCAGCTTGGTGCCTTTCATGATATCCAAGCTACAGCATATAAGAAAGACTTCGGTGATCTGACGCCAGCCTTCCAGATAGCTCAGCTTAGCAGCCACCAACTTTACCATTTGATTCAATCTTGTGGAATAACTCAAAATGTCCTAGATGAGAAATGCTGCTTACTCTTGTCAAATCCAAATACACACCTTGATTTCTTGGACTAGAAGATTCCGTTGAACACCACTCTGTAGATTAGTCAAGCTTGACTGAAGCATGGTCTGCAATTTGCTGATGTTAACCATCTTAATTGACCAGTCAGCTAGCTGCTCGCATTGCTGAATAGCCATGCTAACGTGTTTGGGATCGAAATAACGCCATTCCACTGGTAGAACATTTTCGTATTCAAAATCCAGAGATTTAAGAAGCAGCAAAAGCATATGACCACTCTGAGAACCTATCCGACCATGGTCTCGTATGGTATGAAAAAACTCACGGAAATCAGTCAAAGGCGCAGCCTCCATGCAATCATCCACCAACAAGCTGGCCATTCTTTGCAAGTACGAATTATGACGGTCTGCAGCAACTGCTTTGAGATCAATGGCGACTGTTTTCAATAGCCAACTGCACTGATTCAAGAAAGATACACTTGAACAGTGTTTGATGTCAGACAATTTGTTTAGATGAGCAAAAAAGAAATCTTTAGAGGTACGCAAATAGCGTAAAGTGGGCAGTGCTGTCTGTGCTCCTTGGCACAAGTCATAAATCACACGATAGCTCATCTCTGTTATGGCAGTGGCATCTGAAGCATCATCCAACAATTGGAGTAACTGATGCAAACATGAACGTGGCGCCTGCAAGCCAGCATCTTGTAAAGTTTGCTGCACTAGTGGACAGCGATCCATGCTGAAACCAAGCAGGAAGTGTGCCAAATTGGGAGCGGACGGTAACTCCAAGTGAAAATGCAGAAGCCTAAGGACATCGAGCTGAATTTCTGCATTCTTCTACTATCCAAAGTCAAAAGAATAGTTGAACCAGAAACAACCTACTTTGCATGGCAGTTCGCCACCCAAACATTCCACAAAGCCTTGTAAAATAGCAAGACGATGACTGGGATCACACGTTAGAGTGGCAACCATTGCTGGTGGAGCAGGGGGACAGTGTGCTAGCAGAATGAAAACCTGTATTGCTAAATGAGCATGATCAGGCAACCAATGGCAATAGGTGACGAATTTGGCCAGATTCAGAAGATGATCTGGCTTGCCACTGCGTGAATTGGTGCCTAGTAGCAATCTGTCCAGGGAAACCACAAGTAAAGAGCTGCCAGAAGTTCGCAATAACTGTAAGAAGCATGACTGTTTCTGCAGAGCTGTGTGAATTATTCGAATTGCTAATAAACAACTACTCTGACAGTAGTCTTTCCCTGGGAAGGGAACAAACTGGTCTAGTAAGTGGCAGCCTTCATCCAAAATATACAAGAGCTGATCAAATATAGTCATAAATTCATAACTTTTGATTGAGATGCTCACAATCTTTAAGAAAGGAGAATCATGCAACAACTGGAGCATCATTCCAAATCCAGGAACCTTATTGGCAACCACTTGGGAACCAGTTGTCACTTCTACCATTACTTCACCAAAGTCCTCCAGATTTGGAGAATAGGTATCCAGAAGTTTGAATAGGAATTGCAAACAGCAGCAGCATACCTTCCACTGCAACAGTTCTTTATCAAAGAAACATTTGACTGCAACATTACCTGCTCAGCTGGGTCACAATATGATCGTGTGTGGAACTTAAGTAGAACAGAATCCCTCACAAATTCTATGTACGGATCCAAACCTGGAGCACGAGAGCCCATCCCCAGGCTATAAGGAAGACAGTTTTCAGCAAGAACACCCAATAATGTCACAAAAGCATGAGTTAATGGGAATTCTTCATTGCGGGTCTCCACTTCTTCCAATTCTACATAAATACCACTTCTACGGAAGGAGCTGATGCTTGTAGGTAATGTTTGTAAAACTTGAGCAGCTTCAAGACTGTGCCACATAGATGGAGCAAGATCTGCACTCTGAGCAAAAGCACTAAGGGTCAGCAATAATTGCGCTTTAAGGGAGATGTCTACAGGACAAGTCAACAGTCCAAGAAGTTTCACTACAGGAAGCCAAACTGGATGATCACAGAGTGCCACTCTTGCAGTTTCATCATGGCCTGCAAAGAAAGCATACAACAAATTAGAATATTGATGCAACATTTTCCTTATTTGAAAGTCTCTGTATTCTACTCTAACTCAACATTTTCTTCTGAAGAGCTTACACTTCCTTTCAATTCACTCAAATCTGGAATATGCGAAGGCAGAATGAACAGCAACACTTAGAGCTAAATTTTTAGTACAAAAACCAAAATGATACTCTTTGAACAGACAAAGTTTCCAGGAGCTACAAGGAGAAATTTATATGCAGAAATTTCAAAACCTAATGTGAGGAAAGTAATTTTAAAACAAAAAATAAGTAATGTCTAAACACAATCTTACTAAAATCTTGAATTCAGAGCCAGACAGAATCAATTCCTAAGAATTTATGAAAAGCAAAGTACGAATATCCTCTCCCATGCTTTATCATTTTTGAAACGCATAGATGCAAATTCAACATAAATAAATTGCATTGTATTGATTCAATGAAATCAACTATTGTGAACATGGAATGCTTTAATAAAATAAAAGGCAAAAATGATTTAAATGCAAAAAGTCTAAATGTTTATTAGCCGAAAAATGGCAAAAGAACATTTTTAAAATTTGGAATGTAAAAAGGTTACAAGGATAAAACAATATATCAAAAATTGGAAAAAATAGTACAAATATTTAACAAAATACCAAAATCACATGAGCAGTGTAAAAATTTTAAAATCAGATCCAAAACAAGGCACTTTTGCTATGATACTGCTTCTCCCAGAAAAAAAAAAAAAATCCTTTCTACCTATATCAACTAACAAAATAACTAAAAAACTGTGGAATACCATTTTATGCATATACTTAAACACTTCATTTCACATGTTGCTCAAATCCTGATTACATAAAGCAACTATCAAATATCAGTCTCTAAATCGTAAATACAAACATTTGTTTATTTCAAGGATTCCTCCACCTGACTTACTTTCTTTGATTTACTGTTTTGTATTTGATTGGACAAATCACTTTCCTTATTGAAAAATGAACTATTACAGATGCCTTCACTTGCCTAACATTTCAGTTACAGTTTTAGTTTGTTTTAGTAAATGCTGATTAACTACGAGATGTCAGAGCAGAGGCTGAATCAATGATATCTATTTACCTTCCTTTTAACTAGCAAATATTTTTTCTTGAAATGGATTACTAAATTTGAGTGGGTAGCAATCTGCGATAAAAAACAAGTTTCAGAAGCAAGTACTTTAAAAAACAACAAGATTTCAAACATTGTTCGCACTTGAAATAAGGTTGAATCCAAAAGTTCTGAACAGTCACAAGAAAAGTCAAACTTGTTACTTTCAATTTCACTTTCTGGAACATACTTATTTAAAAAATACACCTCTGTCTTGTTTAACTATAGCTTAGTAATTTGAAAGAGTCTTTGTGATTTTCTCATACATTTTGTTAAATTCATGATGGCATGATAGATCCAATTCCAACAAAACTAATTTCACATATGACTTCAATCTGACCAATTGACATTTTCTGATACCATTGCCATGATTGCTATCATTTGTTTTTCTGTTTGAACATTCTGAACATATTTTACCTGCCACACTTTGGATTAAACGCAATATAGCCAGCAAGGCTTCCAAATCTTGAGGGCCAATAGTTCTGCTTGTTGCCTGCCTATATGCTGTTCCTTCTTGAAAGACTTCCTGCCTTAGACTCTGATAATATCTGGAACAGCATTTCCTCATTGCTTATTCCAATTTTATTTGTTTCTTACTGTTGCAGACTATGAAAAAAATGATCCCAACTAATGCTGCATGCCTGACCAGAACTATTGGACTTTAGCAGACTGAAACAGTGATGGGCTGCTAAAGGTGAATCTGCTAAACTGGTTAACATATTTATGTATGGAGTGAATAGTAGTGGAGGAAGCAGGTCACCAGCTAAGCGGATGAATTTGAAAAGACCTAACTGGCGACTGGAAACTCTCAAGGAAGCAGGTCCTTCAACAGGGCACCAATAATCATTTGCAAGGTGCAAGTTTTGAGGATCTCCTTGATACAGTTGTTCCATACATTTTAAAAGATTTTGAAAATGCTGTGGAAGATTTCCAGGTGGCTGAATGCCTTGTTGTTGATGTGCCCACATGACTCGGACTGCTTCATCTGCTTGATTCCGAAGTTCCTTCACTTTGAGCGGTAGAAGCAATAAGAAACTTGTAAGCAAGTCATGGATTCGACGTATATAAAATTCCTATGACATATGTAAACAGGACAATTTCAAAACTGAAGAATTAACCTCTTTGAAAAAATAGGGATTTCGCAGAATGGCCTGAGATAGATAAAGGAAAGCACGATTGTCAAGGGCAGCTTCAATAGTTCCTTCATCTTCCTCCAAACATTGAGCTAATGCACAATCAGATTCAGGATTAGAAAATGATGCTTACCTGAATTGCTGCCATGCTCACTTAACTGTCGAAGAGTAATGCCCCATGCTAGTTGAATAAGACCCTGTAGTCCAGAAACTTTCCAAACTGAAGATTTGGGACCAAGTTCCCGATGAACACTTGAGACAAATTCTGGATCACAAATGAGGGGAAGTTTTTGAAGAATACCTGCAAAAGGAATAGTACATACAGAAGTCAATATCACCATTTACCTTCTGTGCTATCAACATTTTCTAAAAGAGTTCCATCAATAGCGCAAAGAGCTGCCATAACAAGAGCCAGGCAAGCATTCTCCAAACTTCCATCGGAATTTTCAACAGGATTCCACTGAGACAAGTAATTCAGAAATCTATTGAAACATTTATGGCCCTTAATAAATGGATAACCCAATCCTCTCACCTCAAAGTATCAGTTCTTCCCATTTTGCCATGTGCAGCCCAACAAAACACACTTTCTCCAAGTCCAATTCTGATGTCCATAAACAAGTCCTGAACCTGTCGGCGGTGACGAGCACAACCTAGAGCACGGTTCCTAAGCAACAACTCCTCTTCAGCTTCCCATGTCATAGATGAAATATTGGTCAGAATTTTTTCAAGAAGTCCCTCCTCAAGAATGTCATCAACATATTGAGTGATCATTTGAGTAAGGTCTTCAGGCAACTGTAAAGTCCACATATAACCTTCATGAGCCTGAAGAAGCATACGAAGAGTCATGACAAGAGCATGTCTGCCATCATAGTATAGTAAAACAGCAATGAGGCCACTAGGCCACAGAGGAAAATCAGCCTTCTGTGTTTCCCCTAAAAAGACCATATAAAGGCATAGAATTCTAACAAAACTGTTTGATCTAACCTGTAAGCAGAAGTTCCAAAGATAAAATCTCGTTCAAATCAAACATTTCTGACAAGATCAGAGCCTCTTCAACAAGTTTCTGTGGCAACACTTGTGGAACATTAGACCCAGATATCATAATTCCTTCATGAGCTGCTTTTTTCAGGATTTCTCTTTGTTGATTATCCTTAGGCTGAAAAGAATGATACCAATTTAATTTTATGTAATGTCAATAGATTTGTTTTTAAGGATTTGCGGTGACCTTCCATAGTGGGAACCTGACTTCTGTGTTTCTCCTTATGAAAGGAACACATGACACTGGACACAATGGAACAATCACTCAAACGGTAGCAATTTTAATAAAGGGAAACCAATCAATCAATGCAATCAAAGACAGAGAAGAAAATATTGCTGGAATAAAAGTAATGTAAAACTTGCAAAACTGGTTCTAGCTCAGTGTAATTTTTTACCTATTCTACCTAAGTCTAATTTCTCAAAAGAAAAGTGATTCCACATCAATTTGAGCTTTTAGCATAAGAGGTTAACTACACATAAATGAGTATTTGGAATGATAGTTTTGAGCTCTGAACATAAAATCAAAAAACTATGAATGAAGAACTCAATACATGGATGTCCCTTTTTCCACCCTCCTCAAATGTTACAAAAAACAACCACGCGATACTCCAGATTACATTACTTGCCCAAACACCGTTCCAAACAGTACATGCAAATATCAGATAGAACTACGTATAATTTGCTTCTGAAGAGTATTCACAACTACAAATTCACCAATTAACCCAAATACTGGTTTCATACTCTGTATCCTTCATTTGCTTTTCGGACTCCTTGTTCAGTACATTAATTGAAAACTCACAGAACTAGGCTATTCAAGTGTTTGAATACTCCAATGACTTTTCACCTCAACAAAACATGCCACAAATTTGCCAAAAAAATACTCTTCACTTGTCACAGGAAATGTTTTGAGAAGTCACGGAATTAGGACTGGAAACTTAATTTGATTGTTGATTGAAAATCATGTGAAGAGTTGGGAGGTCACTTAAGAGTTTTTAAGAGAATTGAGAAAAGCATTAAGATAAAATTATTGTTATTCTTTCTGTAACAAACCATTTCCAAATTGTTCAAATATCAGCCGATTCCTGTATAAAAGTACAGCCCACTCACATTCTTAAAGTACAGGCAACAATACATATGTGCTAGCTTGGAGAGGATATGGCTTTAAAATTTCAAGAGATGAGTAACTGAGAAAAACATCACAAAATTTTGAGTAAATTACGTCAAAAATAATACAGGTACTTCAACCTTCAAAATTACCAAAACTGACACATGTACTTACTGCATTCCTGAGAAACAACAGAAAACTGGGCTTGTGTTGCTTCAAAATGGTGCTTAACTTTGCCTTCATGCTTACATCATAGTTGCAAACAGCACTCTGAACAACCCGATTGAGTTCCTTATATGATACCCACATTTCGTTTAAACTATACATTGTCCTGATGATTGTTAACTGTTAAAACAACTCTTGTATTACAAACATTTGTATCATTTCCAATCACTTCAACAAGCGGACCAGCTTTAAATCGGTAGCCAATAATTCAGGCTTACCAATGCTCTAAGAAATTCAGTTCTACTTCGTAATAATGCAATTTGCTGATATGAAAATTGTGTGAGGGTTTTAAATTGCACACTGATATTCGTTATGAAAAAGTATCGTTTTGATTTCTTGAATATTCCGCACTTTTGCTTTCCGAAAATATAGGAACGACGAACATTTAAGATGCAATAATTCAGAATTACCTCACAAGAATTCTTTAGCCTTAAAAAACATCGACAACTAAAAAATATTAAAATCATGAGGATGATATGATCATCTCAGAAAAAAGAATTCCTCGTGTATTTAGTATCATATTTGATACATGAAGGAATGTGAACAAAAGTGTAAATCGTAATGAATTAAAACAAGAAGTAATTTGCAAAATACAACTGTGCCTGAAATGTTGACTCTATCTGTTGAATGCTGATGTATATTTCTTGTGGAATCTTCAAGACAATTGTATGTTGATTCATCAACTCATTTCCTATGACATCTCAATTCAATTTTATTGAATTCTTTGTAGTTTTGAAGAATTTTAAGCAGTCATGCGGGCATTATCATAGTAGTTTACAGCATTTATCTAGAAATCCTTGTTTCCAAAACTCAAAGTTTATCGTAATATGAAATGTATGAATATTCAGATTTTGTTTTATCTTTTCTTACGATCTGATTTGATCAGCGAACATCAATTTATGGAATTTCTCATGGTTATCTGATTGGCTTCTAGCAAAAAAAAATAGGGGGGAGGGTTCGTTTTACGAACTTAACTTGCCGGTAAATTATAATCTCAAACTGGTTTTTCAGTTGATTTTGCACTTATTCGAAATCTTAAAACAAGATCACTATGGCAATTCCTTTTATATACAATCTGCGAAATTTAATTAATTAATTAATTAATTTAATTTAAGTCCAAAATTTAAAGCAGTCATTTTTCTGGAAATCAATGTGCGAGAAACTCTATATAAAGAATGGAAGTTCAAATTACTAACTAATGCCTTACTGCGAACTTAATAGTTCTAATATTCCTAATTCATCCACAAAACCTGTTCAAAAGACAATGCATAAATTACGCCAGGTTCCTGAAGTCATAAATATGGTATAAAGAGAAGTATCAGTGTTTTACCAAATGTTTATCATTGAAATGCTCATAGTGAAAAACAAATCTGTGTGGAAACTTAGAGAAGGAAGATGGTACTGACCAAACTGAAGTATGACAATGCGTTAAGGATGACGAGAAGAAAACGTGCTAGTAATGATTCTTTCATAAACCATGTCCTGATGACGATTTAACGATACTGAGATCAATTTTATGATATATTTGCTTTATGGCATATCTTGCCTTATGCTTATTTGCTTTGCGCACGGACAGCATCCTAATCGAGGACGGAAACTTTGAAAGAATCACGGCTGGCTGAAATACCTCATTCCATGTTGTAAGAGTTGCCATACGACAAATACAATCAAGACGCCCAACTCTCAACTTATTTGAAATCACTCATTTTGGAATGATTTCAAATAAGAATTTTACACTATCTGTTCTTTTCGTTTTTATGAGCACTGTGACACGTTATCATTCTCTAATTTGTCGTAAATCTCAAGAATAATCTTCTTATGCACACATTCTCATAAAACGTAAAATGTCCGCCACGTGAAATGTCTTGCACTCATCTAGATTTTCGATTCTAGCATATTATGATTTGAATTTTTAGTATTCACAGACATTGCATTGTTTGTTGATAAGTGTTTTTCTTGTATTTATTTCATTTCAAATAGTACTTAGGAACAGCACTAGCACAGCAGCTATTGAAGTGTACATATGTTGTGCATCTGTGGAACAGATGTAAAACTTACTGTTTGGAGGTAGATCAACCAATCGCATGCCGACACAGGATTTCCAGAAGTCTTTTAAATGTTTCGTTTCTGTGTTTTTCCCATGTTTTTCCTTCTTTTTTTTTTTCTTCTTTCATTTCTGTATCCATTCTAATAACACTTTCATTGCTCATCGATTACTACATAACTTTTGGCTATGTTTAGAAAGGGATATCCAGCTTTTACCATTCAGCTTCCACTTAAGATAAGTTGCTTAAATACTTTAAATCATTGTACCTTTTTTTTCTTTTTACAAATTGCTCCTTCGAATGCTACAGTTAGTAGCCTCACTTATATGCGCACGAAAACTTTAAAGATATACCTTTAAGAAGAAACATCTCTCTGCACCTCCTTCTATACTCATTTCCGAAATCTTCGTTAAGTACAGCATGAAAGCTCGCTAATTAAACCTCTTTTAAAGTACAGACTGAATGAACTGACAGAAAAAATTCTGACTATATCGTAAGTGTGCGTCGAGAATAAAAAAGAAGAAAGCTTGTTATCGATGGCTACAGGGTGATTTGGCTTCCCTTGAACATGTATTCTAGGCTTATACTTGAGCATATATATATTTCAGCATCGGCAAATATTCCAGATTTTTCATTAGTTAGCAAGGTCTCCGTTTACTATGTCTAATTTTTTTTTTTTCCAAATGAGCTCATATTTTTATTAACTACCAAGGTATTTACACAACGTGCAGATGTGGAATGTGTTTACAAAAAAACTTATGGATGAGTATATTGGTCAAACCAAAAACCATTTTAACTTAAGAAAAATTCAAAAATACTGGAATTCTGAAGTTCACTAATCGCAAATAACTGAAATTTCCAGGAAATAACCTGTATGCGGTTATGAAGTTGCGTTATTACTGCCAAACATACGGGACCCTTTCTAGAGGAACAGGATTGAGTTCGTAGAAAATTTACGTCGAAATCATCATTTGAATGGCTTTCATTGGAGATCATCGCTGTCAAGTTTGAAATACAGGAAAGTACGTACCGTAAATACGTATCACATGACCGTCTGAAGTGAGCTCTTATATTCTGGATAAGAAAGAATGCATTTGCATTCTTTCTCAAATTTTCATGTGAATTGAAATTCACATGGAAATCTCAATTCTTATTTTCTTTGACAAACTTAAAAAGGTGACCTTAAATATGTGTTTAAAGGATTAATGTGCAGCAACATTGCAAGTCCAAGTAAATTATACAAACATTTCACAAGGAAGCTGGTAATGTTTCTTTTGAACAGTGTTTGCTGGATTCTTCGTTCCCCGAGGAAAGAGGAAACTCACTTTGGAAGGGATTTGATTTTGCAATTGCTGTTACGGTTTTGTGTGGTTCTCGAATCTTTTTTGTGTCAAGTTCAGCAATCCAGTGTCACATAATAGAAGAGACGAAGATATGGTTACTCGCTTGATGAACCAAGGAAACGACCATTACTTCACTAGTTTAGCTCACTAATGAAATGCTACTACAAATCGAAAATTAAAATGAAATTGTGTGCTCTTAGCACACCTAAAAGGAGGCGGGATGTGAGGATTACAGTAGTTCTCCGCAGCTCGTTTGCAGCTCCAAATCTGCCACCTAGTGCTTACTGTTAAATGCCAGAGTCTTCCATGCTTCGAGAGCTGCATGCTCCTCCTGAGCTTTTCCACGGAATTGCATTTCTCTCCCGTTTCTGCGAAGCCTGGCACCGTTCTGGGCAGAACACTCTTCAGAGCTCATTCGAAGTCACAGCCACCTAAATCCGAGACCAGGCTCCGCAGTATTTGGCATCGTGAACTCTTCTGGAATTTGCTTCAATGGCTGCTGTTGAACTCGCTGAGATACAGAACTGAGATTTCAGTTGACACTCGGTGACAAACACCACAGGCTGCATACATGCTGAGTCGAGCGCGCGCGATTAGAATGGGTGAGCTTGAAGATTGTGTGAAGGAAGATGCGGTTCGCTCTTTAGTGAAGATGGCCATACATGAAGCAGCGAAGAAACCAGAGTCCGACAGGAAAGTGCGGGACGGTGTTAACACCTGATGGGGCTGAATAGGTGGATGTGGTGCAGAAGTCAGGTAATGCAATGGTACCGAACGTGGAGAGCATAATGTGGCGCCACGAATGTATGAAGACCAGAGGGAAGAGTGCATTCCTGGTCGTCATTTTCCTGCAGGCACATGAATAGGGTTCTTCACAGTCAGAAACAAGGACTGTCGAGAATTGCGCTAAAGATTCACATGCTTGAATCTTCAGAAATTCTCCCGAATAATACCTCAAACTCAGCCGGGAAGTCAGACAGGCATCGACTTCCCGTTGAACCTAATGCAGTTGGTACGGGGGAGTGGCAACTGCCTATTCCTGGCTCACAAACCCTAAGCAATTCCCCTTCATTTTCTTATAGATAGATCTGTGCAGCGATGCAGTTGCAACAACGGTGACCCTGGGAGGAGGAAAGTCTTCTCAATTCCGAAGGAAACTTCACTTATTCTTAAGAAACTATCCTTTTTATGGGACGAGGATAAGAAACCAAAAGTGCTCAGTCCTGAATGAGCTGCAGGTGCGCCTCCTATTTCCGGTTCCATGTAGGACTTCATTTGAATGGAATTTTTCCTGCCAAAAACAGCTACCTGGAGCATAAAAACACAGTAACTCGCATTGCTGTGTGTCAAAACGGAATCCGGTGTTCCAAGGATTTCTAAAGCTTTCTTTCCTGTATTCGAACAGAGGCTGAAATTTGGATGCAGACATTGTGAGCACGTTCGAAGAAAAACCTGAGCTGTCGAAGATAAACTGAGATGTGTTCAGAAACGCCTCCGGAAGATACTGCACTCCTTTAGCGGCTTCCAAGCAGCGGCTGCCACCTTTCGGAACCGAAAATTACTTCCAAACTACCAAACTAAGCACACTGCCTACACCGAGTTGGACGTCTTCGCGTTTGGACGGGTTCGTCGAGAAAATCGTGCAAAAGCCATGTTCCAGAGAAGTCCGATTCCTGCGTCATCCAGTTGTCCCCTGCTTGAGATCGAATGTCATCTCTTGCTTCTCGATATCGAGCTTCAATGCTGCTCACTACTCTTAACCAGGGCTCTTTACGTTCTTCAACTTCTGCACGCCCCAAGAGGTATCAAAATTCCAACGAACCGCAGAGTTCTTCCAAGATGGTTTCTTCCTTTCTGGCGAGATGCACGCGTTATGAACGAGTACGTCTAGAAATCGGAAATAAACTTCAGGCACTAAGAGAACACATCAAACACAGAGCGAAATGGAAATCATGGTTTCCAAACACTGTCATCGGGACTCACAAACCAATGTGTGTTTACCAGCATTAGTGATGCAGGCTGGCGGATTCATGGATACCGACACGAATTTCGCAGCTCGGGGAACAAACCGGCAAACATGGCCATCCGTGTGGGTAAAAAGGCGACCCGTGAAAAAGTGTTTGCAAGAAGCAGAGCAAAGTGAGAGATGCTGAGGAAAACAGAACGGGTTTATCTGTCCTGGCGATGAAGTGGTCTGCCAGCAGGACACGAAAGAAACGGCAAAAAGACGGAGACTTGAAGCCTTCAAGTGCTTACAGCCAAGTCCTTAGTCTCAAAATGGGTGCTCATTCAAAGAGTGCAACGAGCAGCCTAAAGTGTTTGCTCGTCTCAGCAGAGGCGTCATGAGAAGGTGCCGCATAGGCATCATCTTGTGTGACCTGACCTCCACGCTTGTCGAAAGTGCACTCCCTCTTGGCACAAGTTGCTATGTTACAAGGGTTCCTATCTCAGTAGACGCCACCACCTCCCACTGGCTTCCATCCCCTGGAACATTCCGCGGGCTTCCACGAAGTAACTCTCCCACACTCATGCGATGTTTACCTGTAAATTATCCTGGAAGGCTGTGCGATCCAGCAGGCGAGAAAAGCCAAGTTTTATTAGACCAGCACTTATGCAGGAAGCGAAAATTATGGCGAGCATTTCATAGACGAACTTTGGAAAGCGCGCCCCCCGCGAACCGGCGACACATGGAGACAGTTCAGGCATTATGGATCCATGTCCACGTCACGTGGTCACGCGTAACGGCGCTTCAAGAGCTTGTTTTCCCTCCAGACTGCACGATGGATGCTCCGAGGAACTCCTCGATTACTCACATGGTAATGGCATTTCCACACGAGCGTTCCCAAGGCAAGCGATGGCACGGAAAGACCATTATTCACTGCATCGGGAGAAAGCTCTTGGTCCGGGGTGAAACCCGGCATTCGGGGAGGCCATCGACGAACATTAGGGGACCGATCGATTCTCTCAACGTGCAGGGCTCGTAGATCACGGTGGGGATCGCCCGCCGGACCACCTTTGCGATCACGGAAACCAACAGAAACCGGCGGGCGGAAACGACTGGCGCCAACGTTTCGAACAAGTGCCAAGTTCCGTTGTCTCCTGTAGGTCGACGAAATGGCACTCTTCGCGCTGCATGCTATCCACGCGCCTCGTTTGGCCCACCTCTCCATGGCTTGGAGGACCACTAGCATTTTTCTGCCTGCGCACCCAGGAAACGGAACGTGGAACGCCGTCCCAGGAGGAGCGCCTGCGACGGAGTTTTTTTTGGACATCGGGCTCTTCACTTGTGGTGTCACTTCCAAGCGACCAAACACTGGTGGTCCCTTGAAGGAATGGGGCGCGACTCGGAACGTATTCAAAAGAAGACACACGGAAACAACTGCGAAAACGAAGTGTTCGTGTTCAGGTTGCAGACAGGGATCAGTGAGAAATAAGCGGGGAAAAGTGTGCCAAGTCCATGTCCGACGAAGTCCATCCCTTGAAGATGTCTTTCGAGCAAGCGCACAGACGAAGACAGCTAATCTTAGAAGATGGATTTCTAATTGATATGGGTTCCTCATTAAAACTCTGTTGTGTACAGTGGGGAAAAGCTTCGGCACCGGCACAATACCCATAAGGCACCAGGCATGTCTGTACAACTTTCTGTAAAATAGTTTGCCATTCTCCCTTATCACCCATTACAGGGAATCTCTGTATGGTCATTTGCACTTGCATTTTCAATTCTTTCATCATTTTCATCATTCTTTTCTGAAACTGCAAGAGCGGATGTGGTGGGCTCGGGCTAGGTTGCCAGTTCCAGTGCACCAGAGAAGTTCATACTGTGAGCACAGCGACGCGATCAAGAAAGTGCCCCCATGTTGAGGGGAGCGACGAGGTGGCCTCTCTTGGGTTCCCAGATACGAAGGGGATGTCCGAATGGAAGAACGCTCAAGAGACGAGTAGTCGGAAGAAACAAACGGGAGATTTCCATTTTCGTCCGCTCCGGGAATGCAATGCGTTTGTTCCTTCTCCTGTCCCCTCCAAAAATCCGTCTTCCACTGTCAACCTCTCAGAATGCCAGCCTTTGCTTCACATCGCCGGGTAGAGGGGACCGCTGCCCTGAAAGCTCATTTATTTGCTTATTGCTTGTCAGATGTTTCTAAATCTGAATCTTCTTTGGCTTATCAGAAACACTCCAGAGCGCTCGTTTGAAGGGTCATACTTGCCTCTAGGAAAGACGGCAAGCTGTAAGTGGTCGCAGCCAGCACCGAACACGAGAGTTGGATTCCAGGGGACCGATTTCCAAGCCCCATTCTGCCTTTGTGATCCTCATGATGTTGATAATCTTCTTCTGATCAGCCCTCATCCTTCCTGAAGAGCAATGCGGCGGTGCGTGCCATTTGGGATGGGATGGGAAGTTATTTCTACAGCTTTATTTCCTTTGTATTGACTGCTGTTGTTCACCTAACCGACCTGTGTTGTCCCCTCTTCCTCCCCTCGGTTTTCTTTCGCCCTCCTCTTATTTGGCAAAGATTCGTGAGCAGCAGCGTCTCCCGAGGAAAGCCCTGTGGGCGAGAAACCGAATCCACCCGAGGACTTGGTGGCGTCCTGGGTTAAGAACCCGATGCAAATTCTTCTGAGGCAAATCTAAGGGGGCGATGCCTGTAAAAGCCCCTGCAACAAAAGTCCAAGCGACGCAGATGCAGCTAGGATAGACCCTACAGCAGTTGCGCTTAAACTCATCGGAGTGCCGACGTATTCAGTGTGGGAACCGGTTCCGAAACCTTGCAGCTTTGCCTGATGACGAACCTGAGGCACGAGTGAGTTTTGTTTTCGGCTCTTTACTGAATTTCCCCAGTTGAGCTCGGCCTTTTTTTCATAGAAGCCAAATTGAAAATCGCAACCGAACGGTAATCTTGCGCAAATTTCGGTGTCATTCAGTGCGGATTTTAATTGTTCACGTCACTTCCTCCTCGTTTTGCTAAATGGCACCCAGAGGCACGGGACCAAACGGGTTAATAACCGAATGCAATTTTTCTCTCATCGGGGAAAACTCTTCCAAGCCCATAAATCCTGTCATCGTACACATACACATATATCTGTACACATACACCATCCGTAAGCACCTTAGGAAAACCTTTTAGTGCTTTCAGTCAGTCAAATTTACCTTGGCAAGGAGATTCTTCGTGCGCGACGACCGTTCCCTAGGCGCCGTAATTGAGGCCATGTGTTGCATACGCGCGCCATCTTCACCATGGTTGCCAGCAGAAGTTAATGGAACCCCGCTAGATGGTCTTCGAAAACTTGCGTTTTTCCAAAAAAAGAAAAATCTACAATCTTAATACCTAGAAATTCATCATCATTAGTATTAGTAAATCATTTAATGTCATTTAATCTTCAGATTCAAGAGACCAAAATAAAATGCAGACAATTAATTGTCGATCACGGAAAATTTATGATGTGGAGCTTTGACGCACGTGCTCGATACGTTTGTAGGGAGAGCGCCGCACCGCCATTTTGTTTACCGCTTTTTAAAAGAAAACCGTTCGGGCAATCTGTGAATTGTAATTTGCCTCTGCATCACAACAATCACTATTTAAATATCAAAATATTTAAATAACAAGGAAGTCGGTTATTTTGGCCAATGTTTGTCAACAATTTATTAATGTGATGCCATAACCTCCAAGATGGAAACAGGGGTGGATCAAATATCCGGAATTCCATTCCGAAAGACAATCTACAACATCTATAATCGAAAATTTTCCTTTGCAACCAAGAAAAACCCGCAAACTTCGGCGGCCAGGGATTTAAACTTTCCGCTAGAATTCCCGCTCGGAGGGATCAAATACTTTTATCCGCTAGATCCTCAAAAATCTAGATCTAGCGGGAAAACTGCTAAATTGGCAACCCTGATCATCGCTGCCTGCTTTGTGCTGGAGTCTCGGGCTCAGCGAAGTGGTCACCCGCAAGGCATGCGACACCATAATGAACACACACACACACACATATAAGCAAACACATATGTATTATACATACATACATACATATATATATATATATAATGTATGTTGTATTTTTGTGTATGTATGTGTATATGTAGAAAGCTCGAAACACTCCAACAACGCAAAGAATTTTTCAGGAAGGCTTTCATCACCATTTTTCCCTCAACCAGATTGTCTCCAAAGGTACCAGTCTTTTACCATAATAACTGTTAACAGAGAATGCCAGTGCTGTACAAAAAAAAAAAAGCGAATAAATAATAGATGGATGGGATATGACAATGCACCACGGCGCAGGTCCAGGTTATTCCATGTTTCCCTGGAAACCATCTCAAGCCAAACCCTGCATTAAACGGAAACCGTTTTGGAAAATAGTTGTGCACTGTGACCATATCAAGTGATGTCGACTGATAAATACCGTAGTTTTCCCCTGAGGTATCCCATCCTAGATTCCGTGACTCAACTTGCGAAGCCTTTTGGCGTCAGTCGAACTCACCTTGCACTAAATAAATACAGGCTCGGAGCTGCTTTTTCTTGTGCCTTCCATCCAGTGTTTTTTGTTTGCATTCCAGAGTGAGCATCATTGTCACGGAAGCTTTGCACTTCGGAAAGTCTGTGGTCCGTCTCTGACAAGTCTCCGCGGACTTGAGGCGTTAAGCGGAGAAGCCGAGTCGTCCGCCATCGGTCAGTATCCATCCTCCACGGTTGCACTGAAGGCCCGCGAAAGCGAAAGCTACTTGCTGCGAGAGGATGGAGGACGTGCCCACAGATCCAGGATCTCTGGATGCTGAAATGTGCTTGCGCCTGTTTGACAGCGACAGGTAAGGGAAATCGGTGTATTTTTGACCGAGGGGTCTCTTCGCATGGGGCGTGCCGGTCCCAGATCCCCGCCATACTTATCTCGCCCGGGTCAAAAAAGAAAAGTGCAGCTGCGAGCACTGGATGATGAGGAATTTTTACTACGGGATGCGTTTCGTTGTTGCTGTTGCTGTTCCTGCCCCTACCTCCCGCTTTTCGATCCCGCTCTCCCTAGCGTCTTCCTTGAATAACCTGCCGGAATCTCTTGTGTCCCACTGCCTGACGGTTGTTCGACTTTTTCCTCACGATGGAGGATCCTACCACCCACCCGTGATATTCGTGGATCCTTGCAGAACATGGTGTGTTTCTTCTTTTGGAGGAAAGAGGCATTCTCTTCGACCTTTCTCGTCTTCCTCGTTATTGGTGAACCGCCGCACGATAGGTGTTCAAGGGTCACCCCCCGCGCTGAGCCGCGGGAAAGTTTTTTTTTTGACTGAGTCAGCTGCACCGCCAATCCTCCGTGGTCGAATTAATCGGCGTCGGCCCGGGACAAAGATGCATCGCTTCTGATGCGCTCGGTTCTTCGGCAGTCGTGCCGAGGAGGCAGTGCCATTCTGTGCCGAATCTCCGTTTGCTCTCTTTCGCGCTCTCCTTTCCACCGACTTCTCATCAAGCTTCAGAGCCGCCGGTCAAAGTAAGAACAGATTCGTTCACCTTCGACCGGCGACAGGGTCTCCTCGGACGGAACAGCTCAGTCTGCCTGCCGCAGCTCCTCAATTTTGAAAGACCATTGCAAGGTGCGGTCCATCCTCTCTGCTCTGGGGGAGGGGGGGCAGGGTTGCGTGCTACGACTCGGTCTGCCTGCCGCTGCTGCTGTAGGGTCTCGGCGACTCCTGGACGTCATCTAACGCTGCCGGTCCGGACTTGCTCGTCCTGGATTCCCTCATCCAGGCACGTCGTGCCTCCCATTCCCCTGAAGTTTAAGGACAGGTTAAGGAAACCTTGTGCAAGCTGCAGAAAGCAGCTCTCGCTTTCCTTTTGCTTGGAGTGATTCCGGATCTCCTGAATGATTTGTTCCTCTCACCATTTCCCAGCTTGGTTTGGTGGCAGTACCGTAGCCCAACAGGTGCAGCTGGAATGGACGAACAGCACCGTCCGTTCGGAAATCCTTCTTTTCTGTCTTTGCTGTTTTCGCAGCTCTTCAGCACTGTTCCACGCCATCCGAGGGTGCGTGTACTTCTTCAAGATAGGGAGTACCTCGGGAGGGGATCGCCCTATGAATCCAGAAAGGGCTCGGAGTCCGTTCCTCTCACGCCTGGGGAGGGAT
This sequence comes from Raillietiella orientalis, assembly GCA_036172245.1. Classification (NCBI taxonomy): domain Eukaryota; kingdom Metazoa; phylum Arthropoda; class Ichthyostraca; order Raillietiellida; family Raillietiellidae; genus Raillietiella; species Raillietiella orientalis. The sequence continues at coordinate 470,192 of JAYWIR010000027.1, read as the reverse complement.
CCCAGGAATAGAGATCACCTCCACCCTGGTTGTCTCCGAAGGAGAATTTCGATGGGAATCTCCTTCCTTATTCTCTTTGGAGGGACCTTCGGAGGGTCCCTCCGGAGACGCTCCATTTTTTCTTTAGCGGAGGAAACCCGGAAAGGATCCATTATCAGAAATTTCTTCTGCAGAGAGAACCCGCAAGGGAACCGCTCCTGTTTACTCCTCTGAAGCGAACCCCGAAGGGACGCTTCCGAAGTTCAGAAGGAATCTGCTTCTTTGAAGGGATCGGCTCGCTTCTCTGCACTCTCTGGAGAGGTGGCGACACGCCTACTCCATGGAGGATCCCCCCGAAATGTGGATACGCTCCTTTGCACTACAAGGGGGGAACTCCCACTCCTTGATTCCTGCTAGCTCTCCATCTCTTTCTCGACCGCAGAGACGCACGCAGTTGCCCCTTCTTGGTAGTGAGCTGCACGATTCCTTGTGCTCTTCCTGCGTGGGAAGTCTGTCGCCTGTGCTACTGAAACTTGGTCATCCTCCTCAGTCCTGCGAACCCCGTGCTGCTCTCGGGGGCTACTCGAGCTTCGCTCTCCCGCTTTCCCATCGCCCCTTCCTTTAAGCTTGCGCTTCGTGAAGGGAGGATGCCATCTCGCCAATTGCCTTTCAGAACGCATTCGGATGCTCTCTCCTCCATTTCTTGTCTTTTGGCTCTGCCGCATGCTTCTCGGGATGGAGCTCTCGGCTCGGGTTCCCCAGTCAGATTTGCTCGGCAGGAACCAGCTGTTTTGCTCCCACGCTGCGGTGGTCTTCTCCCTTGAAGGTGTTCCGTACGGTTGTGTGCGTGGTATACTCGAGTCAGCTTTCAGGTCCTGACTGTCCGTCGCGAATTTTGGAGTCTCCCTCTCCTCCCTCTCCCCATCAGCACGCTCCCAGCTCCTGCAGTGTATCCGGCGTGAAACTACACCGTCGAAAGACCGTGCTTCTCTCCCCAAGATCCACGGATGCGAATTTTCAGAAATAGGGGGGAAGGGGAAACCATGAAGCTCTTAAGGTTGTTTCTGCAAGAGCTCCTTTGTGCCACTCTACCTCCTTCCCTTCTTTTCTCGTCCCTCTCTGCCAAACATCACTTAAGGTCGTCGAAGTTCAACTAGATCAGATGGCGCTCTCGCGTGTTCCAGGACCTAAGGATGGGTGCAATCGGAAGATGTCTCCCGAGTAAGAAAAGGAGGCATCTTCCCAAAGAGTCAGGATGGCTGTCGGTGATATGGGGCACCCCCGTGGTGGCAGCCCGCTCTTCCGGAGGGTTCTGGTAGTTTCAGAAATGTGCCACTACTTCTGCCGCCGTTCGCACCCCTACGCATCCGCAGGAGCAGTTCCCAGAATCCGATGCGCGCGCGAGTGTGGTGTGTGGGACGCTCTTTCCTGTCGACGGACGAGCGGGCGGACCCCCCGCGAGCGGAAATCTTCACTATCGCCTCGATGCTTTCCGATGCGCACTCGCTTGTATTCGAGCAGATCCTCCCCGGATCTTCCACCCCCCTCCTCAGGTTCCTGGAGAAGTTGCGACGCCGCGAAAGCGCGCAAGCATGAAGCCGTACCTCAAAGGACAGTTTGCTTGCTAGCCTGACTTACAGTGATGGCATGCGCCATCTTGTCGTCTCGCTTTGGTGTTTGGATTCTGCCCTGCGTTTATGTCCGCTCTGCGCGAGGAGCCCTTGGGAAACAGAAAACAAAAGGTCACAGGGAAACAAAGTTGCGTAAGTCGTAGATCCAACACGTCGTGGCATTTGCTATCCCCGAACTGTCTCCGTGTTGCCTGAGATCCCGGACTTGCAAAACGTGGTCTGCTCCCGCGTGTGTGACATAGCAGGGGGAAGCAGACTACGGGCAGAATCCTCAGGAAGAGCTGCTCTTCGGCATGCTCACCAACGTGTGTGTCTTCGAAACATGTGCAGGGTTTTTGTTGCCTTTCCCGTGCCGAAAATCACGAAACCAAAATGGCTGAATGGCACTACTTCTCCATCTTGAGGTTTCACCAGCGGTGCGAAGCAACCAGGAAGTCAGTACGGTTTACTAGAAGATCTGTGAGCTGCACCGACATCCAAAGCCTCCATAACGAATTTCATTCAAAATTCTTACATTCGTGTTGAAAGGGAGGAGGGTGCAGACGAATGCTTGGGGGGGGGGGGGGGTCCACCATCTGCGCCGCCTGCCTCTTCAACTCAGCCTACGATTTTGGAAGCTCTTCCGTTACGGGAGGTGGCCTAACGGATGTTTCCAACGCACATCATGGAAACAGTGGATGCGGGAGCACACTATTTCTTATCTAACGCTTGTCCCTCTTGATTCTCGAGATCTTTCAACTTCCGCGAGACTTCTCCATTCCTTCGTTGTCCATGATCTCAGAGATCTATGATCACCCTTACGGTCGCTGGCACTCGCTCTGGGGGAGGTCATTACCACTTGACCTTCTTATCCTTGTTTGCATCACCTGCTTCCTCGTTGAAGGTTCACCGTGAAGGATTTCTTCATTTCGTCAGGCGTCCCTTAGCTTCCTCCTCGAATTCGTCATCCTCCCACTTCCGCAAGCTTCTCGTGGATAAGTTCTTCTTCCGTATGTGGTAGTGACGTGAAGGCATCACCCGGAGACTGTCGGAGCTTGTAGGATCTCGTACAAAAGACCGAGAAGCGGCTAGAGGCACTCAGCAAACCCGGCCCGCGTCGGAGGCCACACGGTCTCCACCCGTGGCTCCAAGCGTTGCGGGTTCGAATACTATAAAGGAATCCACTCCGAGAGATGAGGGTGCGTCGTGGGTTCGAGTTCCTCCCGCGAGACCACGCTGGTTGGTCCACATCCATTCGGGTGCTGCGTCACCGGTGGCGGCTGAAACCGGATGCCCCCGATGAGTGGCCGGGATCGGAAGTCGACTTTCGGGTCCTTCCAGGGATCAAGGAATGGGAGTTCCCCCCTTGTAGTGCAAAGGAGCGTACCCACATTTCGGGGGGATCCTCCATGGAGTAGGCGTGTCGCCACCTCTCCAGAGAGTGCAGAGAAGCGAGCCGATCCCTTCAAAGAAGCAGATTCCTTCTGAATTTCGGAAGCGTGCTTCGGGGTTCGCTTCAGAGGAGTAAACAGGAGCGGTTTCCTTGCGGGTTCCCTCTGCAGAAGAAAAAATGGAGCGTCTCCGGAGGGACCCTCCGAAGGTCCCTCCAGAGAGAATAAGGAATGAGATTCCCATCGAAATTCTCCTTCGGAGACAACCAGGGTGGAGATGATCTCTATTCCTGGGATCCCTCCCTAGGCGTGAGAGGAACGGACTCCGAGCCCTTTCTGGATTCATAGGGCGATCCCCTCCCGAGGTACTCCTTATCTTGAAGAAGTACATGCACCCTCGGGTGGCGTGGAACAGTGTCAAAGAGCTGCGTGGGCCGCCAGGCGCGCGACGGTTCATGAGGTACTTAACGAGCCAAAAAAAAGCTGAAAGGAATAACAGCGAAGACAGAAAAGAACCCAAAAGGATTCCATCGTCATGATCGGTGGGTGAACTGTGAAACAAGGACGAGGCGGAGTGCAAGTGACCCTCGCAGGTCCCTGGACTATGAGCCGTTTCTTCCGCTTGAGAGCGAACTCTTTAACGGAGGTGCGATCTTGCTTTCAATGTGCATCCTCTTGTTTAGTGTACTTCTGCGCAAAGAGCATCCTCATGGGTAGCCTTGCTCGTTGGGAAAAGGATGAGGGAAGAGACTAGACACATTTGAGGAGGTCAACATGAGCATCCTGTTGTGGTCGGATCTGACTTTCGTTCATTTCCCAATTAAATAAGGACCACTTGGAATCGAAGATTCCACCACAGCAAGATAGCAAAAACCGAGTTGTCGTTTGAAGCAGCAGTGATCTCTCGGTGCCGGTTCGAGAGGAAGCGTCTTGAGAATCGAAATTTTGGGGTTCGAAGAAGGCGAATGCGGATGGGAGGTTTCCTTAGGAGTTTCTCGAAATCCGCCCCACTATGCACAATTTGCCTCGTCAACTTTGCAGCCTTGGGGAGTTCTCCCTGTCTGTTCTCGACTCTCCGTTCTTTCCCCTCGCGATCGAGAAAATCGTCTCCGCCGCCGCCGCTTCCCGTTGGCGCGTGGCCCGAAAGATCGTGTGGTGGCGACCGAAGTTTTCAGCGCTCGTGCCCCAGCGAACCTCATGAGCCGCCATGTTGCCCCTGAGCAAAGAAGCGATCGACACCGTCGGCAGGCACTCCGGAGTCTTTATCGATCTCGTAAGTACGGCAGGCGGTTCCATGCTGTCGTCCGTTCTCTTCAGGCTCCGGACCCGTTGCTTTGTAGTTGTTGCCGCGTGCATGGAAAGAACGCGTGCAAGTGCGCTGCGTTTTCGTCCGCGAGCAACATAGCCGCAAGTCATCTTCCTCGTTCCCATCAGAGCTGGGGTGACTCATTGGAAGCAAAACATGTACAAAAACAAGTACAACGGGAATCCAATCGCAACGAAGAGAAAAAATGAAGGAGGAACCCTCGTTTCAAGCCTTTTCTTCCTCCTCCTCTTTTGGGATTCTGTCTCAGTGTCGCACACCTTTGAGTGAGTTCGTGATCATGGCGTAAAATTTCTTCCCTATTCTGCTTGGCTTTTCTACTCCGAATGTCTTTTCAGCATTAGATGCCGGTCCGACACATCTTGACCATTTTGCAAGACAGCGCTGGACGCTCTTAGTATGTTGAATTCTGCGTTCCTCGAGAGGGAATTCGACACACTTAAGAGCTTCAGCTCATTTTGAAAAAGAATCCATTCCTTAATTAAGCCGTACGCCCTAACCTCTTTCCTTTCTCTTGACATGTTGCTGCTCCCGGGCTTTGGCCTCGGTTATCTCCAAAAGTTCGTCTTCTCCTCCCAGACGGCGGTGGGTTTCCGTTCCTTTCGCTGTTGAGGCTCGTCCGCTTTCCGTTTTGCGTGGAAGTTTGCTCCTGCTGCGCCCTTTGGCAGAGGCGCCTCCTGCCTTGCTTTCCTTGTGTCCCTTTAGTGACTAGGTCGTTTATTCTGACCTCGGCTTTCCTGAGTCCGGGGATACGTGTTCTCTGCTTCGGCTCCCCATTTTGGCCGCAAGGATTTCTCCGGTTCGTACTCGCGTCGTACTCGCGTCGCTGCAATCTGACGGATTTTTCCTGCTGCTGGAGCCAGCCCTTGTGCTTTCGTCATCCCCTTATTCTGTGGCTCTCCTCCCTACAGAAGTAGAATCACTGGGCCGAAAGATTCGGGTGCGTTAAAGACTCCGACGCAGATGCTTAAAAGGACTCTGATAAGCTGCGGTGACGGTGTGCTTTCGTAATGCCGCTTGCATTTCCGTTTCCTCCGATATCCTCTTCACTTCTCAAGATGCACGTCGAGAACGCTCTTTCGAGCGCTTTCTTTCCTTCAGCCTCAAGTTCCAGAATGGGGAAGAGGGATGGACAGGGGAGAAGGGGAAACACGGGCGCAGTTAAAAGTGGCTTGTTTTCTCTTCCAAAGATTCGAATTTTCGCGATTCCCATCTCGTGGTGGACTTTCCGCGATGCGCTGACTTGCTTTGCCTCCCCCGTCGCATCTTTGTCATGAGATAGCTGCTGCCTTCTCGTGCCCCCGTTCCATGAGGAAGATCATTCCCGAGCATCCGCAAGTCCAGATTCGCTCCAGCTCCTGCGTATTGAGCTGCATGCCCTCCTTGATTGACGTCCTGAAAACGCTGGTGCCATCGTCACAGATAGAGGCCATCTGCCAAGGCAGTGATCGAGCCCAGCAGCTCCTGCATCCCTGGAAGTGGGGTGCACGCCAGCACAGCTCTTGAAGTCCTAGGCGCATCCCGAGGGGGATGCACTAGTGGAATCCCACTTCCGGTGCGGCGGCAACTTCGACGAAGACCAGCGGCTGCTCCTTATCAACCGATTATTTCGAAATCTTCAATCCGGAACGTACAGCCTCCCTAACTGTACAAATGAAGTGATCACAGTGGGAACGGATTGCGGATTGGTGAAAATCTTTCCTCGTTCCATCTCATCTTTGTTTTCATACCTTGAGGCCTTTGTCTCCATCAAAAAGAAGAGAAGTGAATAGGAAAACATCAGAACTGACCGCTCAACCCTTAACGTCCCAACGTGTTTTCCTAATGCAACTGACCAGATAGACGGATTACTCTAAATTATACTAAAATGAATTCAATAATGTGAAAAAAAATGAGTAGTCATCACGTTAGACAAGTCGTGTTCTTATTATTAAGCAATGTGATTAGTAAGGACATTTAGCAAAAATTGTTTTCTTAGTGCTGGTCCACCTCTTGGCTTTTTAAGTGCGATGGTATTTTGGTCTTCAGATCTTAGAAAACGTGGGATAGACGCGAATGGATTTCTCCCCGCGGTCGCAAGGAGAATCCACGTTGCTCTGTTGTCCAATAAACACCAGTGGTCAATGGTGGACCCATAAATGCTTGCAATTCGGTTGTTCCTTCCCCATTCTCTTTCAGCTTCGGAATCGGTGCGCTCTGCAATATGTTCCAGCAAAGTGCGGACGAAAAACAAATGGGGACTGTCGATAGGGTCCTGGATTCCCTTCTCTTGCGGGAGAGCAACCTCGTGCACTCCGCCCCTGATGCCTTCCCCTCCCCCCCCTCGGCTCCATCTTTCTCCATCTTCCCCCGCTCTTCATCAATCGGATCCTCGCAACGGTTTTCTTGTTCCTCTTCATTTGCATTTTCGTCATCACTGTACAATTGCTGACCATCGACCTCAGATGCCCTTTCTGTGAAGTTGCTTTCGCTGTCAGAGGCGCTCACCATCTATAATAAAATCTTCGCCTCCGCACATGTCGGTACATATTGATGGAATAAATAAAAACAGGAACGGTACGCAATTTTCCCGCCATTTACTTGTAGGTTTAAATAGGTGCAAAGGTGCGAATTAGTATTCTGTCAGTGTCCGATGGACACATCTGAATTGTTGTGTTGCAGTTTTGGTAAATTATTCAAATAAACGATGTTTTTCTTAAAAAAAAAAAAAGGGTAAGGTAATTATGAAAATGAAACAAAGTAATTTCTCAATCAAATCAGTACTTTTGGTTTCGTATGTGAGTCAATTTGAAAATGTGTCCATCGGACACTACTAGGATGCTAGGGGTTAACAAACGTTATTCCTTTTCCTAAAGAAAAGGAAAAGGGTTTGTGAAGAAACTCCTTGCACTTCACTCTTCAACTTCGATAAGAGAGGGCAGATGCATTCGAGACCTACTATGAAAACGGAATAGACGAGCAATACGTTCTGATTTGCGAAACCCCTCGCAGTTAAGAGAATCCTTGGGGCATCTCTGGAAGGCTCGACTCGTCGGAAAAGTTCGGATCGTCAAAGGCGACGCCGGGAGAGCAATCAATCTGACGACCTGCTGTCGCGTCCAAATGCTCTTCTCCCGGCACTGCTCCGTCGGATGATCCGTCGCTCCGTTGCATTCGGATTTGCGTATCCTGGGCTACTGATTTCATTCTCTCAATGGACCTTGGTAACGTAAAACGCTGCTGGTTTAGTCTGTGGTCCGCTTGTTTGCCAGCACGGGTCCGCATGTTTGGTATTCGCGCTAACAGACGACCTGAGGTGTCACTGGAAACGAGGAATGAAGTGCCGTCTGGGTACACAGGAAAAAGTTTTCCCGTTGGAGGATGCCAAAGCCGATGGAATAACAATCCCTCTCACCGTTTATTAACTTTCTTTTCGGGGGACAAAGCTTTGGTGTGTGTGTGACGTGATGTGCTCTTCCCAACCTTCTGTGAAATGCTCCTAGGTGCAGATGACGAAGAATGACATTCGTTCCTCAAGAGAAAGGCTTTTATGCCCCCAAGAGCGTTCAGAGTAACAACTGTAATAACATGTGATGTAATAATAAGTGATGACCAATGGTGGTCTATGGAAACTTCAGGGATGCCAAATTTTAGGCGTGTGTACCGGGAGCAGACGTCCAAAGATGTAAATAAATGAACAAAGCGGATCAGCAGATGAAATCTGCGTGATCAAACCAGCCAGAGGCAAAAAAAGCTCCAACAAGAGAACATGGGCACCCAAACAGACGATTGCCCCAAGCTCGAAGTCTGGGCGATGCGGTCGGATTCAGCGAAGCATGGAAGTTGGTAGAGCACCAGATTTTACGCTTCCATACGGAATGGAACTTGCAGTAAGCGAGAAGAGATCCTGTCGCTTGTGAGGACGACATGACCACCCATCTGAAATACATAAAATCAGCAAGGCTTCAGAGAATATTAAGATGGAGCATTCCTATTAGATAGAGTTGCTGTTTTTTCGTTGCTATGCAGCATACTCGTTGCATGGGCATATAAAGGTCGCATCAATTCTTCCCCTTCCCGCTCAAGATTTCCATTTTCGATCTTCAGACTCTCGTGTTAGATGCGCTCTGTTTGCTGAGATACCAGGATGCTCTACCAGAATAGCAAAGATGTGAATATGTAGATGACTTTCGTGGCTGAATTCTGGTTAGGAATTTCACTTGTGCCCCAGCACAACATATGTAGATGAAACCTGAACTTCGTCTGGCAGCGAAAAGTCTTAACTACCACAGGCTTTCCAAAGAGCAGGTGTGCCGGCACTCCATTCGTACTCCTTTGTAGCTTTTTGAAAACCTTAGTTACGAGTTATTTGTTACAGCAGACTGAGAAATCTCAAGTGGATGCATCGCTCCCGGAGGAGAAAGAGTCGTGATCCGTTTCGATTTTACTGAACTTCTCCCTCCTCCCTTTTCTTATGAAACTGAATCTTCGGCTCATTTTCCAGGACACCGTGATTCCGTAGGCTCCATGAGAGATCTGCCACGTTGCCGGGGGGGTTATGAACTCATGCCACCTTCACCCAAAAGACTTGGTGGCAGGTCGCTTGTTTCCGTCGAGTGTTTCCCATAAAATCCTCGTGAGGTCTATGCGAAGTGGTTGTAAGGATAATGAAAGGAAACGGAACGTACGGTTTGCTTAAATGAAAACGACAACTGTCGGGTAAAAAGCCGGATTTTCTTGTCTTTAGGATGTTTGGACAGGCCTGTTGAGAAGGTCGGACCTCTCAGACCTACTTTTGGGAATGAAGTGAAGATTGGGAACGTTCTGAACTAAACACCATCTCCGTCCCTCATAAAATCAAACAGCACTCGAATAGGTAAATCGTGAGCATCTTGCGTTTTTGCTCTTTTTTGCTCTTCGACCAGTCACAATAAGCGGAACCCTTTTATTCTTGCGGATTTCTCCCGGAGTCATTCTTCTGAGACGTTCCGTTGAAGTATCAGAGCGATAATTTCCCGGGACACCTTGGTTTTCCAGGCGCTCCACGAAAGGCCTCTCAGTTAACGGCCAACGGTGTCGTGCCCCCTCAAGGTGTTACCGTATTTCGAGGTTGTACCTCTCCCAAATTAATCTTTACCACATGCTGGAATCTGCGGTACACGATAGCCACGCGTCCGCAGAAAGGACGCATTACCCCTGCCTCGTGTTCCTTCTTCCCGTTTTTTTCCCAGTTCCGAAGACAAGAAATCATAAATCTCATGTTTGCAAACATCTTCTTTTTGAACCACCCGTTCATGTTGCATAAAATTGAATTTTCTTTATAGGGACGACGCACTGTCTCCACTCGAATTTGCAAATTTATGCAGCGCCCTATTCCGCGACTGTGCACAGCAGCCGTATAAACTAGACCCTGTTCAGCTTGCAGAGATCTTTTCCATTTTCGATAGGAACAGAGTAATTATCTGCACGATTTTTATCTTTTTCCTCGGAAGCCACGTATCGTTTTTCTTTGTGAATTTCTAATTGGTCCTTTTTAGGATGGTTTCATCTGCCGCGCAGAGTTTCAGGATTGTTGGACATTTTGGATCCAAACAGTAAGCTCCGCGGATCTGTTTTTCCTCCCTGTAAACATCGCGATTCGGTAGATATGCCATCCAAAGTGTGCCCTAATCATCGTAGATGTGCAGAATGACTTTGTGACAGGGAGTCTGGCTCTGAAAGATTGCCCCGCGGGACAGGACGCCGAACAGGTAACTGAAACGACATTCGAGTTCTTGTCTTCGTCTGCAGGTTTCTCAAGGTGCATTCGTTTTGCTCGCTTCTATTATGCGAACGGAAAGGGAATCTCACGTTCTTTTTCAGTAGAAAAAAAAAACAAAAAACAAAAAACAAAATAAAGAGAGAAATCGAGGGAAGTCGGTAATCGTTTTTGTGGTGACCTGCCAGGATAATTTCCTTGTGACCCAAGGATTTTGCAATTCTCTGAGTAATGATCTAGTGATGTTGTGGAAGGTTCGGTTAGGCACCTCTCCTAAATCAATCTTAACCATACGATGAAAAGGTCAGGCGGCACATAGTAGCGACGTGATGCATGCTGCCCTCCCCTCCGGTCGCTTTCGTTGTTGGGTTAGGTTATCAACAGATCCAGGACATATGGATGCACTAGCTGGGACGCTTTCCGAAAGACCGAACGCAGTCGGAGGCCTTGTGGTTAAGGCTTCCGCGTGTGGCACCGTGCGTCGCGGGTTCGAATACTCCGGCAGAAACTGACGCCATTGCATCGTTGGGTTCCGAGTTTCTCCTGCAATGGCGCTGGTTGGCCGAGACATTCGGGCGTGGCACCGGTAGTGGTTTAAGCCGGAGGCCACCGATGGGGGCCGGAGTCAACCTTCGGGTCCTTCCAGGAATCAAGGAGTGGGGAGTTCCCTCTCCGGTCGTGCAACGGAGAGCGGATCTCCCTCACCGGGGGACCCCTCCGGTTTCAAGATGGAGCAGGAGCCCTCACGGGCACCTCTCCAGTTGTTCAAAGGAGCGGACCCTCCCCGTTGCGGGGGGGACCCTCCGAGTCGTCGCCTCTTCACAGAGTGCAAGGAAGCAAGCGAGAGCGATTCCCCTGCGGGAGGCTACAGCGTCCCTTCTGAGTTTCGGAAGCGTCCCTTCGGGGTTCTCTTCAGAGGAGTGAAGAGGAGCGGTTCCCTTGAGGGTTCCCTCCGGAGAAGAAATTCCTGCTAGCGGATCCTTTCCGGGTTCCCTTCGGAGAAGTTGAAATGGAGAGGACCACCCCTTTCCAGAGGGTGTCCCTCCGGAGAGAATGAGGAAGGATTTAAAAAAAAAAAAAAAAGACCGAACGCACACCTACACAGTCGAGCTGCTAGAAGATCCGCCACCTTTAGAACCGTCTAACTGTCAGACCTCTAGCAAACAGGGCTTAGCGTGGAACTGACCGAAAGGCTGCGGGTTCGAACTCGCCAGGCAAAAGTCCTTGCATCCACAAGGAATACGCTCGCTCTTGAAGCCCCTCTCGCGGACAAGCCCTTCGCCAGCGGCGAAACATTCATAGAGAGCACGAGATGGCCCCGGTCACTCCTGTTTTGCAACGACCCTTATCAATAAATTCGATTCTTGATGCGGCGCAACGACGAGTGAAAATTCGGAAGCTCTCCAAACTGAATTGGAACCGTTGCAGAGAACGTCTCCAGAGCTGTTGGATTTCTCTGTTTCCAGAATCCAGAATTTTTTCTTCCTGAATTAATTAGAATTTTCTGGAGGCACAATCATCGATACATAGGCATCCGTTTCGGGACGTTCTGGAAACCCTGCGGTTTCTTGAGAGTCGATCTGCGAAAGCGTACTTCGTCCCGGAGACCGCAGCTTAAACGATTAGGACGGAATGGTCTCTCTGTCTGCTAGTGGCAGTTCGGAGGATTCACAACAGGAAGTTGGTAACGCTGACGCGACGCAACTTGAACAGGTCTTTGGATTAGAAAGTTTGCACCCCAATGGGCGTGACTGAATCCTCTCTCCCGTACGGGGAACTAAAGAATGTTTCGTGGCACTCTAAGGTTTAGAAGTAAGACTTGGTCCTTTCTGAAAGATGGTTTCTTCAATAACTCTTGTGTGTATTAACCCTTTGGGTGCGGAGCTTATCAGATTGAAACGTTCCGTGTTGAGTCACAGAAGGACGGAACGCTTTTTCGCGCACCGCGTGCTCCATCGAAGTACCGACTCACTGCATAAAGTGCTCATTCATTGTAATTGTTTATGTACACCTCATTAAATGAAATATTTCCATTTTTTTCCAAACACATATTATTTATTTAAAAGTTATGATTATGATTTGAAGAAATTCGTTCACATTTTTCTAGATATCGCAAAGATGAAAAACGGCATAACAAATTACATGCCACACCGAGAGAAATCGTTGGCCGATATAAAAATAGAATTTCGTTTACTGTCGTTGCCAAGGGAACTGTAAGAACGTGAGTGGATGCGTCGTCCACCTCAAACACGGATAGTGCTAATTTGTGCCGCGTGTACAATGTGAAAGCACTTGCCAAACCCATAGACGCGTCCATGGCACTCAAAGGGTTAAAAGAAGAGAACACCTGCATTGCGATCTCTGATAGAAGTAGCGATAGCCGAGGTGTACGTTTTGGCAAGCCGTCTCCTTGGAAATTTAACTATTCGAAGAGGTCCAGCTTTCGGATCGTCCCCTAATGCAACAGAGCTAAATCGTAGATGTTGGTAATAGACATCAAGTGAACGAGTTAAATGAGGGAAATGACATGGGATACGTGGGAGATAGAGGGGGAAGAACGATCGAATATTATCAAGACTTTGGCGTCCACAAAGATGTCTCCAACAACCGTAAAATTAAGCGCTCTGGAGTAAACGGCACGCAGCATTTCTTTGACTGCGTGCCCAATAACTGTAGGAATATCTGAAGCTTTGGATGTAATGCTGGAGGTGCAGCAGCGTCCTTTCATGGAAACCTTGTTCCACAGTACCTGCATGAACCGTGAAAATCGAAAGTTTCTTTTTCTAAGAAGAGCAAAAAATCTCAAGCGAATCTCTAACGTAGGGAAGCATGTTGTTGCTGAAATCAGTTTGTTCAGTGCGTCATCGGTTTTTTCAAAATGTGACCGTTGTTCAATATTTTGTGCGAAATAGTGTTCAAGTGCACACGAGCCGCCGACATATGCGAGTGTTTGTTTTCTGCAAGCTGGAGAGTCCAGTTGAGCTGCACAAAAAGAAATGAGAGTTGATGCCTTGGAATCTCATCTGAAACAGGAAGACTCTCTAACCAAAGAGCTTGCTGGAGTTTGTATTCTCAGTGAGACGTGATCTGACGTTCAGTCGGAACGTTCACCAGTCGAGCTGCTTCATGTGTTTCTGATAGTCACATCACCATGATCTGTTAGACTCCAGATTCCGAAAAGATAGGATGGCAGTGGATGCGGAATTTCAGCACGGCCTGTGCCCAAGGGTTTGGATTTAGAGTCGGTGCTACCGAAATCACGATCCCAGATTAGGGACAGATCACCGTCAGTCTCTATACGAATGCTTGATGGAAAGGAATTAAGAAAATGAATCACTGGTCCTTCTCTGGAATTATTCCAGAGAAGCACGTGATCCTTCTCTTGAAAGATGGAAGCCAGCAACCATTTTCGAAGTTACCATGAATAGATTTGCACATCTTCAGCATCAAAGGGTTTCTACGACTGAATACTAACGCTCGAGATGCTAAGATTAAGAGGGCCTCAACACTCACGTGTCAGCGAAAAAAAGAAAAATGCCCAAAATACATGAAAATAAAAACATGTGTTTATGGTTAACTTCTCATCAATCATCTTGGAGGAGAGTCATGGACCAATTGTCTTTTGCAAGCAGTGCAAGAACGGTAGCTTCAGAAAAGGCGTGAATTATGCCACGTTTGCAAAGGGGCGCATCTTTCGTTTCCCACAGCAGGCGTTCTCGGATGACCCATAGGTATCCGGCGTTCACCTCCTGACCACAGCTGGCACGTCTCCTCAGCCCCCCCTCCCCCTCCCCATCAGACCTGAAACAGAGCAGGGTCGAATTTCCAAGGCAATCGGAAACATAAAATGCGATTTCATGGTTACTTAAGCAAATGCATCTGCCCCCGGTCCTTTACTTTTGGTTTCGTCCAAGAATGAAGAAGAACTCGGACGGCTTTTCCCTTTACGTCTCCTTCCCTGCCCGTCTCTGTTTCCTGCTGAAACTCGCTTGGTCGATTTTTCGATCAATGCAAGCTGTGCGTGATAATAGCATTATTTCCTAAAATAAATGTTTGAATTACAAGCGGTTGATAGGATATCATTTGCATCGTGGTGCGGCTGTTAATTGAGGAAGGGGGAGATGGTTGCAGAAGCGTTCCTGCGAGCAGTCGAGTCAGCTGTTTGGATTTGTTGCCACGGCTTTCTTTGCACGCAGTTGTGCGTCAGCATCCTTCGAACGCACTTCCTTCGCAAATTGCTTCCGTCCGAGACACCCCGGGGTTCGCCTTCGTGCGACGGGGGCTCGGGAAGTAAAGGGCCGGAACGGGGGGCAGCCCGCTCGGTGTGAGACCTGCGGGGCCAGACAGCCCCTCGTTTTCCCTCCGTGAATCCAGCCTTTGGACGAAGTTCCTTCCCGCGATCTTCCGCCCCGTGACCCGTTCTAAGATGCCGTGACCCTCGCAGTCGGCTTCCTGCGTGTTCTTTCCGTCTGCACGGCTGTTCCCAGGAGCTCGCCGCTGAGACGACTGCGTCGAGGTTTCATTGCCGCTGTTGCGTTTGCCGTCCACTTTTGGTCCACGAGATGCCCGTGCAGCGTGGCTTCAGCCACGAATTCCTCCGAACCCGTCAGAGTCCCTGATTGCAAATCCTTAGCAGCCTTCCGTCGGGATGGGAGGCGGTCCAGCAGTTCTTGCGACAAGTGCGGCACGGATGAGGAAACTCGATTTTGCATTCGCGGATCGAAAGATGGCGTCTTTCTCGTACGTCTGTCGGAATTGGCAGATGGAAGGCGCAGCAGTTGGTCGAAACTGTAAACATTCGCCGAAGCTTTAGATGATAAGCTTCGTTCCCAAGAGCTGATTGCTCTCCTGATAATTCTTCAAATAGGAGTTTCAGGCGTGAGGCTGACTCCTGCAAGAGAGATACCCGGAGCCAAAATCACATCTGGTTGCTCTTTCCGTTCCCAGGTGATATGGCCGAGGAGGAAACGCTTTTGGTGGAAAGAAGCACCGATTTTTCGTATCCTTTCGCATCCGCTAGCTCCAAATACGAGGGAAGCTGCGTTCCCGCGTGCGTACCCAAGTCGGTTGCGCATGGGCAGCAACTTTCTGATCAATCTTTGAAATCGGTTGGCAGCGCTTTCCCGCGGCTTCAGCAGGCCTCTCGATCGCAGCTGCTTCCCATCCACGAAACCACGACTTCCAAACCCTTCTCAAAGGCGGCTGTCATCGTTCTTTTGCTACTCAGCGTTGTAAGAGCCAGAGGGAAGGAAAAAAGTCAACCCACAGCCGACGACATCGGTCGTGCGAGGGCGCTGACTGAATGTGCGGAGAAAATACCGCCTGCGAGATCCTGGGGACCTTTGCGTTAGCTCAACCGAAACTGCCATCACAGCCATTCCGGGGTCCCACCGTCAGCCAAAGTAAAGGAGGCTGTCTTGCAGCTTCAGCGTCGCCGCATCCGAAAGTGGACCCGGGCAAAACGAAGGCTTTGTCGGAGGGGCCGGGAGAGCTTCCGGTTCCTTTGCGGCTAACAAAACGCTTCTCCTTGTCGGCAACCGCAGCGGCCACATTGAATCAGAGAACCGGAGTGATCCCTCGGAGAAAAAATAAGCAAAAGAGTATTCACTTTCTTCCTGATAGCGCGGAAAAGACATATGTAAATTGCACTTACAGGTTAACACATATTCGACATAGTTGCGCTGAGAGAACCCAGCAAGAAGTTGGAATTGTAAAGTTCACATGTGCGCGTGCGTGTACAAATGTATGTACATACTACATATGCGCATAAATGTAGTGTACATGTACTATACACGTGCGCATTTTATGTGTGCGCGCGTGTATCCTGTGTGTTTACATGTATATGTCTATGTGTGTGTCCGTGTGTAAACTTTCGAACGCGTACACATATCTGTTCGCGAATGTACACGTATAGACAATGCAGGAGTGCCCAATTTCTCGAGGCTTTCTGTTTCCTGCATACGGAGAGCGCTGAGTTTAGGACCATTTGGGCCGATGGGGTTCCTTCGTGGCTCGCGTAAGCCTGTGGTGGTCGGACGAATTCCTGGACTTCTTTGTGATAATCCGGAGAGCGTGCATACGTGCGTCGGAGGAGGGAATACGGAGGGGAGATTTCGAACGGGAACTCTTGCGTGTGGTCGTTATTGGATGATTTCCGGGCGTCTCCACAGGACCTGCTCGCACATCTTGCCGGGCAACGCACGTGGAGTTACCGACGGTGCCCCAAATGGTGTGTGCACGCTTGCATGGTCTTGGTGTACGGAAAGGTGCCTCGACTAGGGCGACTCCTGGAAGCACCGCCGGAGGCCTGTCTCCACTCTTACCTCCAGCTAGCCAACGGGGCGCCCGGTCTTCACCGCGCACAAGCGCCGTACCAGTGCCGCAACCGAAGCCCACCAGCCGACCAACGACTCGCGCAGGGCGGCCCGAGACCCACGACGCGTCCCTTCTCGACGTCGATTCCTTGCGGGTGTATTCGAGCCCGCGGAGCTCCGTGCCGGGCGTGGCGGCCGTAGCCACGCGGCTTGCGGTGCGAACCCTCTCACCCGGCAAAGTGGGCCACCCGAAGGCGGTGGTGGTGGTTCGAGCGAGGGCGACGATGGCGGACGAACGGACTTCGCACGTGCTTTATTCGGGTGTTCTTCGCCGCATGCGTTGGGCACGCGAGAGAGTTCTGGCACGCCTTTTGTTCCTGAGGAAAACAATGCATGAAGCGCCTCTTGCGGTGGCGCTCGAAACTCCGAAATCCCCGAAGATCGTGGGGAACAAACGCACACGCTTGTTCCACATAGGTTAGCATACAAACTTATTCAATATGAATAAATATATTTATTAAGATTCTGTGGTGTACATTTTATTAACAAAATTCATAATTTGTTGATTCTATTATTGATATATGTATTAAAGATTAAAAAAATAAATACATTATTATACATATTCACATGTATATATATATATTTATGTAAAGATGTTCACATATATATTTATATTAAGATGGATTAATGTATATCATGAAGCTGATAAAAATAAAGATATGTGCTTATATATATTCATACACAGATTAATATATATTAAATTAATACACAGATTAATTAAAATTAATTAAATCATGAAGATTATAAAAATGAATTGAAATGCTTATTCTACATAGATTAACGACCAAATTTATTTAGACAGCCATAGTTATTCATGTTTAATATTATTAATAGTAATATTACTGGAGAACATATAAGATTTATTCGCATACATTTTATATTAATAAAATGATGCAATTAGTAATATATTAGTATGAACAGCAATTAAGTATTATTAATAAGGTGATATAATTAATAAGTTGTTGATTATATTGCTAATGTATATTAAAGAGTATTAAAAATAAATGTGTATGCTTATGACATGCATCAATATTTATAGATTATATATATATATATATAAACATAAATGTGCAAATATATATATATATATAGTGTATATGTCTATGTGTATGTTTAAGAAATAAACACACATATGGTTGTTATATATATATATGATTGTTCCGGATTTTGAAGGAGACCCTCACGTGGGAGGGAAAGTGCAGATTGAAACTGAACACCAAAGAGCAAAAAAAAAGAGTAGGGGTAGCGGGGGGGCGGTGAGGGACGCGCGAAACACGTCGGGAAAGCTTTCCGTGTTTCTGACCCTCCGCAGCGGAAGGGGCCGCGCGCGCGTGTTGCCTCCCCAAGCCTTTCGCGTCTTAGCCGCCTCAAAAACCTGTGCTTTCCAGATCATCCCCGTTATCAATGACGTCATCGAAAGCAATGATTTCGCGAAGCTGGTCTACACCATGGATTACCATCCCGAAAATCACATCTCTTTCCTGGAAAACCTCCGGTTGAGAGAACTGGATCCCGCGGAGAACGTAAATGTGCCGCCCTACCCGCGACACCCACACTCCCCCCTCCCCCCCTTTCCCTTCCTGCGCACGCTCCTTGCCGTCGACTCCCTCTGGAGTCCTGATCACCCACCCGCCTCAGGACGCATGCGTGCGAAGGTGGGGTGGAGGGCGGAGGGGAACGAACCCATCCTGCGGCGCCTCCCGTGGGGATCCCGTTCCAGGATCCGAACTTCTTCCCGTGCTCCTTGACTCGTCCCGGGGAGTTCGGGATGACGGGAGCGCGGGGAGGGGAAGGGGAGAAGAACCTCCTCGCTCCCGACGAGCGAAGGAAGGTGCTTCCCCTGCCGGCCGGCCTACGCGCGAACCTGAGTCCCGTCGTGACGCAGGTTTTGCGCGGGCCACTTCAGCTGGCGCTACGGCAGCTCGCGCGCGCGTGCTCCCACGTGATTCCTTCACTTCTCCGGGGCATCTTCCCCCTTCCCTCCTCTTCCTTCGAGACCAGACTCCCCAAGATCGCATCGGGGAAATCTGGACTTCCCCAGGGAAGCCGAAAGGCCCCTTCCTGCTCTCACCTTCTGCCCACGTCCTGAGCACGCGTGAACTTCCCATCCATTGATCAGACTTGGCAATCTTGACTGACTTCAGCAACCACCGCACCGCTCCGTCGGCGGCTGCAAGTGCCCCCCCTATTGTCCCGGGAAGTCCCTTCGAGCCACTATCCTACTGGCACCTTGAACCCCCCCCCCGGGCGAGGAGTGCCAGACGTCAGGCGGGAGATTGCCGAGGAACGCGTGGCATTCCGGAACCGCCTCCCATCCCCCCACGAGATCCCGGAGTGCGGAGCGTGGGCTGCGGCTCAAGCAGACCCTCCTTGGCCACGGGCTGGGATGGACAGCGGCAACGGCGGCGACCCGGAGGGGCGTCGCGACGTGAGCTGCCGGAGGTCACTTTGGACGATCCGGAGTGATCTCGCGAACGACCTCGAGTCTTGGAACCCGCGACTCGCCCTTTTTGGGGCGACTCCTCCCTTCCTCCTTTAAAAGCCGTTGTTCCGGACGTTGCTCCCCAGAGGGGGGAGAAGGGGGCTGGGCTGCGGATGCTGCGGGCTGGTTGGTCTCTGGTTGGTCCGATTCGTCGTCCTTCGGTCTCTCTCCGCCGCCTGGAGAGTCCTCTGACCACACGTCGCTTCCCCCTCTCCCCCCTTCTTCGCCGAGAGAGAAGGAACGTGGAAGAGTCACGCGCTTTGACCTTTTCCGGCGCATGCCGGAAGGGGCGAGGAAGGTCCGAAAGGAAGGATGGAGGCCGGACTGCGATCTTTCCGCGCGCGGCAGCGGTAGTCGCGAGTTCGAATCCCGCCCGGGGGGAAGGATCGACGCCGCCGCCAGAGAAACGGGGGTGCGTCGCGGGTTCGGATTCCCCCCGTAAGATGACTCTCGGGAGACTCATGATCGGGGGCGGCACTGGGGGAAGCTGGCAAAAACAGGATGCCCCCGAAGAGTGGGGCCGGGATTGGGAGTCGACCTTCCGGGGTACTTCCAGGATAGTGTATCAAGGAGGGAGGGAGGGAGGGAAAACCTCCACGCGCCCACAACAGCACGGACGGGGTTCCTGCAGCTGCCCCGTGACGCCTCCCCCCCTCCCTTACTGGACACTCCCTCGTCCCTTGTATCCTTTAACTCACGCCGCGGAGTTTAAACTCGCGGAAGGGGAGTGCTACGCGCACGCAGCCCTCGAACTGCGCGCCGTGGACCCACTCGCCTGAGCGCCGCGTTCCGCGCTCTTCGCAAAGTCCCACTGTTCGGCGATGACGTCACTGCGCACAGCGCTCCGCTTTCGGGTGACGTCAGCTCCGAGCCGTTTCGAGACGGAATCCGCGGTTCGCGCAGCTGATCGGGGATGGGGTCTTTTCCCCTGAGCGCCGATCTTCGAGAGCGGGAACGAAGGCGGGGGGGGGACGCTTCCTCCTCCCGCCCTGTCGACTTCGCCCTCCGCGGGCGCGCCGCAGCGACGTCCTCGTCCCGCTGGGAACCCTGAAGACTCGTCCGGAAGAAGAGTCTCGAAGAGCAGGTCCTGTGAGTGGCCACGCGCGCTCCTCCTGGCTCCTTGCCTCATCCTCCGGGCCCCCCCTTTTCCCGGCGAGCTTCCCTGGGATGGCAGCAGGCGCTCTTCGCCTCTGTTGGTCCCCTCCCTCCCCCTCCTTCCTTTCGGGGGCAGGTCCTTCGCGTGGGAGTCCCCAGGCGGGGCGGACCACTCCCGGGTGTGGTCGCATGTGCGCGCACCTCTGCTCCGGAGCGCCAGGATTGCGTGTGGAGCCATCCGCGTCCTTCCCCTCGAGCAGGGACTCCCATTTTCTCCTGAGCCTCCCTCCCGGTCGAAGATTCCGGAGCGACGGCGCGGGAGAAGGTGCCGAACGGACAAGACGAAGATGGCGGTTCTTGCCCTGAGGCGGGCAAGGGGGGAGGAGACGGGAATCGCGCCTTCGAGGGTCGGGTCCTGCCCCTCGGCGTCTGCGGGGATCGGTGGTAGGGAAGGACCAGAGATCGCTCCATTCCCCCACCCTCCCTTCTCTCGAGAGAGGACAAAGACGAAGGGGGGGGGACTCCGGGAAGAAGGCGTCTCCCTTCCCGCAGTTCCATCCCGGTCCTGCTTCCGCCCACCCCACCCCACCCCCTTTTTTTTGCAGGTCAGCTACGAGGACGTTTCCCTCTACGACACGGTGACCTTCGCCGGGCCTCCTCCGATGCGGCAGAAAATGTGGCCGAAGCACTGCGTCCAAGGCACCTGGGGGGCCGAGATCCACCCCGGCTTGAAGTTAAGTGTTCCATCGAGCGCGCTCAGCGCGGCATCTCTCCCGCGTGCGGATGCCGTGCTGTTCCCTGGCAGGAAGGTCTGCGCCTGGGCAGTTCCCCCCACCCCCACCTTCAGGAACGCTCGCGACTGACCCGTCCTCGGAGGATCATCTTGTGGCGTCCTGAACGGGGAGATGGGAAAAAAAAATAAAAAACAGTCCCCCTCCGCCTCCGCGGAAAGGGAGCCGCAGCCGTTGCTTTGCCGGGAAGGACCGGGAAAGCGGGTCGCCGATTGAGACCTCGCTCGCGCCAACGCGGCATCCGCTCCCGACGCCGAGACCTTCCTCTTCGCCCTGCAGGTCGCGGACGGCGCCCTCTTCATCTACAAAGGGACGGAACCCGAGGTGGAGGCGTACTCGGGATTCTCCAGCGGAGCGCGGACGAGGAACGGCGCGAGCCTTCACCAGGAGCTTCTAGAGAGGGGGATCACGGACGTGTTCCTCTGTGGGGTCGCCTACGACATCTGCGTCGGTAAGGTCCTCTCGAGGGAAGACCTGGCGGGGACGCGCAGCGCGCGACCTCTTCGCAGTCGAAACCTGCCTGGACGCCCTGAGACTGGGTTACCGCATGGTGGTCATCGAGGATGCCTGCAAGGGAGTTTCGGACTCCTACATCCTGGAAAGCAAGAAAGCCATTTCGGAAGGGCTGGGAGTCATCGTCTTGTCCTCGGAGGTAGGCGACGGGCCTTCTGCTTTCCGGGCAGGGAGCCCGGAGGGCTCCCTTTCCAGGTCGATAAACTCGTAAGGGGAAAGGACCGGCGTCCCCAGATGGGGTACCTGGCAGCCCTGCAGTACGTAAAGTACCACATGCTGGAGAAGTAGCTTGGAGAGGGCTAGGAAGCAAAAGAATAAAGCGAACCTTGATAGCGAGTCACGAAAGGGGACAGCAGCCTGCCTGAGCTTCCTGTTCCTGTCCGGAGAGGAGGGAGAGATTCAAACAACCCCCGACGCTATGAGAGAGAGCGAGGAGCTTTCAACACCGACTTAAAGCCGGCCTCCGTCATCGGATCCTCCACTCTTCGGAAAGAACGAACGATGGGATAGATCTGGGAATGCCACCTGGGGACTCTTTGCGGGCGCTCGAAGAAGCACATCATCCACAGAGCCGTTTTTCTCTCTTCCTCCGCTTTTCGCACTCTTGCAAGGATGCGTCACGAAAAGGAAAGTTTCTGTTGAGATTTAGGGGGGGACTGGTCTAGACCGCCACCAGAAACGGCACGGAACGCGTCTCTCATTGTAGAAATCTCTTTCGAAACTCCATCTGTGGGCTCAGTAGGACGCCAGACTCCTGCAAGCCATCTCGTAACCTCCTGCCGACCTCATATCCCCCTCACTTGAACCTTGGATTAGGGGGGCAGAGTCGCTCAGACGAAACGCTGGCCTCAGCTTCATTTTCTGTGAATCGAAACGTCCGAAACTGGACCTCTCAAAATCCGCAACTTTCAGGATCGACTGCCGAAGCAAATTCCCTGGTCTTCTTGCCAGAGGACATATTTCAGCATGACCCGAAATAAAATGGAGATCTCTGATTCTTCCGCATGCTTACGCTAAGACGGCGCAAATGCACGAGACACCAGCATCACATCACAATCCGTCCTACTATCAAGCATCAAAAAAAAAAAAGGGGGTGGGGGGGGGGGAACTTCACGGATTTGGCTTCCTACCGTAGGTTTTAGGTCAAACTTGAAACTCAGTGCGCGACAAGATTGCCATCTATCTCCAACCAAAACAAGCAGCCGAAACTAGAAGCCTGGTGGCTTTGAGGAAAAAAGAGATGTGATGAAATATATGGGTTCTGGTCCGCAAAATTCGAGAAATGCTGGTAAATACTGGTTCTGGAGAGGCGAAAATCCCTGTCGATCGTTAACGATCTGTTCGCATACAATTGCCAACGGGCAGGACAGCAAATACCTATTCTCTGGAACTGCTCTCGACATTTTTCTGCTTCATGTTCTGGAACCTCCCATGGCCTGAATTCCCAAGATTGGATTGATAAGCGGGAATTAGGAGAGAGCAGCAATGTTCTTATTGTTTCCGGTTATTAAACCTCGTAACATACATGATGTATTTATTTGCTACATCTAGCATTCCTAGCTTTTTCGTCTTTGCCAAACTATGAACTTTTGACACATTGGTTTCATTGGTGATTCCATGCTCAGCTGAAATAAAAACCCAATGGATCGTTATTTAGAGTTGTCGAGTTGATGTGTTGCAATTTTCCACGTGTGCCTCCTAAGATGCCTTTACACGTTTTTACAACTATCGGATGAGGAAAATTGCGCTTTCGATTGCTTCATCCAAACAACCGGAAGTGCACTGTTGCTTTCCGGTTGATGTTCCTTGGCATGCTTGATATCGTTTGGCTCTTCTGATTTTATTAGGAATTTCGAAAGGTGCCCGCTTGTTTCTTCTCTTTTCTTTTCTCCCTTTTTTTTCCGAGTTTTTCAGCTTTACGCTTACGATTTTCAATTCAATACCGGGCAATTTTTTTCCTTTCTTGGACATTTTCACCCTACTTCACAGGAAACATAATTTTAATCACATAAACACTCATCGTTGTCATTTGACAGTAATGCTGCGAAATCATGTTTGGTCCTCGAATCAATCCTCCTTGATCATCTTGCTCTGGCGCACAAGATGAGCCATTACTGCTTCTTCTCCTGATCTAACTTCTATATGAGACCTGCCCGCTCACTGCCTTCCTATCAGACCCTGCTTCGGTGATATTATCAGCTTCCTCCTTAATAATATCCAAATAATATGGTCATTCCATGGGCCTCGGGAATTATAGCAGTTTCTATTTCGTGACTTGCAGCATCTGGTTAGTGTGCTGTTCGTTACCACTCGACCGACTTCGTGGGGTTTTTCTAAAAGTGTAGAACCAAACTCCTAAACCAACGTGGAAACACTATCAGGATGTTATTTTACACTCATATTGTGTGTTTTGGAAGTCTTTTCAGTTTTGGCGCCTTCTAAAATTTGGTTCCTTAGGTGACTATAGAGGCAAGGTAAAGCCGGCTCTAGGCTGAGCTTGCCTTGGCCCACAACCGGCTTTGTATCTTCTACATGGAAAGACTCGTTCTGTCTATATGTACGAAAGCAATTAATTATGCAAAGGATCATGGACTTTGTTTTTTGTTCCTTTTTCTTTTTAGATTTTCTCCGCAAATATTGAATGCAATCCTCAAGGCTGATAAATTTTCATTTAGAGCAATTATGAGGTACTGTCAAGGTGACAGCTGCATGCTGTCCTGTATGTGCGTTTTTGATCCTGTAGCTGTTATTCTGATCCAATTATTATCTGAAACAAAACAATCCGTATAAACGAGAATCACAACATCATCGTGGGTATTCGACCACAAAGACCTTCACTAATAAACTTTTAATTAAACGGAACGAAATAAAATTGGTGTTTTCACCGGCAAGTATATGAAAGTTGCTATTTTCAAATATTTTCAAATAGCAACTTTCATACTATTTCATACTTTCAACTTCTGCTATTTATCAAATATTCATTCCGTTCGAAACCGTCTGTATAATTCTTCCAAAATAGAATTACTCAAATCTTATTTAGGATAAGAAAGCAAAATAAAAAAAAACTCTTCCAGGGTTCCATACAAAAGAGGAAATTCTTTTACAGATATCAATTTCAAATTCAATTTGGAGGAACAAATTTTAGGTATATTATTCTAAAATATAGAAGCATAAAAGAGATCCTTTTTCTCATTGGACACTGATGAACTCCATAGTTTATCAGTTTTTAAACTGCCATCACCAGGATGCAGACCGCACATATATTAACCATGGAATCATGTGTATCTTTTAGGAAAGACAGAATCTGGTAACACTGTAACAGAAACGAATGGAATTCTATCCAAAGCACCGCGAATGCTACGTGAACGCGTAATAGACGACGATTAGGGAAAATGCAAATCTCTTAATCACAGCGCTTAACGATCTTTAATGCAGTGCTTCTTTGCGATGGCATTTACCATGTGTGCTTCAGCTACAATTTTCATTATCTCAAGATATTCTAGAGGGTCTTCTATTATTGATTCCCTTGCAGCAGGTGACTTATTACTCCTCCAGATCGAATAATTTTTGGTGTATTTTTCTCCGCCAATAAATTTTCTAAATCAGAAAAACAGTTCCAGTAGTTATGAACAAGTGCAGTGGGAAAAATACGATTTAATTTTTGATAGAAGTCCACGTAAATCCCAAAACTTTTTTTTGTAAAGCTGAAAGTACCTAATTTAAATCAATAAATTTTCATTTATAAAATGATGATATAATCTACCTAGTTCTAGATTAGGCTCACAAAATTGCATAATACCCAGTATGAAAAAATTACTCCTGAAGTAATAATTATTAAGAACTCCACGTCAAAGTCCGAATACTCTTTAAATCGTATTTTTGGTTCCGTACTGAGTACGTCAAAGTATTTATTTATATTATTCCTTACATTGTTACAATCATTGTGTTTTGAAATTGTGGCTAGGAGATGTTTTGAAACCATTTTTTGATTTATTTGCCTCTTTACATATAGTGCATTAATAAAATCATTGAAGTTTGGGTATTAATTCTTTTGAATGTTTGCCATCAGTATTCCAATTTAAACTGATTTTTAATGAGTAGCCATTGGGATTTCAGATCATTAGTCCAAAATTTTTGATAGAACTTGATTTCCTCTGATTAATGTTCATTGGAATCAATTGGAATTGTGATGGATGTTCTGTACTGCGTATCTTTCATACAAAATGAAATGCATATCTTATTCATGAATGTTCACTTCCTAGCTTAATGAAATATTTTTCATTTTCTGTCTTCCGTATGTTAATATATAGCTTCCATATTACTTTGTGTTTATACTACTGCATCTTTATACTAAGATAAATGAAAAACGTAGGATGCATATGCATATATACTTGTGTACAGTATATATCAACATTATTATACACGTAGTGGAATGTTGTGTTCCGATAATATAGAATGTTTTCATATCTTTGTTTTACATGTAAGTGCAAAGGAGGCCCTGATTCGTTTCAGCTCACGTGACGACGTAGGAAAAGTGCCTGCCACTTGTAAGGCAGTATTCGTGCTGAAAATGGTAAGCATAATGATTTTGCATTTTGCGGAAAGAGTTATATTTTGTTACGATTTGAATTACGATACATCCTCTATTGAATTTACTATTGTGATGATAGATCGAAAGCGCAACGTTTCTAAGGTTCTGTGGAACTGCCGTGTTCCATGGTATCTTAATGGAACTTTCATGAAATGACCATATGAATAAATATTATTCGAAGTTAATACTTCTTGGATTTACGATAGTAATTTGTTAATTGGGTAAAAGAATGTGGTTGAGCCGAGAGTACTCAAAACGCATGCAATCTGTTTAGATTCAGTAATGCATAGAATGTGTTTTAGGTTAATGTACCCAAACAACGAACAACATATTGCCGTAAGTGCGGCAAACACGTCCAGCACAAAGTAACGCAATATAAAAAAAGCAAGGAGAGAAAGGTTTCCCAAGGTAGACGACGCTATGATCGCAAACAAAAAGGTTTTGGAGGACAAACAAAACCAATTTTCAGGAAAAAAGTAAAGTCACTTAGCTTTCAGTAATGTTCTTAAGCATGTCATCTTCAGGCAAAAACAACCAAAAAAATTGTTCTACGTATGGAATGCTCAGAATGCAAATACAGAAAGCAGTTATCCTTGAAGCGTTGCAAGCACTTTGAATTAGGTGGTGATAGAAAAAGAAAGGTAAATGAATTTTCCAAAGAAGTATTTTTCAAACTCTGATTATTAGGGTCAGATGATCCAGTTCTAGCTGGATTAAGATTTGAGAAAAGAGAGAAAATAAATAAATAAGGAGAGACAAAATTTGTTTTAATCCTAATACATGTAAGGTTGAGACAAACTTTTTAATGTGGCAATGCTGTGCACAGTCCTGGTAAGTTCTCTGCTGCATTGCATTTCATAACCACTCAAGAGACCTTTCTTGAATATATCCGTTTTAATCAAGGTATCTTTGCAATCAGTTTGCTTCTCAGGTTGCTTTTCAATTTTTAAAATCTAAATCTTAATAATTACGAGCATTGCCCATCATTGGGTCATATGAGCAGTACTCTGTTACACATTCGTGCAAAAGGAGTGTAAGAGTAAAGACTGTAAGAATTAGCTGTTTTTTCTGTAGTCAATAGTTAGAAATAAATTAATAGCATAAGAATGTCAGCTTTATATTTTATGTGTAATTTAGTTTCTGATGCCATATCATGTGGAGGTTTATGGATTCAAATATTGATGTTGCCTTGATTACCAGGAAGTTTATATTTGGATTCTCTTTATAAGCAGAGTTTTTTTATTGTGTGTGATTTTGGCCTAAAAGTGGTTTTTGTGTGGGAGCAAAGCATTTTTGTTGGTTTTCTGTTTGCTGAAGTTGTTGATATTTTTGTATTCTTTGCTTATCAAACTTTGCCCAGTTTTTAGTTTTGCACAGATATGCAAACAAATAACTTTTCATATTATAAACAGTTGTGCTGGTGATGGTATGTTCAAGGTGTGTATTAAGCTATCATATAATAATATATTTTATGAACTTATGTTGCCAAGTTTTTTGTCTGTAATGAAATTTGTCTGGCGAGGATTCACTATTAGATGGAGATGCTGCTGCTTCCAAAGAAGTGGAAGGAATGCAAATTGAAAAATGTTGATTTCAAATGTGTGAGATGTAGGTCTTGTAAATGCACCATTAAAAAAATGCAATAGGATGTAAAGGGAAAAGACAGAGCAAAGTGTATTGAATGTACAGCAGTATTTAATCATAGCATGATTGGTTTAAGTTCAGTGCAAAAACAAGAATGTGTGGGAATGAATAGGAAATTGAACAATAATGATTTTTGTTCATGAACCAAGTTGTGTAGGACATTGAAAATGCATTCGTGCATTTATGACAGTTACATCGATAAATTTCTCTTATATCAATGATGAGGTAGTTGATAATGAGGCGTTGATGGCATTCACTTTGTGATTAAACTTGTAAATCAGTATGTAGTTAAAGTATTATTCATGAAAATAACATCAATACGCTATGTTACAACCATGGCATTTGAAGGCCATGATTAAGTTTTTTGCATGTGTCAGTATTCTGTCAGTACTGTGTGTGCAAGGAAAATTTATTCAGAGTTCCAACAGATGTTGGTTTCTGGCCAGGCAAGTTTGCAATTAGGGTAAAGTAATGAATTCATCTTTTTGCCAATCCATGAGTAATCATTTTGATGTCGTATCTGGGAATGCTCTGGGACATCCAGCTTGATACTGTCACTCCAACTCATGTTTGATACGCAGATTATGTGTTTTGAATTGCCAGGAATTTCATTAATAATCACATTCAATATTCACTTGACTGCTTGTGTTACAACAAGTGTTTTCTGCAAATGTTTTGCATTTGAATAATAATAATTGGTAGCGTGAAAACCAGGAAATGAGATAAATGCGTTTGTTTTTCTTCATCATTTTCCGATTGTGTCGAGTGGCCAAATTTGAAGAAAGTTACCCATAAACGAATTTCCCGTAAATTGCTTTTTGGGATTTAAGCATGGTTCCCACCATTGATTTTGAGTTAGACTTTCATCTTGAAAGGTTGTAAAATTTTTCAAATCGCTCCAATCTTTGTCATGGCACTATCATGCTTTCAGTCCTACAGACCACTGTCCAGGAATTTATAGGTGTATTTTTGGCAAACGGTTAAACTAAAGGATATTTTTTCGGGATTTATCAGTAAACCTCGGTACCCACAACAACAGTTAATTTACAATGAAATGCCGGATGTTGTTTGTCACTTGGTATAATTTTACCACGTGTGTGCATGTTTTCTTTTGTCGTGGTTATCAAGGAGCTATTACGCGTTGATCTTCGATGTGTCAGTTTACACAGCTTGTTTCCTTGCTTGCAGCACCAGAAAAAAAGATCTCTCGTAACTCCGCATAGCATTGAAGCACCCAACCGTCCGCTTTGACAAGACCGTGCCTTGGTAACTGTCGCAAACGCATGAGCTGTACCTTTATCTTCGCAAATTTAGCTGTCGTTGTGTGCCATGAGTTTTCAAAATGTGAAAAGTAGTGACGATTGAGGGGAACGTCTGTTCCTCCCTTTCAAGTAGAGTGGGAGTGTAATTGCACTAGTCGGAAACCAGGAGATCCTGCGCCCAGTTTTTCGATTGCACTCTGAGGAATGGCAGCGTGCAGAAATGGCACATATAAGCCACAGGGTGCCGAAGGTACTTCAAGACGTCTGCGAAGGAAATGCCACACACAGCACATTCGCAGACGAAAGTGTCTGAAATTGCCCGAAAGAAAAGGAAATAATGGGACGCTAAATCTCGCTGGCACTCCTCAGTTCATGTATTCAAAAGAAGGAAGTCTCAGCAGATTCTTTAATCCTCCGCAAGAGCGTTAGAGCAAGTATCGGTACGAGCTAAAGATCAAGCAGGAGGCTGTAGTGACGGACGCTGCAAGCCAAACTGGGAAGCGATGTTGTCTGCAAGAGTGTGGAGATGTCAAAATGAAAGGCGGCCAGAGACATCAGGACTTGATGCGGAATCTTTTTGCTTCTGTTCCGTGCACCATTGGTAAATCAGTCTTGTAGGGTCCACTGAATTTCCCCATTGGTTTGTACTCGAGCTTCGACCAAGCGAATCGTCGGGACATTCATAATAGTTAATAGGCAACGTATGGTGAACAAACATCCATTTACGTGGGAGGGACGGGCGGACAGTTTGAGAAGGTGTATGAAAACCATACGCGTAAAGGAGAAGAGCGGGATGTGCTGCACTTAATACCCGTAAATCCAGGGCATGTGTTGGCAAAAACAATGAACAAGAGCAGTAGCACTCTAAGTCTTACCAAGTCCAGTCAACTGGAGACAAGTACCGAGATGCCGGCTGGTTGACCATCGAAGTCTGCATCGGGAGCAATGGGAAGGCAAACCAAAAAAAAAAGAAAACTAAGTAAATAAATTTTATATCTCTGAGGGAAAGGAGCTGGGAAAGGGATCACGGTCTGCTCCATTGCGTCCTCTGCTTCCTCTGAAAGATGCCAGCAAGTTCCGCTTTATTTCTGTCCAGGTGAGGCCATCTCGACACGATACTCATGAAGCAGGTCATGAAATGGATGGCGTTCCTGTCGTTCGTTCCTCTTTGGGCGTCCCTCCAGGCTGCCACTACCTCGAAAGCAGTGAAGAGCTGCTAGCGTTGCGGCAGGCGACGTTGCATCCCACGCTTAAGTCTCTGAGGTTGTCCATCGGAAGCTGTAGGACCGTTGCGGAAGATTCCCACACGGATCCGAGACCAGCACAATCCAGTAACGGGTGCTCGAGGCACGCCTCACCTTCTCCTGGCACAGTTCGGAGCGGCACCTCTTGTCTAGTGGTACCGGTTACCAGTTTCTTTTTGCTTCGCTCCCGCCCTATGAGCCGAGGCGTAAAACGGATGGCCTCCAGCGGAAAACACAATGGGGCTCCGCCAGTACAAAGGTTTGCTTCAAAGACCAGGTCGCACCACGAAGAAATTCAGAACTCGGCATCCTCCTATTATAGATGTAGCTACAGCTCCAGTTTAGGATGATGGCCTCAATGGCCGAGAACTGGATGCAGCTTTGGCGCCTGCCTTTGCGCGAAATCCTGAGGCTCAGTCGGCTGTGAGGGAATGGCGTCGTTGCTACCCCGCATTCGAGGCCGCACGAAGGCGCTTAGGTTCCCACTGGAAAGAACATCAGTGGACCTCTTGTTGTCCCGCAAGCTAGTACGCTTGGCATCAAGGGGCAGTGGGTACCTGGATCCTCATCATGAGCACAAATACAACCATGATAGTCCCCTCCACAACCTCGGAGCGGAGAGGAAAGGGACAGGAAGAAGTGGACCAGGCTACTGCCTCCCCTCCTCCCATCCGTAGCGCTGTCCTCCTCAAGGGAGAAAAACGTCGGTGGCCAACAGCAGGGTGGATGATCTCGTGCTCCGTAGCAGGAGAGACGAAACTGGTGAGTCAATGGAATACGCGGCAGCATCCAGTGCCCGCGCAAAAGGACTGCTCTTTTGGGCAGAATACCTGGCTCTTTCGCCCTCGGGGACTGTGATCCCTTCCCTCTACCTGGACCGCTCTGCGCTCCCCTCAACTGGCAACAAGAACCTTTGCCGTTCGTGCACTGGGACTTCTCGTGCTCTCAGCGGCGATATCGCTGGACGGGGAAAAGAGCCTCCTCGAACTGTTCAGGCTGCGGAGAAATTGGAACTTTTATGTACCTGCTGCTGAGATGCAGTAAACCTGGGCGCGTGCTAAAGCGCCTCGCGGATGCTCTACTTGGTCCCGAGGACGCTGCCAAAGAGTTGCTGCGGAGCTGCTCCACACGGGACGGGCTTTCGCCTGATTCCCCGATCGCGAATCCTGCATTGCGCCAGAAGAATGGCGGTGTCTTGAAGCACTGAGGATGCCCATCAGCAGGGGAGAAGGACCACCTCAATTCCGCAGTAATAAGGAATGTGGCAAAATGCCCTTCTGTGTAGCCGGCCAGAGAGTCAGTTGTTTTCTTTTTATTTCCTTCCCTGAATTTTTCAAAGAGTGGTAGATTGAATAATCTACATTGCCTGTTTTCTTTTTTTGGAAAAGAAACGCCTGGCATAACTGAGTGAAAAGCTCTGTTGGATGTTGGGCGGCATCATCGTTTTCTGCGATGGTTTCTAGTTATCCTGATCCCTTTATTGTATGTGATGTTTCTTTTTACTCAGTAAGCAGAGCGAATGAATATCCGGCTCTTTTAGAACATCCCTGTTGCTTGGGATCCCAGGGTTCCAATGAGCTGGCGAGAATAGCTTGAACTCACTCTTTTGAGTTCATGACAGGCAAAGGGCCTAGTCGGAGGCAATGAATAAATAATACTTTTTTTTAAAAAAGTCAGAAATCATTTTTTTTTAAAAAAGGAGAATTGCTAGACGAATATTTAATATTTCTCCATCTATTTCCATCCATTGATCTCTCTATTAGCTTGTTTGTTCGAAGAAGTCAATGTCATCTCAAGTCGAAATATAGATAAAAGTAATTAAAGAGGATAAAGCACAGAGAGCATTTTAAAATTGCATATGGCAGTGATACAGCAGTGGAACATCTGTGCGGAATCTGCGGAGTACCTATTACTGATGAAGGATATTCCAACCTTGTATGCAAGCTCCATGGGGAAAGCAGCTTAACACCGTCAAATACATTAGCCTCTGCTTCCTAGGGCGCATCTCGAGACCGTTGAAGACACCATGGGAGCCCTTCTATAGAGGGGGGAAGCGGAACATGATTCTCCTGCAGTGTTGCGGGTTCACAGAAGCCCATCGCTCAATGGAAAACGTAGAGACTGGCGCCCAAAGATCTTCTTGCTCAGGGCTTACAAAGGCGAATCGAGTTTCTTGGGATTTTCCCGAAAACATTCGAGATCACAGGCTTCCTGGTGGGGTCTCCGTCCTTCCCCTTCTCTATCAGCACATCGCTATCTTGCTAGCGCACTGGGTCCTTCCTCGAACCGAGAGACTTCATTGTCACGACTTTGCGAAGAGACTCCCCAGGAGATGTACCCCCGAAACAGTAGAAATCTTGCACTATTTCTCTAGTATTCCATTATTCAATTATGCCTCATTTTGGAACGTCCCAGACTGTGGCAGGATTGCACGTGCATCTCAGGGACACTTCAATTCCCCGATGATGCTTCATAGGACCTGTTCAGATGAATTCTCACTTCTACAGGCTCGCCCGTATCCTCTTCACTGGTCATCCTTTGTCACCGGCGCCGCAGCGATGGTTGCCAAAATGGAAGAGTGTAATGTCATACCGGGAAGCCGTTGCAATCACTATAGCCCTTGGGCAAACTGCTACGAAACGGTCCAAACTAGGATGTGAAATAGGATTGCGCCACAGAATGATAGTGGTCAGTTGCCTTGAAACCAGTTAAATTCCCCCCCTATCGTGTTCCTATAGCTCAAATCCTCGGAAACCATGGCGCATCAGTATCACGAGGTCAGCCTATCCCATTATCTATTTATGTATTTATTTATTAATTGGGTCTTCCGTCCCTCCTCGGCTTCCTCCCTTTCCTGTTTCCAAGTGAGGTTTGGCCCTTTCACTACAGGCCGTCACAATTTGGCTTTTTACATCTTGTAAAATGAAAATACTTATTTTAAATAAATGGCCCGGCCATTCCAGAATGGGAAGGCACTAGCATGGGTCGTCAGGAATACAAATTGAATAGGACAGAGTGGGGACTGGTTTTCGTCAGCAAGAGGACATCGATAAGTCACGCTCCTGAGGGGGGATCAACGACCTAAGAGGACAGAGATGCCAATCTGCTGCAGAAGAGTCTCCACATAAGGAACCAACCAATTCGTAGGGCTCGGTCTCGAAGGACGTCTGGGTGAGAGAATCGGTAAGGACCATCCACACAGGATGTTGGCGCCGATGAAACTGCCTGCTAACAAAAGCGCTAACAAAACCGAAACAGAAGGAACTGGCAGCCGAGGATTAGATTAGACAGGATAGTTCGGCCTTTTTGTTCCAGACCAGGACTTTGAAAGCGACTCCAGGGTTGCGAGTGACTTGCGTGTCCACAGAGATTCGATTTTTCCCTCTGTGGAATCACCTCACAGTGAGAGGTGTAGGAATCATTGATCGGGAGGAGAGGGAGAAAAGGATTCCTCCGGATCGGATAAGCAAAGTCATCCAGATGATGGATCCAAACAGTTTGGATACGGTGACCTCCGACGAGAAAAAAGGAGCCTCCATGGGAAGGCAACGGAAGGAAGGGTCTAAGTCAGCTGGCTGACGAAGCGGCGCCAAGAGTCTGGGCAGAGTTTTGGAGAATTCCCTCTGAGGAATTCGCGATTCCACTCACTGTTTGGACGGCATGTTTCTTTTCAGGAGATACGTGGCTCTTGGTTAGGAGACAGCACTCGGTGGATGCTCCACTCGCACTGGCCATCCCGTGGGATGAGCAGAGTAGTAGAATGACCCTGTGCCTCCCGGCGCGGGTGACCGAATCGACCGACGCGTACCTGCTGCCGGAATGCATTCTTCAGGTCTACAAGAGCGGCTTTCTAATGCCCGGAGGACGCTTGCAGGATTCTTCAAAGACATCGTCTCCTCCAAAGTCTCTTCTGCTCCTCGGTGGCTACGACCTCGAGCTGCATCGCGGCGGCGCCCCCGAAAGCGGAGCGAAATTGAACTGAACGCGGAGTCACGTTCATCTTAATCTCCCTGCTTCGGAGAGAGAGGTGTTCGAAACGTCTGGATCAGCGCGTACAGGAGGAGATCTCCCAAGGACTGAGGCAGCAGAGCTCCCCATCCCGACCTCCAATTCCCCTTCTTCTTCTCACTCCTGAGCGTGAGCGAATGGTGCGACCGCGCCTTCCCTTCCTGCTTTGCTACCCTCGAAACCTTCAGCTCCCATTTCTTCGTGCTCCTCATATCTTCTTGATGATCTTCCGACATTGGTATTTATTTATTTTTTCTGGTAAAAGCACGTTCATTCATCGGCTGCCTGAGGCGCCATCGTCGCTGATCTGCCCGCGATGCAGATCGCGGTGGCTCGAAACTCGCGATGCGACAAGCCACACGTTGTCAGTCTCCGGATGTCTCTGCTGAATGTCAGGGGCCTCCAGAAGGGGTCAGTCCCTCCTCTGTCGGGGAAAACCCCGGAGAACCCGCCCGGAGTCCTTAATGGCTCCAGCGCCAGCAGAGCAGAGGAGCCTTCCGTTCCGCTGCTTCGAGCTCCGCGTCGCCAGGAGATGCCAGAGCAGGTTTGCACCCTTCCCTTTTCGAGTTGGCTCTCAGAAGGGTTGGAGCTTCGGGTCGCCTGCCCCTGAGGACATCCGAATTCTTTTCTTTTTTCTCCTCAGCTTTTCCCAAACCGAGCATTTGGCGCTGGCGATGTGAACCGAGGGGCGGCAAAAGGTGGCATCTCTGCAGCCAGCACTCCTCCTCCAGCATCCTCAGGAGGTTTTCCATTCCCGGATAAATCAGAATGTAGCGAAACAATGAAGACCAAGTGGCATGGGGGAGAAGGAGGAAGGGAGGGAAAAACGCTACAATCATAATACACCCTCGTAATTGCTACTCAACAAATTGCTTCTTGATTGCCACGGAAAAACCCCGTGCAACCTTCGCGGCCTGCACTCGCAGGAGACTGATCCAGGCGGCGGAAATTTCCTCTGGGAAGGTTTAGCCGCCTGTTTTCATGTAGGGCCCTCTCCACCGGATGCGCTTCCGGGAGGCGCATCTGCCCGATCGCTCCCTCTTTGGACCACGCGGTCCGACACTCCCCGAGCAATCCCACTGGGCTTCCTGAGGCATCCTGACTGAACCTTTTTCCCACAGAATCTGATACCAGCACGTCTGGAAGTACTGCGTGGGGTGACCCGAAAGAAAGCTGCCGTTGACTCGATCGCTGGTCAGAGCCCCTTTTCCAGACAGTCCCGGCATTCGAGCTTCTGGAAAGGTTCGACCCGGCATTTCCTTCTGGTCTGGGAGTGCTGGTGACTCCCCCTGCGCGCGCGATGCTAAGATGGGGACTCTTAATAGGTATCCCTACCAACAGTCCCCCATACTCTTGGTAGGGAGAGCGTGGTCCACCTGGGGGCATCTTTTGTTTGAGAAGTCTCGCGAAGGATCCCATCTTCCGGGAACAGCGACATCCGGGATTCAACAGCGCCGTTTCCTGCCCCCCCTCCCCCACAAAATGGGTTCTGTATCGACCTTGGTGGAAAAAATTTTTCTTGGAGGGTATCCGTCAACCCGTTGGGAACGCAAGGGCGTGGAGAGGTGCCTCCCCACCAGGATCAACCAGCCATCTTCGCATCCCGAACGCACACACAAGGGAGCGACGTCTATCCGGACTCCAGAAGGAGTGTGCAGGGGATCCCCACTAGGACCTCCTATCCACGCCCTCCACTGCCGGGACTGTTAGCCACAGTGCGCAGTTGTCGCTACTTTCAGCAGTCCCAGCACCTGTCCCCCTCTGGGAAGAAAATCCGGCGCGTTCCTCTTTTTCTCCTGCCTCCGCAACCTGTCTTTGTGCCGAGCCACCTTCGGCACAAAGGCGATGTCCTTGGGAAGAAGAGGCAGATTCATTCGAGCGACGAGATGCCCTCAGGCACGTGTTCACCCGAACCCGGAAATCCTCGTCCTCTTCCTCCCCCCCATTTCTGGGGAGGAGGTTGCCTGGGTTCTTTCCGAGGAAGGCGTGCCTCGTTGGGGGTGGGACGCCTGGGAGGAGTCTCGGTGGGAGTTCAAGGAGCTCGCGAAAGCCCCAGAGAGCTCCCACCTTGCCGGAAGTGGGGAACGCGACCTTTCCGAAAAGGAGTCCTCGAAGGATCGGCCGCGTTCGATCCGGAGCCGGTGCATCTGCGAGGCGAATTACGGGGAAGATCGGGCGACCCCAATTATCTCCCAGAACGGGCGCGCGGCTGGTGAATGGGTGGGTGGGTGAGGGACTGCATGGAGGGTCGAGCCCGGGAGGACACCTGCAAGCTGCTCACGGAGGGGCCTCCATGGGAATGCGTCTGTCCTCTTGTCGTTCTTTGCCAGACGCAAAGGTCATCCTGATGCAATCCCAACAATTATCCTTAATTGTTGCTGCTGATTGCAGCCCCCCCTCACCCCGCATCTTCCTACTCTCCAGCCGATCCCACATCCCTCCTGCACAAGTTCCGGAATCTCCTGGTCTCGACAGGCACCACCTGGAAGCAGATCTTCCAGGAACTTAGTAAAGCCGGCCGGCCCCACGGAGGGAACCCCTATATATAGCGCGGGCCGCGACGGCATCCGCTTACACCCCGAGGCCCCCGCCGTACCCAAGCTTCTCCGTCCTGGAGGATGAAGATGCTCCCGAGATTCCACGGAGGACGCTTTGTGGTGAGTGCGAGGGGAACGGCCGTTCCCGGGATCCTCTTTACTCTCAATACTTCCAGGGAGCGATCGCGGCTCTGGCGGTGCTCGCTTCTGCGGTCTCCAGCGGCATGGAAGACACGGTAAGAATTTGTTCTATCTTTTCCGTCTCTGTCCCACCTCCTCTTCTCCTCCACCCTCACTTCGAGATCCCCTGGTCTCTTTTCCACGATCCTCGGTTTCTCCGCGGAGAACGTCGAAGACCTCGAATTCCGGAAGAGGGAGGCGGGACTGCCGTCCTTGAAGGATGGCGAAGGGGTAGGATGGCCTCTTCTTACGCCCCTTCTCCCTTTCACATGCGCTACAGTGTCTCCCTCGCGAACCGTTCAAGGGAAAGAGGGTGGGTGGACGGGCACCCTTCGGCTGCCTGAGGCTCCATGGTTGTTGACCCGCCCACGATGGAGGGTGCGACGGGTCCCGTTGCCGTCCCGACTTGAAACCCGTGATGCGCCAAACCGCACGTTGTCGGTTTCCAGATGTCTCTGCTGGATGTCAGGGGCCTCTGGAAGGGTCAGTCCTTCCTCTGCCGGAGCGGATCCCGGAGAACCCGGCCGAGTCCTCAACGGCTCCAGCGCCAGAAGAGCTGAGGTGCCTTCCGTTCCGCTGCTTCGAGCTCCGCGTCGCCAGGGGATGCCAGCCAGGTTCGCCTCCTTCCTGTTCGAGTCGGCTCCCAAAAGGGTCGGAGCTGCCGGTCATCTGCTCCCGAGGACATCCGAATTCTCTTTCTTCGTTTCCTCTCTTAGCTTTTCCGCAATAGTGACCAGGGAAGAAAACGCCCTCCGGGTCTCTCCAACTCAGCTCCTTTCGAGTCGCCTCCCCGATTCCTCTCCTCTTGTGGACCTCTTTCTCTCCCGCAGTGAGTGACCCTAGGGTCAGAAGGGAAAGCCAGGGAGCGAGACTTTTGAAAAGAGGGGCGAGTCTGTCAGATCCCGGGTGGCGTGTGGCTCCTGAAAGGGGAAGACTCAGAGCTGCTCCTCTTCGCGCTCCCGGGTAGGCAAAGTCGGTTGGGCTTCCGGAAACGCTCTAGTGGGGAGCCAGGAACACCCGAGATCCCGGTGTTGATCCCGAGACCTCTCTTTTCCCTCCTCTCGGCAGCGAGCGCTCTTTGACTCCTGAGAGGAGTTCTCTGCGAAAGACCGTTGAACAAATCCCGCTTGATAGCGGGTCTAGAGGTCACTTCCGTCCTGCAGCTACACGAGCTCGTGTAAGAAGACAACCGTGAAGAGCACTCTGTTGGCGTGACGAACAACCCGTTGATCATCACGTGAGATCGTCCTGAATGATCATCACACGGGCTACGTGTCATCGCTTTCCCTAGGGTGGAAGTGTACTCTTATTGGTGACGTCACAAAAGGAACGTCTGCAGGCTTGACTCAAAAACTGGCAGCCACCAAGCGCTTCCGATCGCTCCGTTGGCGGGAGAGGAAGGGCGTTCCAGGGTCGAGTAGGCAGCCTTCTATGGAGGATCATGTGGTTTGTGTTCTTGTGGTACGCTCCAAGGGCGAACCGAGTCTTCAAGGCTGCTCCCCAAAAAGCAACTAGATGCTTCGTCGTGGCAACCTTTTGGGCACGAGTGACTTCGGAGGAATTGGAATCTTACAACAAGCGAAATAGCATCATTCTCAGTTCTGGGCACTTGTTCTCCGTGCAGCTGATTACTGAACGTCTTCTTCCTTCGTGTGTTTAAGCACCGCTTCTGGTTGAGAGCCGCAGCAGAATTCGCGGGCAGTCGTCTCTGCCCGCTGAAGACAGAGCCCTGTCTTCTGGCAACAGAAAACTCGCTGTTTGAATCTTCTCCTTGAAGGATGCAAATCTCTCTGCACGGCTGGATGGGATGTTTCTTCCAGGATGTCTTGTGAACGGGCAGGAAGTCAGAACCATCAAGTGTAGCGAGGGTGCTTCTGTATCTGTTACGCGCTGGTGATGCTTGCAGAGGAGCATCTTCCGTTTGGCGCTCGCTGAACCGTTCCTGGAACCAGAAGTTGTTAAGAAAAGATTCCCTTGTTTTGAAGATGGGAATTTCTGGAACACAGAATTCGAAAGTGAAAAGGAGGAACTGCACAGCAGTGCTGCAAAATTACCATCTTCATCCACCTTAATCCCGGTTTCTCCATTGGAATGAGCTGCTCCTATGACGTTCTCAAAACTCTGAAATCTCTTCTGTATTGTCTGCTACTGCCTCGTCGTCATCGAGAGCGAGATGCTGCCAAATCTGCCGGCATAATTTGTTGCACAATTCACCAGCACCCTGGACCTGGGTCCAGGAATCTGTCTCGGATTCCAGCTTATCGCCTGTCAAAGTGGGGGTAGCTTGGAAGTTAAGTAGTTGACCTTTGAGAGATGGAATACCTGAAGCCCAGAAAACAGCCCTTCAAGACCTAAGAGATCTGTAGTAAATGAGGCAGACATCAGGGACTAGATCCAGAAACACCAAATCCAAAGAACACGAGAGAGACTCCTTCCTTACAATTTTAGCCATAGTCCAGTGGGGTACTTGCACTTGCTGACCTTCCTATCCTTACAATAATGAAATGATTCATTTATGCCGGACAATTCAATAGCTAATTCTTTCTGGATACAGAGTTGACCAAAAAAATAGGCAAAATCCTCGTAGCAGAATTACTACGAGGGTCTTGCCTCTGTATCCATGGCTTTTTCTCTCGGCAAGCTAAAAAACTATCTTGAAATCTAAACATTAAGAGAAAGTATGGTAGTTGCGGTCAAGTCAGAAAATGAAAGTCAATTGTCACAACTATGATTGGATACTGAAGATTTAGTCTGTGGACCTAATAGATTCCGATGCTGAATAATCGGATAGTGTTTTTCCCACCATTCTTTGCTGACACTGGCATCCATGGCTTGATTTTGCATGCTCGTGTGCCGATGGGGATGAATTCAATGTGTGTGTGTTTTTTCAAGGGATAAAAAATTGCAGGCGGTGACCTGTGGGGCGTTGTTTCACCACCAAGTTGGGAATTGAGCGGCGTCAAGCATTCTTTTGTATTTCTTTCTGGTTTCCTTCCGTAAGGAAGTCCTCCACTGAGTTGTCATCTATTGAGTGAGTTAAGAGCCGTTTTTTCTGGAAACTGGGAACTGTGTTGAAGAGATTCAATTGCGTTTTTCACAAAGTCGTCCTGGAGTGGGTACTTTGGTGATGCAGTTGAGATTACTTTGAGAAAGTTTACGAGTGCTGGCATTTGATACTAAGCGGTTATTCTGATGATAAGCATAGCTGAAGAGGTTCAGCTGTCACCCGGAACCAGAGATCGGGACAGTCCCCATTACGATTTTGGTCTTTTGCTGTTGTAATGTGAGCTTTCTAACTTTGATTACCTCCTAAATTTAGTAGAGTGGATTAGGTACTGGGGTTGTTACTTGTCACTCTTCTACCCCTTGGCATTATATGAGGAGGTGTTTTGATACTTTTTCGCTTCCCATTTTTTTAGTTTGGACTGTTTGCTGCCTTCCAGTAACTTTTGCTGAGAAGGATGGGACATTTTCAAAAACCTACTGTCTGTGAAACACCGAAGAGTTTACTCTTAGCTTCTCTCTCTCTTTCTTTTTTTTGGAAAAAGAATGATTTAAAGATTCTCCAGCGTTGTTAGTTTTCCAAACCATGTCCTCGTTTCGAATGAGGACCATCATCTCGTGGGGTCCGTAATCGCTAGGAAGAAGCCATTCGGCGCTATCAGTTCCCAGTAAGTTTCTCAGCGACCTTGAGGAAAGCATCTCATCAGCTCTTCGCTGTGGATGCAGATTGAAGGAACCTATCTGGCCATCTACCTATAAAGCTATTCATTCGCATCTTCTCAGGGATAAGAGACTCTAAAGTTTCCGTTTGGGAGTTCACAACCTCAGCTATCGAAAATCTTAGTTTGTTCTGATGCGAGGGTACTGGAAGCTGTTAGCCAAAACAGCTGACCCATGAAATGACATGGGTATTCTGCACTGAGGTCGTGGGTCTATCCAGTAGTGACAGCAGAACGCGGGAAAACGTCCCGAGGCCACAATCTGAAGGATTATAGGAAAATCATAACTTCTGCTCCTACCCAAAACACGACCACAAAAAACGGCTTTCCAATTGGTCCGGTACGGTAACAGGGACCATGAGAGCCGATTGCTGTCCAGAGATGAACTGTTTCGCGTGTAACACCAACAAGACAGACAGTGGGGAAAACCGTTCTTTTCCTCACCAACTCAAGGCTTCCTTGAGCTTCTCAGACGAAAGAGAACAGAGGACATGGGGAAGGGGAGGAAAAACGGGCAGCTGAAGAACAGGTTCTTCGTTGAAACCCAACGCAGCATCTGAGAATTGGAAACGACAAAGGCGAACCGTGTTACTAGCATTTTCGCTGTCCTATGAGAGCAACATGTCTCTTGAGGACCCTCATTAATGTTTGCCTCATTGATGTTCTGTTGCTTTCAGGTGATCACCGAACCTCCATTCAGACAGGTCCTAAACTCATCAGCATCGCAGGTACGAAACTAGCTTTTTCCATCCCCAATTTATAAAACCAAGTAACCACTTCGACCTGTTACGTCGGTGAACCGGCTTCCTGGATCATCAGAGCACAGTTATGCTCTGCCTTTCGCTCCCACGGACACAGCCAACGCTGCAGCGGGCGTCTGGTCCGATGAGCGCAAACTCTTGGCGCCCTGCTGCCAAGCTCCAGATCAGAAATTCCTGTGCCTTCTTTCTCTCCTTCTAGGAGTCCTCCTTCGATGGCAGTCCCGGGCAAGACAGTTTCACGGAAAGGACAGCGCCTGAGGTAGGCGACGGAAATTCTTTTCTCGTGAGATTCGGAGATCACAGCTTCAATCTGTAATGCTTTTGTTTTACCTAAGTTGGCGAGCAGCTTCGGAATTTCTTTGGTTTCATGCCGTTTCCTTCCAGGTGATCACCGAACCCCCCTTCAGGGAGATCCTGAACACCTCAGCCTCACAGGTATGACGACGAGTTTCTGCTGCTCGCCAATTCGGCCTTCCCGTGTTCGCGAAAGTAACACCGAACATCGCGTTCTGTGTATCACCAGGGGTTGCACCGAGAAGAGACCACCTACCGACTTGGGTTTTCCACGCGCTCAAAATCGTTCGGAGGGAAGTGTTGATTTTAGAAATTAATAAATAGGTAAATAAGTAATTGAACGGGAGGAAAACAATGTCAGTCCTGGTTAACTTTCGCTGATATTGCGGGAAATATTGATTGTCCGTGTTTGACGCTTCTGACAACACTGGGCTCAACCGGATGGCGCAAAGCTGACACGTTGGATCAAAGAAAACGGCTTCTTACCCTTCCCGCGCAGAACACCCTGAGAGAGACTGGAGCGAAAGCCTCTGGCGCGCAAAAGAAATGCTCCCAAGAGAGGACAGGGCATTGCGATGTCTGCTCTCGCGATCTGAGAGGGAAGCTTGCGTTTCGCGAACCCGCGGATGTGACGGAGGCAGGTTTCCAAGCGACAGCTTCGTCGGTGGCCTCGGGGCTGTCTGCCGGAAGCCAAGGAGTTCACTTTCTCGTGTTTTGCCTTCGAATTCGGGACCACTGGCGGCCCTGCTACCTACGCCTTGTAAGAGAGACTCCCTCTGCGGGTCGCTTTGCAACGCTGTTGCCATCTCCGCCTCCCCTCCCCCCCCAAACTGGGCCCCTCTCATTCTTCTTTTTACTCTCATAGGAGCCTCCTGACCACGACAGCATTCACCGGCACCACGTCCTCAACGGAACGAAAGACCAGGTAAGCGAAGAGGATACACAGCCATCGCCGACACCGTTCCCATCATGCCCTTCCCCCTCGAGTACTCGCCACCTCCCCTCACGCCTTCAGCTCTATATCCCTCCGTCATCCCCATTCCTCGGAAACGAGAATTCCTGGAGGCCTGTACTCTCCCCCTTCCAGATCCGGGAGTGGCACCCCTTGTACGGAGAGGTTTACCGGTACGGGGACATGCTGCTCACCAGCAAGCAGCAGGCCGAGCTCGAGGAGAAGTCCTGCATCCAGTTCAAGAGGTCACTGTGGCCGAAATCCCAGGATGGCCTGGTTCACATCCCCTACTTTATCCACGCCAGCTGTGAGGACGTTTCTTGCTTTCGCTCCTTTCCGTCTGGCGCGCTGCGCATGGCTCCCTCCTCCTCCCCCATGTAGATATGTATAATCGGCAGCCCCCTTCGGGGTCCCTGATTAGGCCGATCACTTTCTGGAAGAGGATGAGAGGAAAAGGAGTGCTCCGGGTAACGAGATGGTCGGTCCCATCACGCTACTTCCTTCCTCCCCTGCCGTGGCTCCTGTGCCCCGTTGTGCCTCCATCCTGACGCCTCGCATCGCCCCACCCTTCTGTTTTACAATCTCTTTTCGAGGAAACGGAGGTCTCTCTCAGGCGAGAGGTCCGTAGTATCCTGAGGGCTTACCCTCTTTTCTTGCCCCTTGCGGGGGAATGGGTGCTTCGCAGGCCGGGGTAATGGGAGAGGGAGGGAACAGGAACGTTGTGCAGTTGGCGGCGGGGTTTCCCCTATACGCTCTGGCCCTCTGGGGAAGCAGCGAGGCCAGCGGCGGAATCATCGCCAGGGACGGGATCGGGCCTCGGAACGGAAAGATTTTCCCTTCGTGGAGATGGCCGTGAAAATGGGATCCGGAAAGCGCTTCGACTCGCTCTATGGATTCGCCCTGCCTTCCTGTTGACCAGGTGCTTCCAGTGCCAGCGGATGCCAGGAACCTCGTGCCCGTGGCCGTCGCCCAGTACGCCGAAAAGACATGTCTGCGCTTCTTCCCGGTCAGTCCATACGACCCACGCCACAAGCTGAGGATCCAGTTCGGGAGCGGGTGCAACTCGCTAGTGGGGCACATGGTCAACGCCCAGAGGGTCCAGGACGTCAACCTCGGCCGTGGATGTGCATTCGTGAGTTCCCTCGCTGCAGCGGAGGGCTCCGCCTCGTCTTCCTCTCCCTCCCCATGTCGCTGGGACCTTGCCCTCTTCTCCTCTAATTCTGGGCATGCCAGGCCGTTCCTGGAGGCTCCTTAAGTGATATGCTACCTCCCCAGATCAACACAGTGGTGCACGAGATGGCGCACGCCACGGGTGTCTTTCACGAGCAGAGCCGTCCGGACCGGGATCAGCACTTGGTCATCAACATGGCCAACGTCATGCCCGCCATGCAGCACAATTTCGGCCTTGTGACTTGCGACACGGAAAACGTTCCCTACGACCTGACAGGGGTTATGCAGTACAAGTACGAGGTATGACTTGAAGTAGAGGGACTTTCCTACTGCTGACACTTTGCTGATGCCATCCTTGCCCCCCCCTTCTCACCCTCCTCGTACCTCACTATCGCCGCACCCAACCGCAACTTCTCCCGTACCCAGGCTTTCAGCAGGGACGGATCCGAGGTCATGGTGACCAAGAACGTCATGCTGCAGTACCTGCTTGGTAGGAACGACTTCGGGCTCACCCACCGGGATCAGCTGCTCATCAACCGGGCCTACGGGTGCATCGGTGAGGGACGGGTACCTGCGTTCGTCCCACTCTAACCGCATTCCTCCCCCTTTTCCTCCCCCGCAGAAGGATGGCTCTTCGCTTGCAAGAAGCAGTCGGACCCTTGCCAGAATGACGGTTACCTCGGACCTTCCTGCCAGTGCGTGTGTCCTCGGGGCACCAGCGGCAGCCTCTGCGAGACGAAGACCGGCGAATACTATCGTGA
Organism: Raillietiella orientalis; assembly: GCA_036172245.1. Lineage (NCBI taxonomy): Eukaryota > Metazoa > Arthropoda > Ichthyostraca > Raillietiellida > Raillietiellidae > Raillietiella > Raillietiella orientalis. The sequence goes on along the minus strand of JAYWIR010000027.1, from coordinate 425,770 downwards.
GTCGGCGGGAATACTCCATGTGAACCCCTGTAACTCTCGGGCGAAAGGGAAAACCCCCTCCCCTGCACCCTCTCCAAGCGCGCTCGTTCCCTCAAGGGATGCGAGGGGCAGTGACAACAGCTCCTTCCTTCATCCCGCCCCAGGAAGGCCTTAGAGAGCTGCTCCTCTCGGGGTGCGTGTTCCTTTCAGCTTTCCATTCTTCCTGCATCATCCTGTTTTTCGTCTCCTCCCTCGCCTGCAGAAAAGAGGGCGGGTTTTCCCTCATGACCATTCCTTCCACTTTGTTTTTCACTCCGTCTCCCAGTTCAGCGTCGTCTCAGACCCTGCTCCTCGGGGACGAAGTCCCGGGAACCTGTCCTCTTTTCGAAAGAGGTAGCAGCAGGCAGGAGTGGGGGGGACACCAAAGAGGCTGCCGTGGGAACGGACTGCTCCCGAATCTTAGTGAGCTGCCCCGCTCCTGTGAATCACGGTGGCGTTCTAGAGGGAAGGGATCTTGCAGGGGTGGCGTGGGGAAGCCGGAAAAGATGGATGGGAACGCATCCGGGCTCTAATAGGATGAAGTGGGGGCGAAGGGTGTAGAGTCCTCCGTTCTGGAGCAAATTGGAGGGCTATGTAGGAGAGGGAGAGGGTCTTCTGCTGCCGCTGCTGAAGCGTTCTCATCTTCCGGCAGCACCCAATCCTCTCGGATGCGGAGGCATGGTGACCACGGAAGCGACGATTCAGACACCGGTGCGGCATCCCAAAGGGGAATGCGTGTGGCTGATCCAGGCACCACGATGCCACCAAGTCAGACTGAGCTTCCTGCAGATGACCTTCTACAGGCCGGAGAACTGCCATTTCGAATCCCTCACCATCCGCAACAACGACCTCTATCTGGGAAGAATGTAAGCAGCTGCTTCGAAGGGTCCTCGAGGGGGATTTCGCCACCGCATTCTCCCCCGGGAAGGCGGTGGTGCGCGGTGCGCTTCGAGATCGTCTCCTCGGTCATCCGTCCTTCCCGGCCTCTTTCTCATGCACCCTCCCCTCATGAACTTTGATTTTTTATTTTTTTCTTCGAAAACTCGCCATTCCCCACTTTGGGATACCGCACCGGCGGCATCCCAGAGTTTTGCTCTTTCCTCCATCCTGGGATCCTTCAACTCCCTCGCAGCCCCTTCTTGCTGGCTCTCCGCTTCCCGTCTCTCCTCCCCCTCCGAATCCTCCCCTCGTGAATGTCCTGCGAGGGGCGAAAACCTTCCCTCTCCTTTTCCGTAGGTACTGCTACAGCAGGCAGCTCGGGAGAGGGTCCGTCATTCAGTCCATGAGGGGTACCATCGTGCTCCACTGGGCGAGCATCATCCCCAACGGGAGCACGGGGTTCCAGGCGAGGGTGCAGTTCGTCCGGGGCGGCCCCTGCTGACACCGCGCTGCTCCCGCAGGCCCCTCTGGATCGCCTCTCCTCCCCATCTCTGCCGGTTTGAATAAAGCCGATGGCTGCGCCGCGCTCAAGAGGTTTCGAGGCCACACTGCGCACTTGGGAGGGAAGACGCTGCTTCCAGCACACACACCCCTTCCCCACTGACTGGAGGTCGGTCTTCGTGCTACCGGAGCCGGAGTGTCGCTTCCACCTCCCTAAGGGTAGAGGACCTCGAAAGAGATCTCGGGACAGAGCCCTTCGGTTCTGAGACCAAAGGGGAGGTCACACGAAGGCGTAGAGGAGAGGTCAAACTCTACTGAAGCGGCACGGTTGGACCGTCACGCCTCGCCTCGGGATCGCAGTCCAACTCTGATTCCTTTTGGAACCCTCGAAAGCTCACTCTAGTTCCCTTTCTACGGATACGATTGCAGACATCCCTCTCCCGGAGGCATTCGGGAAGACGAGAGGACCAACCGTCCTCAGGTGACTTACTGAACCGCAGGTTTTCGCGCGTGCGCCGGACTGCTGTCGCCGAGCCGAGGAATGCCCGAAGGCACGTCGTCCTTCTGAGGCGAGGAGGATCGCAGCCCGGGAATTCCTTCCGACTCCGCTGGTCACCTTGGTGGGTCGATTTCTCCCCCTGGTGCTCAGCAGCAGCTTTGAGATGAGGATGCAGCTGGTGAGATGGAATGAGGGTGGAGATGGGATGGTCCGGTGTAGGTGCGGAGTGGAGGCAAACGGGGGCAAGATGGGGTGCGGCTGTTTTGCTCAGAGTAGAGTGGATTGGAAGTGATCCTCCCGGATGCGAGAGGCAAAGCGAGCGAATGTGAAAGTGGGCTGAAATGGGGAAGGGAGCGAACGGAAATGGCACTGGATTCAGGATGTTGCAGAATAGAGTGAGAGAGTAAAGTGGTGTGAAAAGGGGTCAGGGATTCCGTAGGGTGGGCCGAGAGTGGAATGGATCAGGTGAAATGGAGTGGAATGGCAGGGGGGAGGGAGGTAAAACAAGATGTAGCGTGATGAATGAAATAGGATAGACGAGTCATAAAAAAGAGAATTTATAGAAGGCTATAGAGGCACTGGGAACGGGCTGGAATCAGTGGATAGGAAGTGGACAAGCTAAAGATATGGGGAGTAATTCGGCGTAGAAATGACTAGGACGAGAATAGGTTCAGTGAGTCTAGCATAGTTCTTGAGTAGTGGGGTAAGTCCGAGCAACGGAATAAGGCCGTTACCAGGATTGGAGATCAGCGGAGTGAGGGTGGGGAAGGGTTGTCTGGGTAACATGGCATACGACAGGTTTCAGGTTTCGGTGAGGGTGAAAAGAATGGAGTTGGATAGGGAAGAGACGGAATCAGACTGGATGGGATGTGAGAGGAGCGATCGCTTCCCTGCAGGTGCGGAGTCCTAAAGGGTGGGAGGCGGCAGAAGCAAGCGTATGTGAAGGGGGGAAGATGTCTTCCCGAAGAACAAGGTAAGGCACTCAGTGCCTCTTGCAGGAGTCGTCAGACAAGACCATCGCGAGCACGCTGACTTCCACGGCACGAGAGGGTACTGAATTGATGCCGGGTCAGGGACTTTTCATACCGTCCTATCCCTCTTTCTTCCTGTGGTCATTCGGCCACGAAAGAAGCAGCTTTTTGGGGATAGTGGACGAGGAGAACTTCCCTATTCACTCCGATTGTTGTTTCTTAAAGCGGGAAGGATTTCGTGGAACTCTACGGGAAGAACAGTTCTGCGCTTTCCTGTTCCAAACGGGTTGCGTTAGCTCCGGGAAGCCTCGGTAACACAGGAACTTTCTTCCCTGTTCTCTGTCTCTTTCGGGCGTCGGCTCAAGGCAGAGGACCAGCAGTTTCTCCTATTCACGCTACGATTCCCGTCTTCATGGAGTGCGAATCATGCGGACGACCCTCTTTCGTGATAGTTAGATACCGGGAAAATGTCCAGTCGGACATCAAAGCTCTTGGCGGGCGAGGAGGATCTTATCGTCCTCTGCTCTTACACGTCCCATCTGCTCTGCTCAGAAGGCTCGACGGCCAACGCTCTGAGGTCCTTCGCTGAAGAGATGAAGGATTCGACGGAGCGAAGACGGCGAGGCGCACCGTCAGCTACATCTGCTGGTCTTGTTCTCCCATGGAGGAGAGGTTGAGAGACGGGACAAGGACAAAGCCTTTGGAGACTGATCGATACTTCCCATTCTCCAGGTTATCGAGCTCTTTCCTGGCCGGTCCGAGGGTGGAAGAGCAGGATGATGGCTATCTTCCAGGGAAAAGGAAAGATGAACTGGATAGCCCGGTTGATGGCTCCCGGCGATTAGCACCAGCAGGTGGATGGGACAGATGAATGGATATGGATGGACAGATGCAGAGAGAGGCACAGACAGAAAGGGAATTTCTCTGAACCAGACACAGCGTGGAGTGCAAGACGTGTGAATTTCTCCAGGCATCACGGAGTGCTTTGCAGCCACTCGATCTGGGGTCTGTTGCTTTGGCTCAGACCTCATCCTCATAAGAGGAAATTTCGGGGATAGGGAACGAGGGTCAAGGAAGCCTTTTGCCCCTTACGGCAAGAACTGCCACGGAGGTAAACTTTGACACGATACAAAGAAATACATTATCTCTGAAGTTCTTCCCTGGACTTCCTTAATTTCCTGTTTTTTTGTGGTTTCCCAGGAATCGAGACGCTTTGCAATTTTCCGGAATACACTGAATGGCTACAGGGGGGAGGATTTTTCTCCCCCCCCCCCAGATCTAGCCAACTGTTCCCTTTTTCGACGGCTTCCGCACCTCGTCTTCTCGGCTCACATGGGGTGGGATCCATCTCCTTTACCAGGTTGCCGGGGGACGCATCCAGAAGAGCCGCGCGAGTGGGTACAGCGGAATCCTCTGAGTCTTTCTGTCTTTGTCACCGTCGATCGACCGAAAGACGAAAGCCTTGGACACGGCCTCCGAACATCCTTCGCTGCGTTCTGCTTGCTTTCCAGCTTCCCCCATTCCTTCCTTCTTCCTTCTGGAAAGGGGAGACAGAGAGAGGAAGTCGAAAGAGAACGCATTGATCTTTGTCTGATTGATAGGATTATCGGTGGCTAGGAACCCGTGGAAAAATAGGGGAGGGCAGACCCCCGACCAGGCATCTGAGCCGAACCGCAGATGCGAGCAGTTACGACCGAGCATCACAGTTCGCCTCTCAAGGTCCGCTCTTCCTCCTTAGCCAGTACTCGAAGCTCGTCTCCCTGAGTTTGGGGTGGAGCCATTGATGCTCACGTGCCGGAAGAAGGGTGCGTGAATTCACGGCGCGTCGTGGTGAATAGAGGTGGGTCAATCCGGAAATCCAATCGTTTTGGAAATCAAAGCTCAGCTCGAGGTCAGAGGCGGAGTCTACTCCACAAAGAGCCAGGGTAGGATCGCTATCTCTGAGAAGTGGATCAAGGGGTCAAACAAGAATTGAAAATCTGAGAATATGTTTTTCCTCTAAACGCGGCCCTCTCACTCTTAGATTTTCCCAAGAAAGACATTCTCCTGGTAGCATCTATGGCCTGCTGCTCCATTTCTGTAAGAGGAACCTCCCGAGTCCTAGAGTCTGGATGCCCATGGCGACGACGATGGCAAAGATTATCCATGGCCATGGGTGCTCTTAATCTCTTTATTGTAAGGAAGGCCTCTTCCTTTATCTTCCCTATCCTTACTCTGAGCCTTCGAACCTGCAAGGCCGTACAGCATGGCGCGGAGGAAATGGTGAACAGTCCACTTTTCTATGTTCCTCAAAGGGATGGCGATCTTTTCCCTGCAGTACACGAACATGCCGGAGGGGACATTGAGGAGCATGCAGCTCGGAATCTTGGAGATCTCCTGAGAGACTGGCCTCGTGCTGGCTTCTATGGATTCTGTGGAGAGTCACAACGAAGCTGGTGATAGCTGACGGGTCAGGGCGTAGTGCCGGGATCAGCCAATCCTCTAAAAACGCTTTGAAGAACCTTTGGCGCGCCTTGAAGGCCTCCATGCACGCGCACGCTGCTGGCAGCAAGGTCGGTCGGTTCATGAGCGTTGGCCTTGGTCGGAATCACACTTGCTCTGGACCACGCCTCAGCATACGCTCCCGGTTGGCTCCCGGTGAGGTGAGCTACGCATCAAGTGTGGGACTCGTCGCGCGGTACTGCCGCTCGCAGTCCAAAGCGCTTCGAATGAGCAGGTCATCTTCAAGAAGAATCCCGTAGGCCGCCTGCAGGTGAAGACTTTGGAAGTTTTCTCAGCAGACGCTAGTCGTCGCTATCTGCCTCAGTTCAGCAGGAACCTTCGGGAAAAAGCTGGGGTCTCCTCATCTGATGCTCACTGCCAGGCAGTGGAAGTCATGCCCCATCGCATTTCTTAGCTTTTCCTAGACAGAGGACTTCCGTGGATGAAGCCTTTTTGGAACTGCCGGGATGCAAAGAAGCTTGCCAGCAGGTTGAGCGCTAACTTACCACGGTTTTTCCATCGATCACCCGGAGTGTTCTGCTCCTCGAAGGTTAACTCCAGGACTCGCTGCTGCTCCACTGCAGGTAAGCAGCCACGTGTTGGCAACCACGCTGGTCTCCAAACTGCCTCTCCATTCTCCCTAGGGATCTGATCGCTCCCGCATGCCTGTTCGCGTTCACCTTGAGGTCCTCTCCGCCACTGCTGCACGCCATGCCTGCTATTTGGAAGTCATCTTGGAAATGAGCGCTCAGTTTGAGGTCAAGAGGATGTCTCCACGGAGTGACGGAGCGCGTCACACTCGGACATGCCAAAGGAACGAAATGTTACTTCCCTGAATGGCTCACTGCGTCAAACCACTATCCGTTCCAAGAGGCAAACTTCGTACATCCTCGCTTCCACAACCCGAGATCAGTCATCTGGTCGGCATCTCCATTTCCCGTCCTAACATCCCTGAACACACGCATCCTGGAGTCTCATTTCATCCTGGCTCGCTGCCCGACATTTCCCGATCTCAAGCTCCAGATGCACTCAACCTTGAATTCCAGCGAGCGCTTCAGGCATTTTCCTTCAGCCACCGCCCCCACGGTCCAAACGGGAGATGGTAACACCTATGCCCATTCACCGGAAAGCCCTCAGACCTCAAGCTCCAGATGCTTCGATGCTCTGCGTGCAGATGCACACTCGAGGACTCGGAAAAAAATTCAGATCAAGCCAAAGCTCCTCACTCAAGACATCCTCTTGGCGCCGTCAACGCGTTCCGCAGCCACTTCGCCTTCAGGAATCGACGGTGGTCTTCCTGGAGCGCAATGACTCCACAGTGTATCAAGAAAGGCCTTCAAGATCTCCATTTCCAGAGCTCTACCACTTTTCAGGTTAAAAGAGATACCATGGAATGGCAAATCCACAGTTTTTGCTTGTTGCACGTTATCTGCTGTAAGTCATCCCTTGGATCATCCGCAAATCCGTGCGCGCTCGCCCCATCTGCTCTTGACGTTGAGATCAACCACCGATCAAGGTCTCTTGTCTGATGACGAGCCGACCGCGCGAGGTCGCCACCTTGGCGACGGCCTCATCATCTTTTTGCTCTCTCATGTCACTTCACTGCTTCTTCTTCTTCTTCTTCGGGGCCGTCTTCTTCGCCTTCGGCTTGCTCAGCGCCTTTGTCTTGGTGAAAGAAGGGCGCACTTTCGAGGACGACGCTTTTCTGTTGGAGCCGGCAGCTGTGCGCTGTTCTTCGCCTTCAGGCTCGCCATCGTCTTCGTTTTCAGGGACGCTGCGGCGGGCTCTGCTGTCTTGGCACAAGCCTCTGCTCGCTTCCGCCGCCTTCACGCTTCTCGCAGTAGCTTGCTGCAGCTTGCTGTTCTTCTTTTGCTGCTGCTGTGTCTTCGCCGCAGAGGAGGAGGCGGAAGCACAGAAGGAGTGCGGCAGCGCCTCGCTGCTCGCTTTCTTCCGGCTTGGCAAAGTGACCTTCCTCAGCTTGAAAGAGTCCCTAGTGTCCGGTTGCCTTTCGTCTTCATGATGGTTCCCAACAGCACGGCTGTCTTCAGGAACATCTTGATGAACGGAGCCATCTTCTCCTCGCTTACGTTGTGGTTGGCGACGACGTACTTCTTAATCGCTTGCACGGAGCTGCCGCCTCGCTCTTGGAGCGTGGCGATCGCCTTGCCCACCATCTCCATCGTCTTCGGGTGAGGCGGCTTGGGCTTCGCTGCCTCCGTCTTCTTGGCTACCAACTCCTTCGGTCTCCTCTGGACTGCGGCTTCTGCCCCTCCGGAGGTGGCCACGCGCCCGCTCTCGCTGTCTTCCTGAGTCATGGGTGCCTTCTCTCGCAGAATGAGGTGATGCGATTTCGATTTAAGTTGTCTGACGACAGCAAGCATTGCGAGAGAGTTCACCATCCCCACGGAACCCGGAAAAAGTGCTGAAGGTGGGAGAATTTCAAGGACTTCGGTTCTTCGCGCATCCTTGGCCGTGTTCCTTCTCCTCGCCCTCCTACAAAAGAATTCCTTCCAAAGATCCTGGAGAGTTTCTTACGGAGAGACTGGTGTTTCCGTTACAGTCCAGTTTCTGCACGCGAATTGCAGGCGCGGGTGGCATTCCAGCCGAGAAAGCAATAAGTTTTCCATCTTAAGACCTACTTGCCGCATACGAAAGGGAGCAGCGGGCAGCGCGAGCTGCTTCGGAGAGCCCACAATTTCGGAGACAATTCAGGAGGCGAGAAGAATCACGAAGATGCGCACTAACGCGCACCTGCGACAGCTAACGGTTCCAAGACAGGAACAGCACCCCGAGCCATCACAACAGTTCACAGTCCCTTCAGCAGATGTACTAGCAGAAAAGCCACCTCGAAACAGGGAACATGCTGAAGATCATATTATTTTTACACAACTCTTTCTATCAACGATCCTGTGAAAGTGCCGCAGCCAAGTGGCGCGAAATGACTTTAGCAAAGTCATCCATCCAGGTGCTCTGCGTTGCTGACGGCAGTCCTTCTTCGTACGACTCCCTTCATGAAGACATGGCAACGGAGGGTCTCAAGTTCTAATGCGTTGCTATCTGCACTGACTCCTGGTGGCACCAAGACAGAAGCCAACCTCCTGAATCTGGAGTTCTTGAATCTTCCGGTGAACGCATGGGTAGCCATCGCTGATCTCCAAGGTTTCCGGCTATCAGCAAAAAAGTTCCGGCCGCACACCATTCGGAAACTTCAGGAACGACGCTTCAGACTTGAGGAGCGCAACATCGTCGGCAAGTCCAGCATCTGCGACAAGAGCTCCATCAATCAACCGTAACTGCGTTTGGGAATCGAAATGCACCCCACACGCGACCAAAACGCGTCAGCACGTCATCCACCTGGTTGCAGCAGTGTTCGCCCCACTCACCAGATCATTCATCACCCATCACAAGGATGGGGACGGCACCTAGCATGCACTTGGGCTAAGGTTTCGTTTTTCTATTACGAATACACTATCCACCCACACTGCACCGTCGAGATCGCTTTGCGTCAATTCCTTCAGGTGTCCCGAGTCATTCACCGAAAATTCCGTCAAGGAGCTCACTCTCTGAACTCCAGCGGTATAAAATTCCGGCTCGACGGATTCCTCTTCGGATTTAGGTGTCGATCATCGAACGTTTCCTACTACTACCATGCTCCTGACATCGTTGTGCTTTCACGTGAGTGGGTCAGGCAGGCAGTGCTTACTCTACGAAGTTTTTTTTTTTTTTTTTTTCAGGTGGTCTTTTTTTTCTTCGCGGAGTGTCGGACCGTGAGCCAGGATGAGGTGAGACTCCAGGATGCGTGCTTTCAGGGATGGTAGCACGGGAGATGCTGACCTAGCTCGGGTTATCTGGAGGCGAGGGTGCAAGAAGTTCGCATCTCGGACGATTAGCGGACAGCCAGCATCCCTCCTAGGCTCACTCATCTCCGGCCAGCCGCGGTTCCTTCGGACGGTTCCTCAGTGCCCTCGTTATCCTCTCCCACCGCACTTCTGTCTACTGCCACGCCACTTGATGATAAACTCTACTGCGTTGCAACCGCAGCTTCCGTGATGCCCACGAAATGCTCAAGGAAGACAGTTTACAAGAGCGCCACTTCTCGACTCGTCAAAACGAGCTACAAGAAGCGCAAAGAACGGATGACGGATGTGGTCATCGACAGCATTCATCGTACTCAGGTCTGCTACAGCGTTGAGTCCCAAGCATCCCGTTCTTCCCGTTCCTCTTCGCCGATCCGGAGACCTCGAGGAGCTCAACTCACAGCCCGGAACTCGACTGTTCGACTGCCTACCAGCTACGGGTGGTCGCTCGGTCTCTCCGGAAGCTGAGCTTTTCCCGAGGTTGGCGGACTTGAGCTGTCTCTCTTTTTCGCATCAAGGGAATGCGCTTTCGCCGCACGCCAGGTTTGGCTCGGATGACACGGATTCCTCTGCCGATGACCGTCCTGGAACGCTTCCCTTTGCTCTGTGCCTTCGGAAAGAAACAACAAGAGTGCTTTCGATAAGAAAGACCATCACATCATTTCTTGAAAAGCCGGAGCACGAATCGAGGATTTGCGGATGGACTGAAGGACTGAAGAGAAGTTTGCACCTGGAATGAGTTGGCCGCAACGAATGGGAAGCAGTTCCCACGAGAGGGCCGGTGCGGGATTCGTGGTGCATCCGTTAACACGTCCGTGTATGCTTGAAATGTTGATGTGTGCTCGTGTGCATCGACGCTCACTGCTGATTCCATATGTCTACTTACCTCTTCCACGTCTAGGCGGGGCCGAAGTTGTACGGGGGCGACATGCTGCTGACACCGGAGCAGGAAGAACAAATAAAGGAGAGGATGTGCCACGCTACCAATCTATGGAAGACCAGAGATAAGAATGGGATAGTTCGGATCCCGTTCGTGTTCTCAGGAGGTAATGAGGGGAGAATGGGGATGAGTGAACCGTATAATAGTAATGTGGGGCTAGAGTAACGTCGTACATCCTCCAGAGTGTCATTCGCTTTCGTTTTACGACCATGGTGACACTGGGAGGCCGAAGCACTCCAAGTGCGTGCTTAACCTGCCGAATGCTTAACCTTTTGCGCTTGAAGACCGGAAGGGTGTGCGCAGACGTGACGGTTGCGAGCTGGCGCGGATTTGTGGAGGATCTGCCCGCCTCCGCGCCTCCTCCGTCTTCCGAGATGATCCGCCTTTCCGTCTGATGGCACAACGGAACTTGCAAGTTTTACACTTCCGTGAACCTCACAACGCTTTCCGCCAATCGAGGGGATAGGGTGGGGAGGGTGGCGGCACGCTCTTCTTGAGCGGCAGATTGCTTGGCAACGGTCGGGCTCAGTAGCCGGTTCGCTCAGGAGGACTATGTTGCGGCGGCCAGCCGCGCTGGCCACAACGCAGTGCGAGGCGTGCCACTGCCTTTGCTACGCGCACGGCAACAACCGAAGGCGCGGAGAAGGAGGGAGGAGGGGGGGATCGATCTCCGCTTCCTCGCGGGATGCCAGAGCTGAAGATGCGACGGTACGAACCGATCCTTCCGGTTCGCGCCGCTCGCCGCCTTTTCAAGCGAGCTCATCCCGCAGTCACCGAGCGCTGAAGGATGCGGCGAGGATCAGCCGGATGGGGCAATGGATCTGGGAGATGAGGGAGAAGCCCACACGCCAGCCCTTCTCACGCGTGTTTTCTTGTTTTTCAGTGTCACAAAAAGCGCAGGCTTTTGTAAGACAGGCTGCGCAACTCTACAGAGAAAAGACCTGCATTTCCTTCGATGAATACAAGAGCACTACACAATACCACATCAAGGTCGTTCCAAGCAGTAAAGGCTGTGTTTCTTATGTAGGAAACATCTGGAATGAATGGAAGAAACCCAAATCTCAGGATTTGAATCTTGACGAAAATTGTGTCAGCGTAAGTGCCTAGATAGGGGCGACGAGAGCGTTTCCTCGGGATAGGAAATTTGCGCTCGCGCGCTTGGTGTGAGCTGAACGCATGAGGCCGGGCCGACCTTCCGTCTTCGGGGGCAGAGGACCCGCTGCTACTGCCGATGGGAGAGAGAGTTCGCGTCTTCAGCTACGCTGCCGACAGGGAGTTGCCAACGGCCCGACCGTTGGAGCTCCTCCACCGGCGCGCGCGGCGCAGACCTCGCAGCGAGCCTGCGGGACCGGCTGGAGACGGAAGCCGATGACCACGCCTCGTGCTAGGGGTGGAAGAACAGAGGCTTCCGCGGGTCATGACTAAGAAGGGAGTCTCGGGGCTGCGACAGCTTTCCGAGCGTTTCCTGCGCTTGCCTTTCCCGTCTTTTTGCTTCCCGACGTCAAGCGCTTGGACCACCGTGTCTTCTTCAGAACGATGGTTAACGAAACCCCTATTTTTCAGCTGAAAACTGCGACGCATGAAATGGGCCACTCCCTTGGGTTCACACACGAGCACGAGCGCAGTGATCGAGACGAGCACGTCGTAATCATCCTGGAGAACTTGCTTTCTGGACATGAAAACAATTTCGATGCAACGCATTGCGCGGTGCCATCCCCTTTTCCTTACGATCTCACCAGCATGATGCAGTATGGTTTCGATGTGAGTAGTTTGAGTGTGTGTGTGTGTGTGTGTGTGTGTGTGGGGAGGGGAGGGGGGAGAATGGACCTGTGAGTTCAAAGACAAGAACAGAAGGAGGAGGGGGGGACCACATCTCTGTAAAACAAACCTGCAGAGACTATGGAATGGAACAGATTTGCTCTTCGAACACGATATAGGAATGATGGCGAAGGGCAGTGGAAACGCTGAGGTCTTAAAGGGAGGGTGTGTGCTTGGGTTGCTCCCCTCCCCCTTCTTCCGATTCGGCCGTCGTTTCAAAGACTCTCTGCTTCTGCAGAGAATTGTGTAGAAGAGGGCCGGGAAAAAACGGACAGTCAGAGAGGGATCGAGGAATCTCGGGAAGCGGGGGGAGCTCTTTCGATCGGCCGATGCAAGAAAATGGCTGACTCGATCGAGGGCAGGCGGGAAAGATGGGGCGGAGGGCAAAAAAATCTGAAATTCGGGAGGAGGGAAGACCACCAAGGGAGTGAGCCTCTGGTGGTCGAGAGGATCCACACGATTCGCTCGAAGGCACGGCTCCTGGAATTGGTTGCGACTGTAGGGCAGCTGAAAGAGACCGTGTGGCAAACCACCGCCGGTCAGGACGTGGGTAGGCGGATCGTGCGAAGGTGTTCAGCGTGGGAATTGGGTGGAATGATGATTGAGTGCTGCCAAAGACGAAGTGCAGCTCCTGCGCTCAAATCAGTACACCAGCAGTTGCAGACAGACGATCAGCTGCAGCAGACGATCAGCGGATCAATACGCTGGAGGCAGCAAAGGCCGAAGTGAGCGCCGTGGCTCGTGGAAAGAATCGCCGGAGGCAGGGAAACGGAGCAGGCTGGTGTGGAGCGACAGACGAATCGTGCATGGAGGAAAAGTCCTGCTGGTGCTTCTCTCTCCCACGTGCTCGGGCAAGCACCTGTCGTTTTGCCGGGTTCGCGTCCGCTAGCAGTTGTCAGGGGGATGAGGGCATCCATGGTGCCACAAGTCGGAAGACATGAAGACATCGAAGGTCGCCCGAAATGGCATCAGGAATTTCACTTTATTATGGAAACTCATTCAAACCAATGGCGTGAAAGTGGATGAAACGGGATGCGTGCCTCCCATTAGAAAAGCGCATCATTCAGCATTGATGGCAAGATCACAGTGCCAAAAGGGGAAGAATGCAAGAAAGATTTTCATTCCTGAATAGGGACAACATGTGGAACCTCGCACATTAATGCAGTCCAGAACCCTGAGAAGGGATTGAGGTGTAGAAAAATTCTTTTCCAAGTGAACTCCAATACCTGAAAGGAAGAGTTGAAAATCCATTGAATACAAGGATCCTTCTTTCTGAACGCACAAAGCATTGAGAACGCAGTACTCTGTGAGAATGCCATCTGTGTTCACTGTGCATGGGGAATCCCCAGGAAGGCAGCCAGAGATGAGACTCTCGCTGTTTCATTTCATCGTTAGACACGTCACTAGTGAATGAGAATTCCATGCGTTCCCCGTTGTTCGCTGGAAGACACCGCACAACACGCAACATCTCTAACAGAGGTGAGGGATGATTGAATATTTTTGACTGAAGTCGTGCACACAGAACGTGGAGCTGAAGAGGCCACTATCATTGGGCAGTGAAGTGCACTCCTATTTGCGTAAACACCAGGAACCACACTATGCTGAACTCTTTCATCATTCCATCGTAAATTTGTGCACCCGTGGACACCAACTTTCTTCTAACTCAAGACCTACCAACACCAAGGTGTTCCCAGAGAAGCACTCCCACACACACACACACACACACACACCGGAGATGGGCAGTGTCAAAGTGTCCGAGCTGACTTTGCACCTGCACAATGCGCCAAGGTTTTGTCATCTGCAAGGTACAAGAAAGCACACCAAAACAGCGGATTGAGACGTAAACATCCTCGCGGGCTGACATCAGCGCAGGAGTTCATCTGAAATGTTCCAGAAGACTAGTGGGGGTTACATGATGAGGTTGCTCGAAAGCGTGATGTCGCGAACGAGGGTCCGAGTGAGACCCAATGGAGCAAACAGTGGCCTTTCCAAGTAGGGAAACAGCGAGGATGCATTTAGGGGAAGACCCTGAGACTTGCTTCCTGCTCCCAATCGGAAGGAACAACGCTATGCATGACGTTGCAGAGTGACTTACGAAGCAGCACAGGCGACTGCGCATGCGGCAGTGACGAACGTGTCCACAGCACCAGGCGAACTGCTTGTGGGCTGAACGCCTCGAACGCCTTCACTCAGGGAACCTACGTCTCTTTTTTGAAACTGGGGATAAAGAAGACGAATACAAAGAAGCAACAGTACAATGGATCGAGACGCTCTCATCGTAGGAGACAAGGTCATTCCACTGGTAATCAAATAGCCAAAGAAGAGTAAGGAAAGCTGAACACCAAAAGGATATATGCGACATCGCACGCTGCTCCGCGTTCTTCGTAGAGCAATCGTTCGGTGCCCACTTTGGAATAGGCAGTCGATGGGGCAAGATCGGAGAGGTTGTGTGATGTCATTCAGGCAAATGCTGCCACCTGAAACTCGAAGACCCAAAAGTAACCACGTGAGCCGTCGAGATGCGTAGCGACGTCGCACCGCTGCCCATCCAACACGAATGTCTGCCAAGCGTTCCGTGCCATCTCGAAATCACACTTCATCGGGATCTTCGATATGGGGTGAATACCACGAAACCGTTAGGGAGTCGCTTTCGATGGGAAACGTGAAGCCTTGGCTGGACTACAGGAGGAGCTGAGAGAATGACAAAGTCGCTTCCCCAAGTGGCGAAGCAATCTCCGTTTCCAAGAAAGGGAAACGTCAATTCGTCCATTCCCGGAAGTGTCCTGGAAACGGTACGTTTCGGGAAATGAACGGAATTCGACAACAGAAAGGAACCCAAATCGATGAAGATGGGATTGAACAGCTTTGTGTTCCCGGATTGCGTTCAAGAAGGGGAACACAAGGGAGTGCCAAGGAACCATCCTGGTTACTTCGCTACGGTGGGGGAGGGACCCTGACAACCAATCGGGTGGGGAGACTCAATTCTGGCGCGATTCGCAAGAGACGAAGCGTCCTCCGCTCCCCTTCCTCCTCGTTCATGCTCGCACAGCAGGATCGGGAATACCACTAGCTACCGAAATATCTTCTGGAGCAAGGGATTTCTTTTCCAGTTCTTCAGCAAAAACGGAAACGAAACGATAATAACCAAAGATCCATCACTTCAATACCTCCTGGATAGTACGTTCAATACAAATTTTAGCCATTTCGATCTGCTAACCATCAACACGGCCTACAATTGCATAGGTAGGGGGAGCTGCCTCCGTGCCAAACCACGGGAGAATGATTTCAGATCTATGGAGCCAAAAATGCAGCCAGAAAACAGCTTGCAAAAATTATGGTTACCTGGGACCTGACTGCAAATGTGTTTGCCCGCAAGGCACAGAGGGGCAGTACTGCGAAAGGCAAACCGGAGGCTACTATCGTGAGTTCCTCTCCGTCTTGGCGCAACGAGCGCTGCTGCCTGCACGCGTCGAGAGCCCCCTGCAGCCATAGAATGAAAGAGTGCACCATCATGTTTGTATCTTTTCCAGCCCCAAATGCCATGAAATGCGGAAGAAAGGTCACGGAAGATGGCGCTTCCATCGCCACGCCGAAAAACCACCAAGAAACAGGAGGCTGCTTATGGCATATCGTTGCGCCGATGGGAAAGCGCGTGCAAGTCACCTTCCACCACGTCACCTTCTTCTTGGATGACAGCGGTTCCACCAGCTGTGACTATGAAAGTCTGACAATCCGTGCAAACCATATGTACAGGGGACAAACGTGAGTTTGCCATTCTAAAGCTCGAAAGGAACGCAAACACAAGCCAAAACACACGCGGCTTGCAGCAAGGGAGGAAGGACTTATCGCGTACGATATCCAGGCGGGTGTTCCCTTCCCTTGTCCAAGGGCCCTGGGTGCATGGAAAACTTCTTGATGCGCGTTTGCCTTTCTGAAGGGAATCCCTTCCCAACAGAAAAAAAAAAAATTAGAGCTCTTGAAACGATGCCGCCGTCAAACAGACAGAAAATACAATCACCGATACTTCCTGTGCAGCCAAACAGACATGCCATGCATGACGGTTGCCACAGTAACGTGAAAGATTCTTCAAAAACCAATCTCTTACAACAGAGATTGTCAAAAAAAAAAAAAAAAAAAAGAGGTTACTCACAAAAAAAAAAAAGAAAACTCTCATATCCGGAGTGCACACATGCTCTACAAGTACGTTGGCAAACACACGATACCACAAGCCCTGGCAATCACAAGCACTAAGATGTCAATAACCGCCGTAATAGCAAAAACCAATTAAATCAAAATTCATTTCTACAGGTTCTGCGACAATGAACAACTACCGAGCCACAGCCTAGTGCGATCCAACTCCAACTTTATGATCCTCCACTGGAACAGCCGAGTGATCAACGGAGACACGGGATTTGAAGCAACGGTGGCATTCATCTGAGAACATCACCGGAGCGCACCGGAGTCCGCCTCAGAGGATTCGAGAGGACGAGAAGACCGACAAAGAAGCTGAGAGGAGGAGCACGATTCCCACCATCGCTCTTGTTGTCCTTTCCGCAATACAGTCATTATCAGCAATTCAAGCGCACAAGGCAACCTTTTCTTTACGGGAACCCCCAACGCGGCAGCACCTCATTGCGGCCAACACAACGCAACCGACGGGTGCAACCTGGTCCCAGCAACTACGCTCGCCTGCTTCCAGCCAAGCCCCGCCCAACAACCTACAACCACCACCGGAGTGCACCACTCGTCACACTCCCCATCCCACGAACGCATGGGGCAGCATCCCCTTGCCCGCAAGCCTACGCGCGCAGGCTGCTTCCCGAGTCCACACGATTGCCGGAATCCACCGGACCACGCGTCAACGCTCCCACCTCGTTTCGTGCCGGATGCTCACCCGATCCTCCAGGCGTTTCGTCACGCGTTTCCGCAGACACGGAGACGACCATCGCTTCCTTACCGCGCATCGCCAAGCGACCTCCGACCTCGAAAGCGCAGCGCACCAGCGCGGCAGGCGACACCAGCAGGAGGAGTGAAAGACGCGAAGCCGAACACACACAGCGTCCACGCTTCCGCAGACGTCAGCAAGCAGCCCCTGCCGTCGTCCACTCGCTCCGACTCGCTCAAGACTTTCTCTGGACCTGCCGCCACCCCTCCAGCCTTCCCGCGGGCCGCGTCCTCTCTCGAAAGCCCGAAACTCCGGCTACGCTCCCGTGCCCAACTGGCGCGCCTTCCCTTCCCACTCCGACCCCAACGGCACAGCGAAAACGAACGGGGGACGGCCTCCCTCTCCAATGGTTTCGTTTCCCACCCGGCAAATGACATGCTACACTCGGATCTCGGCCTCGAATTCCAGAGAGCGCTCCAGCCACTTTCCTTCCAGCAGGCGTCAACAGCCCTCCCCTCCGTCCGTAGGGTCCGGACGGCAGATGGAGCGACCTCTTCGCATTCTCCCGAAAGCCCTTCCTCACCTCCCTCGGCACAACCCGTCATCGCCGACGTCGACGCCTCCACTCTTCCTTCCTTACTTTCCGGCTCCGGAAGCCTCCGCCTACTCCATGCCCTCCAAGAGCGCCTCTCGTCTTCCATGCGAAGCATCCCAGCAATACCTGTTCGCGTCCGCAAACAAACCTCCCGTCACTCGGATCGCCGCAAAGACAGGTGCACGACACGGTCTTCCCACGCACGACGTGACGAAGGCGCGCGTGCGCTGGTCCCGTCGACAGTCCACGGAGTGTGTGGCCGCGCCGACGGCCCACCAACACGTCCCACCTCGAAAACGCTCACTGAGCCTGCCGACGAGCCTGCCCACCCGCGCTCGCCGATGCCCACGGCCCGACACCGAAACGCGGAATGCCGCCTGGCGACTGTCCCCGCACGCGCATCATCGGCAGCCAACGCGCAAACATCTCTGCCTCCCTCCGTCGGCAAGCGCGCCTTCTTCTGCTTCTTTCCTTCTTCCGTTTCCCATGAGGGAGTTCCGCTCCTCCTCCCACGGATTGCCTCCTTGCTCGCTGCCACTGGCGGATTCCCCCTCGTCCGGCATCCCAGAAGCCGTACGGCCATCTTCGCCGCACCCTGCTCAGCCCTGGCGCTCGCACCTTTTCTCGCGTTCGGCGGAAGACGACGCGAGTTTCCGCCAGCGCGCCGCACCTCCCGCTCGCCGCTCGCCACGCGTCGGGACGCCGCGGAACGCCAAGCGTAGTACAGGAGACAACTTGCGCCCCCCGTCCCCAGAAGCAGGAGCCACGGCGCGACCGCAGCAGACGAAAGCCGCCTCTGTCTTCTCCTTCTCGCCGTGCACGCGAAGCGGAGACGGACGACCACGAAACCCGGTTGCTCGGCACACGCGCTGGACCACATACCGCACCGTCGGGCTGCTGAAATGCAAACCAGCAGAAAGGCAGGCAACCGACGACGCTACAGCCTCCCGATCGCCGACGGCGGACTCCCGTGCAAAAACAGCCGAGGGGCGCGATCCGCAGACCAGGATGCCCTTCGACCTCACGCAACTGCGCAGGTCCAGGCGGTCAGGAGACTGCAGCACGCATTCCTCACCGCTCCACCGCAGCCGCCGCATCGGACTCTCTCGCACCCGACGTTTCCAGGATTCGCAGCGTCCCCATGCACACCAAACTGCCTTTCCGGCAGCCCAACGCACACGGCGCGAAAACGCCTCCCCACGAAACCAGGAAACCGGTTGGCCGCGAGCGCGACACGCTAGTCGCGAACAGCCGAACCGCCATCCGCGCGTCAGGCGCTCCCGACGACCCCCGTCTCGAATCCCAGCCGCCTTGGGGCTCCGTGCGACTCACAAGAGCGCAGCGGCACGCCGAGCCCCCAAAGGGTCGCGCGCCATCACCCCACCGAGAACACGTGCCAGAGAAGCGCCAAGACTGCCGTCAGAGACTCGCTCGCGTTCCCTGCCCGCTACGCGCAGACGGGCGAAAGGGGACGCGCCAACACGCCCGTTTAACTCCTCCTCTTTCGCACCACCCGCGTTGCGATCGATCGACGCCCACGCGCCCCCCGAGACGAACGCAGGGCGCAGCGCGTTCCGGCAGCACCTACCACGCTGCTGCCGAAACACCAGCGGGCGCGTCCCGCGATGCGCCGCCTTCGCCACTCGGGGAAGTCGGCCTCCCGCACGGACTCTCCTACCTGCGTGACCAACGCACGCCTCCAGCGCGCGTACCAGGAGCGTCGCCAAATCCGCCACCCGACGACCCGGTCGCTCCAAACTTCACCGGCGACGCCACCTGCCGCGCGGTTCGCCGGCGGCTCCGCGCCAGCATTCCTTCCCTCCCGTCAGCGACTGCTCGCGGAAGAGCCCAACCCGCGGCGCCCTGTCGAGAGGCCCAACGCGCGTCACGCCTCCCAGATCCACCAACACGCACACCCCCTGCTCGAAAACGTGCACCCAACACCGCAAGGAGGGCAGACCACAAGCAGGAACCTTCCTCCGCCAACTTCGTCCTCCTTTATTGCCATTTCAACAGGCCACTGCGGCATCTCATCCGCATCAGCCACGGCACATGCTACAGAGAGACGGAGCCACCTTTTGCCCGGAAACAGCGCCAGCGACACACAGCCAAGGCATCTGCTCCCTGCCTCTTCTTCTTCTTCTTCTTCTTCATCATCATCATCATCATCCTCGTCGTCGTCGTCGTCGTCTTCGAGCGCAGCACCGTCCTCTGAGCCATGCGAGCGCCAGCTGCGCAACCATCCTGGCATCCCATCCGTGCTGGGGCATCCCGACGTCACACAACGCCACTCTCCGCACAGGGAAACGCCGGCGGCGGCCTTTGCAGCGGTCCCTCACAACCGCTGCGTTCGCCGCCACGTGCAAACAGCCACGTGCGCCAAGCGCACCAGGTGTCCACCGGCCACCGTGGCGCATCCCGTCGGCGTGCCCGGCCAGCCTCTCCCTCTAGGGTACAACCGCGTGCGCTCCCCGGGAGGCAGAGCACCATCCAAGGCACCAAATCCGCTCCAGCTCCGATTCATTCGTCTCCTTCATCCTCGTCGCAACGCCAACGCCAGCCGTCCCGCCAACCGGCGTTCGCACCGGCGACGGACGCTCCCATGGCATCACAGACGAACCGTGTGCGTGCTGCGCTGCTTCTCCCGCGCAGGCACCCAGGTCAGCCCGCTCGGTCAACACAGCAAACAGCCGCTGCCGGGTTTCTCTTGCGCCAGCGATGACTCGTGCAGCGCCCAGGCCAGCGCCTCGTCGTCCGTCTACCGCGCAGTTCCGCCATTCGCAAATCCAACACCACGCTTACCGATCCCCCCTGCAGCTGCTGCCACCTCGCCGTTCCCTCGGTCTGCGGTGGCTGGGCGGCAGCGCAGCCGTGGTCCTGTCCGTGGCGATGCCTGATGCAGTACTGCTGCCCGCATTGGCTGCAAGTGAACGGCACCAATTCCTTTCGGTGACATCCCCGCTCCTGGCAACGCCGCCCATCCTGGCGGAACCTCCGCTATCATCCACTCCGCAGCCTCCGACCCCCGCACCTTCTGCCGTTTCTGCTTCGGGCAACGTTGGTCCATGTGCTCGCTCACGACTGCATCCGCGAGCTCGCCTTTCTTCACGGGCACCGGCTCCTGGCAGATGGGGCACGTGGGCACTCGCACATCCAACAGGTGCATGCAAGCGCACCCGTGGTCTCTGTACTGGTAATGGTCTTTGCTGGCGCCCGTTACTGCGTGAACGGCGCGCGCATCCCCACTTACCAGAAACACTGCCCGCACAGGTTGCAGACGACCGGCAAGAAATCTGAAACGCACCACATAGCACACGCGGCCACGTGGACGCTCGCTCGCTCGCTCGCACGCACGCACGCACGCACGCACGCACGCCGGCCGTTTCAAACACCGCACGCCAACACGGGAAAGCAAGAACAACACCCACCCACCCGCCTGCCTGCCCGCGTTCCCCTTCCCCCGCAGGTCGCGTTCCCCCCTCCACCCCCACCCCTCCCGAACGGACTCGCGCCGCCCTCCGGCCGCAAACACCAACATGCAGCCGCTCGCTCGCTTCCTCTCCTTCCCGCTGCAGTGCACACCGCACCCGCGCGATGGCAGCAGCACTACGCAACCTCACCACCGGCCGTCCAGCCAGCCAGCCACGGAACCCGGCAACGGCGACAAGTTTCCCCGGAGCGTCTTCCCCTACGAAACGTCAGGGCGTCGCCTGCCACGCCAAGCGCGCACACGAGCAAAACTCCGACAGCCACCAAGACACAAAGCACCCATTTCGGCATGCATCTCCAGGCTCGCCGCCCCACGCCCGCCCGCCTCTCCGCCTCCGCTACCCACCCACCCACGTTCGCGACACGCAAGCAGCACCGCATCCTTCCCGGACTGCCCACCCGAATGCATCCACCCCGCACGCGGCCTTCCACAACACACCATCCATGCAGACGGAGCGCACGCGCAGACAGTCAGTCAGTACCTAGCCGATTGCACCCGGCGAGCGAGCAGTGCCTTCCCACGTCGGGCAGCTCCATGTCCCCGCGAGGGCACTTCCTCCGGACGTCGTCTTCGTTCGCGCGCCGACGACCCGCGCGTCCGCACGCCGTGCTCACCCGCGGCGGTGACGCAACGCGCCTGCGTCCACCAGTTGCTCCCGCCGCCCGCGGACGAGGTTGCTGGCGAACGCCGACGCGCGGCGCTGCCGGTCGACTTCCGCTTCGCGGCGATGCACCGACGCGGGCGGGCGACCGACGACGGCACCCGCCCCGTTGACGTCATCGCTCGCTCCGACACGCGCTCCAGCCACGCGCTGGACTGCTGCTGCTTTCCCCCGGCGGACGACAACCGCGAGCCGCACGCATCCCTCTCTCTCTCTCTCTCTCTCTCTCTGTCTCTGTTTCTCGCGGCAACGGACGCCGCCGCCATGGCGACGACGATATCCACGCACGCGCGCGCGCAGGCTGCCTCACGGATTTCGCACACACGCCGTGCGCGCTCGCGCGTCCCACCTGGCGCTGCAACGACGTCCAGCGCCATCTCCAGATGCTGCCGATTTCGCTCGCGAGCTGCCGCTTCGCACCGGCAGAGGGGAGACCGCACGAAACCTTCCCGCCAGCAGAGCTCCCCCGCAGTTGCTGCGCGTGGCCTTCCGCCTGCGAATGGCCGCTCCTTCCGCAAAAGGTGCCGTTCCGCAAGAAGCGTCGCGCGTGCGTCTCCCAAGCGACAGCGTTCGTGGTGCTCATCCGCCGGTTCGCATCGCAGCCTTTCCATTTCCAGCAAGGAGCAGAGGCAGCAGGGGCGAACGGGACGAGGACGCCCGCAGCCCTGAGCGTTTCGACCCGCGAGCGCAGCACTTCTTCGATCGGATCCCGGGAGCGCAGCGCTCCCGAGGTCACCCGCGCCTTCCGCAGCACCGCCCGCTCGCCATCTCTGAAGTGCTCGTCGCCGCGTCTACTCGGAGAAATTCCTGAAAGTTGCCTGAGGCTCTTCCCTCTCAGTCGCAAGCGAGCGCTGGCATGGAAAGGGAGGAAGAGGATTCGGGATTTTCTCGCCGAGAATCGCCGCCGCCAGGAGCAGCGCCGGGCGGGCGTTTCGCTCCGGGGCGCCCCCTGCGAGCGAAGCCGACGGACAGGCCCGACGGCACGCAGAGAGCATTCCGCTCGCCGCGTGTGCAGGGCAGGCGCACGCTGCCTGCGAGAAGGCGGCCGGCGGCAAAACGGAGCCGCACGGCACCGCGGAGGAAGCATGAAAACGGGCAGCGGCTCCAGGGGGCGCACCAAACCTGCCCGGATCCTGGGCAGTCCCCTTCCGCGAGAGGAGTCCCGCCCGAAGTGTGCGACAGGGCGCGGGACGCTGCTGGACCGCCATGCCACGCGAGAGCGGCCCACCCCAGCATGCCGAAAAGGTCGCTCGATGGCGGCGACCTCGGGCTGCCGAACGGCTGGGACACTCGCAAGAAAGCGACCCGTGGGCGGAAGGTGCTGCGGGCGTTTCTTTCAGCCCCTTCCCGCCTCCCCGGAGAGTGCACGAAAAACGAAAAGGAGCCTCTCGCGATCGACTTCGCGATTGCTCCCAGCCACCCGAGGATCCGGACCATGCAGACTGCTGAAACCAGGAATCCTCCTCGCCTCGTCGCGAGCGTGGACCGAAGGGCACGACGTCCCTTTGAACCACGAGGCGCGCCCGGCAGCTGCGAAGAGGAAGCTGCCCGCGATTCCCGGTGAAGCCAAAGGACGCGTTTCGGCTGCCAAAGTCCGCCGCGGCGAGCGGTTGCCCTGCAAACGAGACGGAGGCAGCCCTGGGGGCAGCCCGCTCCACGGGCGACTGCTGGTGGTCGCGGGTGCTGCGGTCGCGTCGACCGCGCGCACCTCCGAGAACCGCGCCGGCACGTGGCCGGACGCGCACGCAAAGGAGCATCCGAGGCGGCACGTGGGCGCAAAAGGACTGCCGCTCGTGGGTCGGCCGTCGATCCTGCCGCTGCCTCAGGGCTTTTGGTCCGCTGCCACGTCTCTTCCCACCGCCGCCCTCCTCCGTAGATGGCGCACGCGCGCTTGCGCGGTGTGTGCCAACGCAACGGAGGCTGCCGGCGGAGCCGCAAGTGCACACGAGGCACGAGGGCCGCGGTGCTGCTGCTCCCGCATCTTCTCCTCGGGAAAGTCCCGTTCCCCTGTCCTCAGGTCGGGAGCGCGCACGCCCGGCCTCTTACCCGGCATGCACGCCAATGAGCTGCCGCTGCGCCGAGCGCTGCGTGCTTTCTTTATTCGCTCTTGCGAGGTCGCCCACCCACGGCCTCGAGGGATGGCGGGTTTGTGGGCGCAACCCGCGGTGCTCGCCAACCGCCCATCAGCGCGTGGACGGTCCGACGGCGGCCTCTTCCGCGGGGGGACCAACATCCACGACGTAGCCCTCATCTTCCGATTTCGTGACGTGGATGGGGATGCAATTCTTCAGTTTCTCGAGTAGTGCGCCGATGATCTCGTCGACGGTAGTGAAGTTCTTCCTGGAAAGAGAGGGGGGAGCGACTGAGTATCCGCAGGCCGACCGGGCAGGGAGTTCCGTCACCCGAACGTCCCGAGCTCCTGGTTGACGCGGGCGCGTTGCTACGGGGAAGGCTGGTGGCGTGGCCGAAGGGATGAGGGCTGCTCACAGCGGGCCGGGAGGAGCGGCACCTCCTGCCACCACTGCGCTGCCAGAAACTACCGCGGGCACACCCCTCCTTCCGTCACCCCTGTCTCACCGTCCCGGGGGCGAGTGGGGGAGAAGAGGCGATTTCCGGCCCAATCCGCGCGCCGCCAGCTGCGGGCCGGACCCATCCTTCCGGCAGGGAACCGACGCGCCCGTGGAGCAGGAAGCCGAGCTTCCCTGTTCTCTTGTCAGGGATCGCCCGCGGAACGCGAGGATGCGCCCCTTCCGGAAGCGTACCCCAGACGTTGGTCGTTGGCGCCTCGCACGTGGCGCCGCCGCGCTAGCCTGGACGCGAGGGGACCGCCCACGGCATCCGCGCGGCAGTGCGCGGCCTCCGACCCGTGCGGTTCGCCGCTCGCACGACCGAAGTCGCCGAGCGGTCTGCAAAGACCTCCCGTCATCCAGAGCGGAGGAGTTGCGGCGACCGCGCGGCAGCCGCGCGGCCGTTCGCCGCAGCCGCGCGCCCGCAGCAGCAACTCTGCGGCGGACATGAGACTCTCGCGGAACGCGTGCGACGCGAGGGAAGGCGCGCACACGGCTGCCGAGCGCCCTGCCAGGGCGTTAGCGCCAGGAAGCGCCTGTGCGGGCGGCCCCCGCGCACCTACGCGTCCCTCGAGCGAACCGAAGTACGCGCGTGTCGCATGAGAAAGGTCGGGCAGCAGCGAGAGGCTTTCCGCGCACGCACGCAGGACGAGGAAAATTGCCTTTCGCCGCGCGGTGCGTCTCGAGAGCCGGGAGAGCGACATCCCTGCTTCTCCCGTGGCCAGATTCCAGGCGCCGACGGTCCCATCCGCGCGGGAGGCGGTCGTGGCGGCTGGCTTCCTGCGAGGCGATCGGCGATCCCTTCCCCTCTCCACCTCCGAAGGGATGCGCCCATCCCTTCCCTTCATCGCTTTCTTGGGCTGTGGCCACCCGCGCTCCGTGCGCGCACGCACCCACTCGGCACGCGTGTCGCGCATCCAGCACTCTCCTGGCGACGAGTGCGCGCAAGCCGACGAACGTTGCGGGTGAGCTGTCTGTCGCTCCTCCTCCCCAGAGAAAGGCGGGAATCCTCCTTAACCTTTGGGCCACGCACACCCGGTCGTCCTCCTCGACCACCCTCGCCGGCGCGTGGGGCAGCCAAAAGGAAACGATCGCTCCGGCGGGAAGAGGCGACCGCACGGTCTCGCCTGCGCCGAAGTTGCGCAGGCACGGAGCCGCCCTCTTGTTGGATCGGGGACTCGTGCGGGGCGCAGCGACGCGAAGCGCCCGCGCGCTTCCCAGTCTCGCCCTTTTTGCACGCCCCTTCTTTGCACCGCTCTCTCAGGAAGCGTCGAGTACGGAGCGCGGAGGGAAGGGGCCGGCTCCACTTCGACCAGCGCGCCCCGGGGGCAAGAATCCTTCGGTTCGGGGACGCACCCCGAGACGCCGAGCCGGCAGGGAAGCGTGGTGGGTGCCGGGAGGCGGGGGAGAGGGTAGCGCCACGTCTGGGGAAATCCTCCCGACGCATCCATCCCGTCTTTGGGCTTTCGCCCCTCCTTCGAGGGCGAGGAGGAGGCGGTGCTCCCGGAGCGAAGAGAGCCGAAGCTCCTTGGCGCATCCGCTTCCGCTTTCCGTCGCTCCCGGAAAAATGGGGTTCCCTCGCTTCGCCGAGGTCCTCGCCCTTGCCGTCGCCACGGGGAGCATACGGGAAGCGTCCCCCATGGTGAAACTCGGCTTCCTCCTCCCCGCCCCGCACCCCCGTCTCCGTCCTGGCCTCGCGTCACGCGCGTTCCTTGCCGAACTGCACGCGGTCCTGAAGTGCAGCGACGGCGTGGGGGTACCGGAGACGTTCCCCATCTCGGGATACGGCGGGACACGTGGGTCCACGGAGTTGGCACGCGTGCGCGGTGGAAGGCGAAGTGTGTGGAGCAGCAGAGGCCGTCGGCGGAAGCGACGCAGCGTGCGCAAGCGGAACGAAAGTGGCAGCGGTGCGGTGCGGCAGTGATGGCGTTGGGTTCTCCGTGAAGCGACAGCGCCGGCGTCGACGTGAGCAGCGGACGAGGACCCGCGGAACGAATGCAGCGGCATCCGGCTTTCTCGTTCGAGACGAAGAGAGGAATTCCGGGAAAGGTGCTGCTGCGCGCGGATGCGGCGGAGACGCGTCGGTGGCGGCGAGGACTCCGGGCGAGGACCTGGCGTGCGGAGAGAGAGGGAGGCGAGGGAGAGCGGGGAAGAAAGGGGGGGGTCACGCCTCGCCGGCACGGGAGGAAAAGAGGTCGCTCTCCACCTGTTGGCATTCGCCATTCACGCCTCCTGAGTGCCAGAGAATCGCTCAAACTGCTTACTTATCGTTGGGATCTTCTGTCGTCTCTCTCAGGTCCACCTGCCTCTGGAGGACGTGGATATGTGCCGATTGGTTTGCTTGTACTCCTGGATAGCGAGCTCGGCTGCTCCCTCTTTCAGGACTTCGATTTTTGCTTTTTCACGTGATTTGGGAGTTTGCTAGGTGGAATTTGGTCTACGTAAGGTGATCCTGGACTCTGCCTGCTGCGTCCCGAGAGATTCGTTCCACTTTGGTGTTGCAAAAGACGGAGAGGCACGGGATATCGAGGAGAACCAGCCGCCCGCTTGACGTGTGGGCTCCTCTCCTTGCTGCCCTCCGCTTTTCCGAATTTCCCTTTATAAAGCTCGTCCGAGAAGGAAAGGGTCGATCACTTGTTTTGCACAACAGCCGTCTTTCGGGGAGGAGCTGACCCTACGCATCTTCAGCGTTGCGGTGAGTTTGTGGTCCTCGCCCCTCGAAGAGTGAATTTCGCCTCTCGCGCGTGTGGGAGTGGAGCGGCGCCCTCTAGGGACTTTTGCCGGGAGAGGTTGGAGGGCACCGCAGTAAGTGGAGGAGCTCTACGAGGGACGATGGGCGGGGGATCGGCAGAGCTCCGTGTCTTTAGCGATTCCGATTTTCGCGCGACCCACATTGGCGACAGTCTGGGGAGGCGCGGCTTCCCTGCTAAAGAGGCGCGCTCTTGGGGAAACTCCGCTCAGCCGGCAGCGACGACCGGATGCTCCAGTGCGGCGCCGAGCTCCGTAAGGTCCGCGCCCTCGCATCCGTGATTCGAAGGGTGATTGGAGTCGCGCCTGGAGACCACGTTCCGGCAGCTCTGGAGCCAGCAGCCCGCGGGAACTGCTGACTGATGGGCCCGGCCGTTAGGTCCCGGGCCCTCCAGGGGGAACGCAGAATGACCGTGAGTCGTATTCATCACAGGGCTTGCCGAGGCGCGTGGGATTTTCGCGAAGGGCGCGGGCGACCGAAACTGCCGCTCGAGACGCAGAATCCGCATGGACCTCATCCACGCACCCCCGCGCATCCACTTCACGGAAGTCATTTTTCAGGAAATCCGGACATGTCTCCTCGTATCCAGCTGCTGCTACTTTGCTGCTGCTGCTGCTTAGCGGCCATGCGTGACGGGCAAGAGATCAAGAGGTACTCTTTCTTACTTTTTTTTTTTTTATACGCAAGAAAACTCCAAAGAGACCAAATTCCCTTTTGCCTGCAGGCGGTCCTTCCGGTTGTATGTGTGCGCAATGCCGTTGATTGCAGAGGGACAGTGGGCCGTCTGCTAACGCTGCAGCCTAGCCGGTTCTCATGCACCGGGGGGAGGAGGAAGACCTGCCGGAGGAGCGGTCGTGGAGCTCCTAGGCATTCGGGAGAATTGCGAAAGAGCGAGCGGTCCGAACGCAGCGTCCGGAAGCTCTGTGCGAGGGTGTGGGCATCGCGGCTCGCCCTTCTTCGGAGTCCGCGCGAAAATTCTTGATCGTGAAAACTCGCCCGTGCTGCTTGCTCCGGAAGCTGAGGATCGCACTGATTTCTTGGACGAAGAACCGTGCGAAAATCCAAAGCTACGTGAGCCCTTCAACAATGTGCAGCCCCACCAGAGGGAGACCTGCCCTCGGAAGCACGGTATGCTGACCACCAGTAGGTTGAGTGCCTGGAGAGCCTCCATCAATGCAACCTCCTCCAGCCCGCCTAGCGAGCGCTGGATCTCCAAGAAACGCATGTGCACAACCCGTTGTCGAGGATGAACAGAGAACGCACGATGATCTCCGAAAAACTGTCCACTTTAGGGGTGGGCAAAAGTTTCTCGGATGCGACTGACCGCACAATCACGTACAAACGCGCCCCATGCATCCACGGTCCACGGAAAACCATCCAGTTGCGCAAGGCCACTCCAGAAGAACTTCTCACAAGCCAAGAGATCGACGGAGCCAAAGCACTTTCCTCTGCATCCGCGAACAACTCTCGTCTCCAGAGCTGCCGGCTGAAACATTCTAAAGAGGAATTCGATTTGCTGAACATCCCACGCCCGAGAGTGGCATTTCCGGAAGGCTCTCGGGCTATCACTGGTTGCCACAGGCATCCCGCTACAGTGGTCGGAGCAGATGCTCCGCGAATGGCAGACGGATCCACCTTCTCGACCTGTTGAATGCCGACCCGGTGCCAAGACTACTTCCGGAGGTCTGGAAGAGGATGTGGAAACAAGGGAACGGCGAATCTTGGGGCGGAACGTGGCTGCAACGCGGAGCGTGGAGTCCAACCAGAACGAACGCAAACCGTGATACAATAGAGCTTGCAAGGTGGTCATCTGCATGCGACACATTCTTCAGTGGGTCGTCGGTTACCGGCTATAAGCCGATTCAAAAATGACGCTCCCTTCAAGTGCTCACTGGAAGCGGAAGAAAACCATTCGGAAATTTCGCTGCTCCTCACAGCAGAAGCTCACTGGTTCACTGCTTTGCTGGAGAGCATACCCCCGTCATCTGCGCCAGACTCAACCGCCGGGACACCAGGGTGATTCCAAGCTAAAGGTCAAAGCTGAAGCCTCGGAGACGCCAACTGAATTGGGTATCGGTGGCAGGACCCACGTGAAAAGGTCCCGTTGCACGAGAATAGTGGAGTACTTTTTCTGATCGCCGCTTTGCGAAGAGTCCTGATCCTGAGGATCCACCCCATTCAAGGACAAGAATTCCCAGGACATGATCAGCAAACTGGCGCTTCGTGACCGGCAGCCATGCACTCCTGAGAATTCGATGTCGGGGACTCGTCGATCGTTCCTACTTCCCCTCCCTCCTCCCCATACACCCTCGTCGCGAGGGTCATTCGCCGCCTGGATATCGTCGCTTCTGGGATCTTCCGTATGCTAGGACGTCCGGCACAGGCGTTCTCCATCAGAGGACTGGGAACTCTTGTATCCAGGGTGACGGAGGACCAGGGGATCATGATCCCCATATAGGCCAAGCACTGCGACAAGGCGCCGCTGCTGCGCTTCCAATCTCCGGAGGGAGATCATCCACCGGAATCCGCAGACACAGCTGGACTCGAAGGTCATCGCGACGATCCCCGTAGGGCGTACCTGGACTTCCGCGTCCTGCTCCTCACACTCCAGAAAGTAGCGGAGCTCCACGGGAACACCAAGCAGGACGTCGCCCTTCTACTGTGTGCCCCAGGAACATCACAAGCAGCCAATCCGAAAAACAGAACGAAGAGATGCACAGCGAGGTCTACGGACGACCCTCATGGCTTGCACTGCTCCTGTGGCAGTAGGGGCGCCATCCTCAAGAAGAGCAGACCCCGAGGTTTCACCAGCTCTGCAAGTGGACGAGCACCTCGTCCTCCGATCGAGCTTGCCGGCAACCGCGAATCGCCCGAGCACCAGGAAGAACTGGTCTCGGGACAACCCCTCTTCAAAAAGTCCCTCGAATTCCAGTTCTCGGAATTCCCCTTCAACAGTTTCCTACCACCGACGGAAGACTGAAAAAGAAATTCTTGTCTCCATTTAGAGAAGCAGACGTCGAGGGAACTCCCATACCCGATGCAAATGCCAACGAGACAGAGCAGACACCAATCAAGTAAGCAGGGATTTCCGTGATGGTTTCTGCGCTTGGCGGCGAGGTCCGCACCCTCCAGCAATAGAGAAGCTGCACGCGCCGCAAGGGAAACGGTACGCTCTGTACCATTCCTGCAGAAGGGTTCTAAAGCCAAAAGCCGGTGCCACCAACATTTCCGTCGCAAGGATGCGTGTGCGCGAATGCACCGACAGAATAGCACTCGTAGAAGAAGGCACCATGTCACGCCTTCCTCCCAATACGGGTCAGAGAGAAAGAGAACGGTTCACAACTTCCTTGGACACCCTTCGGCTGAAAGTTTAGAGGTGGAGTTCCGCTGCAAGGAATAATCGCACCATCGCTCAGAAACCAGGGCGAAATCCATCCAGGAGAGCAGATTGAGGCTCAACCGTATCCTTCCCCAAACATCACGTAATCAGAGGCTGCACCCGAGGTGTCTGAAGATCATCTTTGCCCCCGAATCCCTCCATGCACCTCCCTATTGTCCAGTGTCACAGACTTGACTCTCGTTCCAGAATCAACCACAAAACGCTGCATTCGCTCCTCAGAGAATTCCTCAATGCATTGCAAGGATGCATGGATCAGGAGCAGGTGGACCTGAGAGAGACGACAGAAGATCCCAACGATAAGTAAGCAGTTTGAGCGATTCTCTGGCACTCAGGAGGCGTGAATGGCGAATGCCAACAGGTGGAGAGCGACCTCTTTTCCTCCCGTGCCGGCGAGGCGTGACCCCCCCCTTTCGTCCCCGCTCTCCCTCGCCTCCCTCTCTCTCCGCACGCCAGGTCCTCGCCCGGAGTCCTCGCCGCCACCGACGCGTCTCCGCCGCATCCGCGCGCAGCAGCACCTTTCCCGGAATTCCTCTCTTCGTCTCGAACGAGAAAGCCGGATGCCGCTGCATTCGTTCCGCGGGTCCTCGTCCGCTGCTCACGTCGACGCCGGCGCTGTCGCTTCACGGAGAACCCAACGCCATCACTGCCGCACCGCACCGCTGCCACTTTCGTTCCGCTTGCGCACGCTGCGTCGCTTCCGCCGACGGCCTCTGCTGCTCCACACACTTCGCCTTCCACCGCGCACGCGTGCCAACTCCGTGGACCCACGTGTCCCGCCGTATCCCGAGCTGGGGAACGTCTCCGGTACCCCCACGCCGTCGCTGCACTTCAGGACCGCGTGCAGTTCGGCAAGGAACGCGCGTGACGCGAGGCCAGGACGGAGACGGGGGTGCGGGGCGGGGAGGAGGAAGCCGAGTTTCACCATAGACGCTTCCCGTATGCTCCCAGCGTGGCGACCGGCAAGGGCGAGGACCTCGGCGAAGCGAGGGAACCCCATTTTTCCGGGAGCGACGACGGAAAGCGGAAGCGGATGCGCCAAGGAGCTTCGGCTCTCTTCGCTCCGGGAGCACCGCCTCCTCCTCGCCCTCGAAGGAGGGGGCGAAAGCCCAAAGACGGGATGGATGCGTCGGGAGGATTTCCCCAGACGTGGCGCTACCTCTCCCCCCGCCTCCCCCGGCACCCACCACGCTTCCCTGCCGGTTCGGCGTCTCGGGGTGCGTCCCCGAACCGAAGGATTCTTGCCCCCGGGGCGCGCTGGTCGAAGTGGAGCCGGCCCCTCCTCCGCGCTCCGTACTCGACGCTTCCCGAGAGAGAGCGGTGCAAAGAAGGGGCGTGCAAACAGGGCGAGACTGGGAAGCGCGCGGGCGCTTCGCGTCGCTGCGCCCCGCACGAGTCCCCGATCCAACAAGCGGGCGGCTCCGTGCCTGCGCAACTTCGGCGCAGGCGAGACCGTGCGGTCGCCTCTTCCCGCCGGAGCGATCGTTTCCTTTTGGCTGCCCCACGCGCCGGCGAGGGTGGTCGAGGAGGACGACCGGGTGTGCGTGGCCCAAAGGTTAAGGAGGATTCCCGCCTTTCTCTGGGGAGGAGGAGCGACAGACAGCTCACCCGCAACGTTCGTCGGCTTGCGCGCACTCGTCGCCAGGAGAGTGCTGGATGCGCGACACGCGTGCCGAGTGGGTGCGTGCGCGCACGGAGCGCGGGTGGCCACAGCCCAAGAAAGCGATGAAGGGAAGGGATGGGCGCATCCCTTCGGAGGTGGAGAGGGGAAGGGATCGCCGATCGCCTCGCAGGAAGCCAGCCGCCACGACCGCCTCCCGCGCGGATGGGACCGTCGGCGCCTGGAATCTGGCCACGGGAGAAGCAGGGATGTCGCTCTCCCGGCTCTCGAGACGCACCGCGCGGCGAAAGGCAATTTTCCTCGTCCTGCGTGCGTGCGCGGAAAGCCTCTCGCTGCTGCCCGACCTTTCTCATGCGACACGCGCGTACTTCGGTTCGCTCGAGGGACGCGTAGGTGCGCGGGGGCCGCCCGCACAGGCGCTTCCTGGCGCTAACGCCCTGGCAGGGCGCTCGGCAGCCGTGTGCGCGCCTTCCCTCGCGTCGCACGCGTTCCGCGCGAGTCTCATGTCCGCCGCAGAGCTGCTGCTGCGGGCGCGGCTGCGGCGAACGGTCAGCGGCTGCCGCGCGGTCGCCGCAACTCCTCCGCTCTGGATGACGGGAGGTTTCGCAGACCGCTCGGCGACTTCGGTCGTGCGAGCGGCGAACCGCACGGGTCGGAGGCCGTCGCGCACTGCCGCGCGGATGCGGGCGGTCCCCTCGCGTCCAGGCGCGCGGCGGCGCCACGTGCGAGGCGCCAACGACCAACGTCTGGGGTACGCTTCCGGAAGGGGCGCATCCTCGCGTTCCGCGGGCGATCCCCGACAAGAGAACAGGAAGCTCGGCTTCCTGCTCCACGGGCGTCGGTTCCCTGCCGGAAGGATGGGTCCGGCCCGCAGCTGGCGGCGCGCGGATTGGGCCGGAAATCGCCTCTTCTCCCCCACTCGCCCCCGGGACGGTGAGACAGGGGTGACGGAAGGAGGGGTGTGCCCGCGGTAGTTTCTGGCAGCGCAGTGGTGGCAGGAGGTGCCGCTCCTCCCGGCCCGCTGTGAGCAGCCCTCATCCCTTCGGCCACGCCACCAGCCTTCCCCGTAGCAACGCGCCCGCGTCAACCAGGAGCTCGGGACGTTCGGGTGACGGAACTCCCTGCCCGGTCGGCCTGCGGATACTCAGTCGCTCCCCCCTCTCTTTCCAGGAAGAACTTCACTACCGTCGACGAGATCATCGGCGCAATACTCGAGAAACTGAAGAATTGCATCCCCATCCACGTCACGAAATCGGAAGATGAGGGCTACGTCGTGGATGTTGGTCCCCCCGCGGAAGAGGCCGCCGTCGGACCGTCCACGCGCTGATGGGCGGTTGGCGAGCACCGCGGGTTGCGCCCACAAACCCGCCATCCCTCGAGGCCGTGGGTGGGCGACCTCGCAAGAGCGAATAAAGAAAGCACGCAGCGCTCGGCGCAGCGGCAGCTCATTGGCGTGCATGCCGGGTAAGAGGCCGGGCGTGCGCGCTCCCGACCTGAGGACAGGGGAACGGGACTTTCCCGAGGAGAAGATGCGGGAGCAGCAGCACCGCGGCCCTCGTGCCTCGTGTGCACTTGCGGCTCCGCCGGCAGCCTCCGTTGCGTTGGCACACACCGCGCAAGCGCGCGTGCGCCATCTACGGAGGAGGGCGGCGGTGGGAAGAGACGTGGCAGCGGACCAAAAGCCCTGAGGCAGCGGCAGGATCGACGGCCGACCCACGAGCGGCAGTCCTTTTGCGCCCACGTGCCGCCTCGGATGCTCCTTTGCGTGCGCGTCCGGCCACGTGCCGGCGCGGTTCTCGGAGGTGCGCGCGGTCGACGCGACCGCAGCACCCGCGACCACCAGCAGTCGCCCGTGGAGCGGGCTGCCCCCAGGGCTGCCTCCGTCTCGTTTGCAGGGCAACCGCTCGCCGCGGCGGACTTTGGCAGCCGAAACGCGTCCTTTGGCTTCACCGGGAATCGCGGGCAGCTTCCTCTTCGCAGCTGCCGGGCGCGCCTCGTGGTTCAAAGGGACGTCGTGCCCTTCGGTCCACGCTCGCGACGAGGCGAGGAGGATTCCTGGTTTCAGCAGTCTGCATGGTCCGGATCCTCGGGTGGCTGGGAGCAATCGCGAAGTCGATCGCGAGAGGCTCCTTTTCGTTTTTCGTGCACTCTCCGGGAGGCGGAAGGGGCTGAAAGAAACGCCCGCAGCACCTTCCGCCCACGGGTCGCTTTCGAGCGAGTGTCCCAGCCGTTCGGCAGCCCGAGGTCGCCGCCATCGAGCGACCTCTTCGGCATGCTGGGGTGGCCGCTCTCGCGTGGCATGGCGGTCCAGCAGCGTCCCGCGCCCTGTCGCACACTTTCACGGGACTCCTCTCGCGGAAGGGGACTGCCCAGGATCCGGGCAGGTTTGGTGCGCCCCCCGGAGCCGCTGCCCGTTTTCATAAGCTCTCCGCGGTGCCGTGCGGCTCCGTTTTGCCGCCGGCCGCCTTCTCGCAGGCAGCGTGCGCCTGCCCTGCACACGCGGCGAGCGGAATGCTCTCTGCGTGCCGTCGGGCCTGTCCGTCGGCTTCGCTCGCAGGGGGCGCCCCGGAGCGAAACGCCCGCCCGGCGCTGCTCCTGGCGGCGGCGATTCTCGGCGAGAAAATCCCGAATCCTCTTCCTCCCTTTCCATGCCAGCGCTCGCTTGCGACTGAGAGGGAAGAGCCTCAGGCAACTTTCAGGAATTTCTCCGAGTAGACGCGGCGACGAGCACTTCAGAGATGGCGAGCGGGCGGTGCTGCGGAAGGCGCGGGT
Source organism: Raillietiella orientalis (assembly GCA_036172245.1). Lineage (NCBI taxonomy): Eukaryota > Metazoa > Arthropoda > Ichthyostraca > Raillietiellida > Raillietiellidae > Raillietiella > Raillietiella orientalis. Next base: position 391,069 of record JAYWIR010000027.1, on the reverse strand, counting down.
GACCTCGGGAGCGCTGCGCTCCCGGGATCCGATCGAAGAAGTGCTGCGCTCGCGGGTCGAAACGCTCAGGGCTGCGGGCGTCCTCGTCCCGTTCGCCCCTGCTGCCTCTGCTCCTTGCTGGAAATGGAAAGGCTGCGATGCGAACCGGCGGATGAGCACCACGAACGCTGTCGCTTGGGAGACGCACGCGCGACGCTTCTTGCGGAACGGCACCTTTTGCGGAAGGAGCGGCCATTCGCAGGCGGAAGGCCACGCGCAGCAACTGCGGGGGAGCTCTGCTGGCGGGAAGGTTTCGTGCGGTCTCCCCTCTGCCGGTGCGAAGCGGCAGCTCGCGAGCGAAATCGGCAGCATCTGGAGATGGCGCTGGACGTCGTTGCAGCGCCAGGTGGGACGCGCGAGCGCGCACGGCGTGTGTGCGAAATCCGTGAGGCAGCCTGCGCGCGCGCGTGCGTGGATATCGTCGTCGCCATGGCGGCGGCGTCCGTTGCCGCGAGAAACAGAGACAGAGAGAGAGAGAGAGAGAGAGAGAGAGGGATGCGTGCGGCTCGCGGTTGTCGTCCGCCGGGGGAAAGCAGCAGCAGTCCAGCGCGTGGCTGGAGCGCGTGTCGGAGCGAGCGATGACGTCAACGGGGCGGGTGCCGTCGTCGGTCGCCCGCCCGCGTCGGTGCATCGCCGCGAAGCGGAAGTCGACCGGCAGCGCCGCGCGTCGGCGTTCGCCAGCAACCTCGTCCGCGGGCGGCGGGAGCAACTGGTGGACGCAGGCGCGTTGCGTCACCGCCGCGGGTGAGCACGGCGTGCGGACGCGCGGGTCGTCGGCGCGCGAACGAAGACGACGTCCGGAGGAAGTGCCCTCGCGGGGACATGGAGCTGCCCGACGTGGGAAGGCACTGCTCGCTCGCCGGGTGCAATCGGCTAGGTACTGACTGACTGTCTGCGCGTGCGCTCCGTCTGCATGGATGGTGTGTTGTGGAAGGCCGCGTGCGGGGTGGATGCATTCGGGTGGGCAGTCCGGGAAGGATGCGGTGCTGCTTGCGTGTCGCGAACGTGGGTGGGTGGGTAGCGGAGGCGGAGAGGCGGGCGGGCGTGGGGCGGCGAGAGCTGCGGCTGGAGCCGAAATGGGTGCTTTGTGTCTTGGTGGCTGTCGGAGTTTTGCTCGTGTGCGCGCTTGGCAGGCGACGCCCTGACGTTTCGTAGGGGAAGACGCTCCGGGGGAAACTTGTCGCCGTTGCCGGGGTCCGTGGCTGGCTGGCTGGACGGCTGGTGGTGAGGTGTTGCGTAGTGCTGTTGCCATCGCGCGGGTGCGGTGTGCACTGCAGCGGGGAAGTGAGAGGAAGGAGCGAGCGGCTGCATGTTGGTGTTTGCGGCCGGAGGGCGGCGCGAGTCCGTTCGGGAGGGGTGGGGGTGGAGGGGGGAACGCGACCTGCGGGGGAAGGGGAACGCGGGCAGGCAGGCGGGTGGGTGGGTGTTGTTCTTGCTTTCCCGTGTTGGCGTGCGGTGTTTGAAACGGCCGGCGTGCGTGCGTGCGTGCGTGCGTGCGTGCGAGCGAGCGAGCGAGCGTCCACGTGGCCGCGTGTGCTATGTGGTGCGTTTCAGATTTCTTGCCGGTCGTCTGCAACCTGTGCGGGCAGTGTTTCTGGTAAGTGGGGATGCGCGCGCCGTTCACGCAGTAACGGGCGCCAGCAAAGACCATTACCAGTACAGAGACCACGGGTGCGCTTGCATGCACCTGTTGGATGTGCGAGTGCCCACGTGCCCCATCTGCCAGGAGCCGGTGCCCGTGAAGAAAGGCGAGCTCGCGGATGCAGTCGTGAGCGAGCACATGGACCAACGTTGCCCGAAGCAGAAACGGCAGAAGGTGCGGGGGTCGGAGGCTGCGGAGTGGATGATAGCGGAGGTTCCGCCAGGATGGGCGGCGTTGCCAGGAGCGGGGATGTCACCGAAAGGAATTGGTGCCGTTCACTTGCAGCCAATGCGGGCAGCAGTACTGCATCAGGCATCGCCACGGACAGGACCACGGCTGCGCTGCCGCCCAGCCACCGCAGACCGAGGGAACGGCGAGGTGGCAGCAGCTGCAGGGGGGATCGGTAAGCGTGGTGTTGGATTTGCGAATGGCGGAACTGCGCGGTAGACGGACGACGAGGCGCTGGCCTGGGCGCTGCACGAGTCATCGCTGGCGCAAGAGAAACCCGGCAGCGGCTGTTTGCTGTGTTGACCGAGCGGGCTGACCTGGGTGCCTGCGCGGGAGAAGCAGCGCAGCACGCACACGGTTCGTCTGTGATGCCATGGGAGCGTCCGTCGCCGGTGCGAACGCCGGTTGGCGGGACGGCTGGCGTTGGCGTTGCGACGAGGATGAAGGAGACGAATGAATCGGAGCTGGAGCGGATTTGGTGCCTTGGATGGTGCTCTGCCTCCCGGGGAGCGCACGCGGTTGTACCCGAGAGGGAGAGGCTGGCCGGGCACGCCGACGGGATGCGCCACGGTGGCCGGTGGACACCTGGTGCGCTTGGCGCACGTGGCTGTTTGCACGTGGCGGCGAACGCAGCGGTTGTGAGGGACCGCTGCAAAGGCCGCCGCCGGCGTTTCCCTGTGCGGAGAGTGGCGTTGTGTGACGTCGGGATGCCCCAGCACGGATGGGATGCCAGGATGGTTGCGCAGCTGGCGCTCGCATGGCTCAGAGGACGGTGCTGCGCTCGAAGACGACGACGACGACGACGAGGATGATGATGATGATGATGAAGAAGAAGAAGAAGAAGAAGAGGCAGGGAGCAGATGCCTTGGCTGTGTGTCGCTGGCGCTGTTTCCGGGCAAAAGGTGGCTCCGTCTCTCTGTAGCATGTGCCGTGGCTGATGCGGATGAGATGCCGCAGTGGCCTGTTGAAATGGCAATAAAGGAGGACGAAGTTGGCGGAGGAAGGTTCCTGCTTGTGGTCTGCCCTCCTTGCGGTGTTGGGTGCACGTTTTCGAGCAGGGGGTGTGCGTGTTGGTGGATCTGGGAGGCGTGACGCGCGTTGGGCCTCTCGACAGGGCGCCGCGGGTTGGGCTCTTCCGCGAGCAGTCGCTGACGGGAGGGAAGGAATGCTGGCGCGGAGCCGCCGGCGAACCGCGCGGCAGGTGGCGTCGCCGGTGAAGTTTGGCGCGACCGGGTCGTCGGGTGGCGGATTTGGCGACGCTCCTGGTACGCGCGCTGGAGGCGTGCGTTGGTCACGCAGGTAGGAGAGTCCGTGCGGGAGGCCGACTTCCCCGAGTGGCGAAGGCGGCGCATCGCGGGACGCGCCCGCTGGTGTTTCGGCAGCAGCGTGGTAGGTGCTGCCGGAACGCGCTGCGCCCTGCGTTCGTCTCGGGGGGCGCGTGGGCGTCGATCGATCGCAACGCGGGTGGTGCGAAAGAGGAGGAGTTAAACGGGCGTGTTGGCGCGTCCCCTTTCGCCCGTCTGCGCGTAGCGGGCAGGGAACGCGAGCGAGTCTCTGACGGCAGTCTTGGCGCTTCTCTGGCACGTGTTCTCGGTGGGGTGATGGCGCGCGACCCTTTGGGGGCTCGGCGTGCCGCTGCGCTCTTGTGAGTCGCACGGAGCCCCAAGGCGGCTGGGATTCGAGACGGGGGTCGTCGGGAGCGCCTGACGCGCGGATGGCGGTTCGGCTGTTCGCGACTAGCGTGTCGCGCTCGCGGCCAACCGGTTTCCTGGTTTCGTGGGGAGGCGTTTTCGCGCCGTGTGCGTTGGGCTGCCGGAAAGGCAGTTTGGTGTGCATGGGGACGCTGCGAATCCTGGAAACGTCGGGTGCGAGAGAGTCCGATGCGGCGGCTGCGGTGGAGCGGTGAGGAATGCGTGCTGCAGTCTCCTGACCGCCTGGACCTGCGCAGTTGCGTGAGGTCGAAGGGCATCCTGGTCTGCGGATCGCGCCCCTCGGCTGTTTTTGCACGGGAGTCCGCCGTCGGCGATCGGGAGGCTGTAGCGTCGTCGGTTGCCTGCCTTTCTGCTGGTTTGCATTTCAGCAGCCCGACGGTGCGGTATGTGGTCCAGCGCGTGTGCCGAGCAACCGGGTTTCGTGGTCGTCCGTCTCCGCTTCGCGTGCACGGCGAGAAGGAGAAGACAGAGGCGGCTTTCGTCTGCTGCGGTCGCGCCGTGGCTCCTGCTTCTGGGGACGGGGGGCGCAAGTTGTCTCCTGTACTACGCTTGGCGTTCCGCGGCGTCCCGACGCGTGGCGAGCGGCGAGCGGGAGGTGCGGCGCGCTGGCGGAAACTCGCGTCGTCTTCCGCCGAACGCGAGAAAAGGTGCGAGCGCCAGGGCTGAGCAGGGTGCGGCGAAGATGGCCGTACGGCTTCTGGGATGCCGGACGAGGGGGAATCCGCCAGTGGCAGCGAGCAAGGAGGCAATCCGTGGGAGGAGGAGCGGAACTCCCTCATGGGAAACGGAAGAAGGAAAGAAGCAGAAGAAGGCGCGCTTGCCGACGGAGGGAGGCAGAGATGTTTGCGCGTTGGCTGCCGATGATGCGCGTGCGGGGACAGTCGCCAGGCGGCATTCCGCGTTTCGGTGTCGGGCCGTGGGCATCGGCGAGCGCGGGTGGGCAGGCTCGTCGGCAGGCTCAGTGAGCGTTTTCGAGGTGGGACGTGTTGGTGGGCCGTCGGCGCGGCCACACACTCCGTGGACTGTCGACGGGACCAGCGCACGCGCGCCTTCGTCACGTCGTGCGTGGGAAGACCGTGTCGTGCACCTGTCTTTGCGGCGATCCGAGTGACGGGAGGTTTGTTTGCGGACGCGAACAGGTATTGCTGGGATGCTTCGCATGGAAGACGAGAGGCGCTCTTGGAGGGCATGGAGTAGGCGGAGGCTTCCGGAGCCGGAAAGTAAGGAAGGAAGAGTGGAGGCGTCGACGTCGGCGATGACGGGTTGTGCCGAGGGAGGTGAGGAAGGGCTTTCGGGAGAATGCGAAGAGGTCGCTCCATCTGCCGTCCGGACCCTACGGACGGAGGGGAGGGCTGTTGACGCCTGCTGGAAGGAAAGTGGCTGGAGCGCTCTCTGGAATTCGAGGCCGAGATCCGAGTGTAGCATGTCATTTTCCGGGTGGGAAACGAAACCATTGGAGAGGGAGGCCGTCCCCCGTTCGTTTTCGCTGTGCCGTTGGGGTCGGAGTGGGAAGGGAAGGCGCGCCAGTTGGGCACGGGAGCGTAGCCGGAGTTTCGGGCTTTCGAGAGAGGACGCGGCTCGCGGGAAGGCTGGAGGGGTGGCGGCAGGTCCAGAGAAAGTCTTGAGCGAGTCGGAGCGAGTGGACGACGGCAGGGGCTGCTTGCTGACGTCTGCGGAAGCGTGGACGCTGTGTGTGTTCGGCTTCGCGTCTTTCACTCCTCCTGCTGGTGTCGCCTGCCGCGCTGGTGCGCTGCGCTTTCGAGGTCGGAGGTCGCTTGGCGATGCGCGGTAAGGAAGCGATGGTCGTCTCCGTGTCTGCGGAAACGCGTGACGAAACGCCTGGAGGATCGGGTGAGCATCCGGCACGAAACGAGGTGGGAGCGTTGACGCGTGGTCCGGTGGATTCCGGCAATCGTGTGGACTCGGGAAGCAGCCTGCGCGCGTAGGCTTGCGCGCAAGGGGATGCTGCCCCATGCGTTCGTGGGATGGGGAGTGTGACGAGTGCTCCACTCCGGTGGTGGTTGTAGGTTGTTGGGCGGGGCTTGGCTGGAAGCAGGCGAGCGTAGTTGCTGGGACCAGGTTGCACCCGTCGGTTGCGTTGTGTTGGCCGCAATGAGGTGCTGCCGCGTTGGGGGTTCCCGTAAAGAAAAGGTTGCCTTGTGCGCTTGAATTGCTGATAATGACTGTATTGCGGAAAGGACAACAAGAGCGATGGTGGGAATCGTGCTCCTCCTCTCAGCTTCTTTGTCGGTCTTCTCGTCCTCTCGAATCCTCTGAGGCGGACTCCGGTGCGCTCCGGTGATGTTCTCAGATGAATTCCATCGTTTCTTCTTAATCGTGTGCCTTTCTTTTCCCACGAGTGGAAGCCGTTGAGTATGCTCTGTTTGCCATGCTGTCTGTGTTGTTTGACAAGGATGCTGTATGGTTTCTATCGTGTGGGAAGGTGCTCTTGGAATGTGTTCGTCGTCCTCATGGGTCTGTTGTCGGTCTCTGCATCCCTACTATGAACTTCTGCACGTGAACCGTCTGAGCTTTGCGGAATCCAAAGGTGAGTTCTTTGGCCGCCTGAAGTTCCTACCGGCGGTCTTGGAGGCTGTTCCGCTTGCGTGCCGGGATGGTTGTTGAGGAGGTTTGAATTGACGATGCCCTTTCTGGGATGTTTTGGGAAGATGGATGGCGATTCTGCATCTCCCCATCTACGTCCCTTTTGTTGACGCTGTCTCTTGCCGACTGTAGGGATGGTTGCAACCTGCAGCAGACAGAGATTGATCTCTTGGGTTCCAGCTTTCTTTTCTGCTTTCCCTTCCCTGTGCCGACCTGCGCATGCCACTCAGGTGATGGGAAGGGCAGGAGTTGGGAGGAGCAAGGAAGGGAATCAAATTCCTGCTAGCTGGCTCCCTCCTGTGCAGCTGCAGGAACGCTGGGAGGTTCTCTGGAGCGACTATTTGCGTTCTGGAGGAGCGCCAGCATCCCTTCTCTTCCACTCCCCCCGTTTTTTATCCCACTGTCCTCCATCTTTGAGAGCCCTCACTCCCTCCTGGAGTAAAGGAGAAGGGGTGGAAGGAAAAGGATGATCGGGTGCTTAAGAGACAAACCAATGGTCGTTTGCGTCAGCGCAGTGGCAGCGCCGCCCGCCTCGGGGGATGGAGCTAAAGGGGAGGAGGACTCCCCATCGTTCCGAGCTGGTCGCCTGGAAACGATCCTCTGCTCAGCCGGGTACCGCTGCATCCGCCTGCGGACCGGGAAGGAGAAAGGCAAAGAGAACGAATCGATTTGGCCGGCGCCGGCGCGCTCCTCCAGCATCCGAACGGCTCCCTGTACCAATTGCCCGCTCCCCGTCGCGGAGGCTGCAAGATCGCGCGCGCGTCCTGGCAGACCGGTAAGTCGGGAAGATTGCTCGTCGCGTGGAAAAGGGGGGAACGCAGGTGGAGGGAGCAGACTCACTTCTATCGCTGGGAGCAGGAGGGACACCCCTCGCCTCTGGGGCAGCGGGATAAGGGCAGAGTGGGTCGCTCGTCTTCCACTTATGTGGGAAAGGACCTTTTTCCCGCCGCTCTCTTTCCCACCCTTCTCCTCGAGGTATCCTTGCAACCTCCCTAACTTCGCTCTAAAACTCTTTTTTTTCCTTTTATCCCTTCTTCCCTTGGCCTGCTGACGACCTTAATTCAAGAAAGGTCTTCCCTTGTATCCCCTCTCCCAGCGTCCACCTCGTCTCGTGGGTTCACTGCGCCTTGGCTTCCGTCTTGCCTCAAGGCAGGGCTCCGAGTGCTAAGTGTGAAAGGTGTGGGTTCGGGATGATACACTCCTCGGCGGGTCAGCTTCCCGGCGCAGCTGCTTTCCAGGAGACGAACGAGGACGATCCTCAACACTCCCATGCCTCTCCAGGCACCTAGCGCCTCCCTTGCCACTTGGATGTCCGTTCCACTGCCTCAAGGGCTGCTGCTGCTGCTGCTGCTGCTGGCACTCCCCCTTGAAGGAGTCAATCCGATGTTCTACTCCTTCGGGGGGGTGCTGAGCAGCGTCCCCAACATGGAGTTCTTCTCCCAGGTCGTGCAGGTGAGCCCTTGCGGAATCCCTATCCTCCTCCTCCTTCTCCTCCTCCCCCACCACCACACCCTTTCCTCCCTCTCCTCTCCCTCGGAAGGAGCTGAACGAGAGGAAGGACCTTCTCCCGGAGAATGTGACCCTCTACGACGCCACGATGCTGGTCAACCCGAACCCCATCCGTGCCGCGCTGCAAATCTGCCAGCATCTCATCCGGAGGCAGGTGAGCAAAGCCCCCTTGTGGGGAGCAAATGGAGGAGGAGGCGCCCCTCCTTCCTCTATCCACCCCTATAGGTATACGCCATTGTGGTGTCGCACCCCGAAAACGGTGACTACTCTTCGGCGGCCGTGTCCTACACGAGCGGCTTCTACCACATCCCAGTCGTGGGCATCAGCTCCAGGGACAGCGCCTTCTCGGATAAGGTGGGAGAGGGGGGGCGGGCACCGGCCCCATCTTCCGGCGTTTCCCCTTTCCATCCCGTTTTGTCTCCCTCCGGCAGAACGTCCATGTGTCCTTCCTGCGCACCGTGCCTCCCTTCTCCCACCAAGCGGATGTGTGGATGCAACTGCTGAAGCACTTCGCCTTCAGGCAGGTGGTCATCGTCTACAGCGGCGGAGCGGACGGCAGGTCTCTGCTCGTGCGGTTCCAGAGCCTCGCGCTCAACATGAGCGAGAGCAGTGAGACCAACATCAAGGTAGGGGCGGGGGGGGGGAACCCTCGGGGGAGGAAGGAGCAGGAGGAGACGGGAGCGGTCGTGGTGGGGGAGGAAAGCGGGGTAACCGGCTGGGAGGCCGAATGAATAGAGTGGCGTGAGGTCAGAAGGCAGGGTGCGTAGTCCGAGAGGCGCTCGCTCGCGCTGCCGGCTCTCCTCAGCCTATGCCACGGTGGCTCCTCGCGCCGCGATAGGGGTGGGGACATCCTACCTCCTACCTCGAGCGTAAATCGGTAGTGGGGTCGTTCCCCTTTTGATCTTCAATCGGGTCTGCGTTCCGCTCTGCGGAACCAGGCGAGGAAGGATCACTGGCGAGCGGTCTTCCGAAAGCGAGAAGAAGGTTCTGGGGCTGCAGGAACTTCCAAGGTGCGGTCTCGAAGGGTCGGAGAGGGCAGCGATCAGTCTGAGTTCGGCGAGTGGCAGGAAGGGAAGAGGAGGAAGGAGGGACGCTGCCCGCACTTGTGGCTGCCCCTTTTCCTCGCCCTTGTTTCAGATTGAGAGGACTATCGAATTCGACCCCGGGTCGAGTAGGCTGCCCAAGGACCTGCAGGAGTCCAGCAGCAGCCAGTCCCGCGTGTTCCTGCTCTACGCCAGGTAGGGAGGAAGGGTTCTCGACCCCCAGCAGGCCACGTGCTCGTGCACCTCGCAGCGAGGAAGACGCTGGCTCCGTCTTCCGCGAGGCCGCCGCGCTGAATATGACGACCCGGGGGTACGCGTGGATCGTCACGGAGCAGGCTCTGAGAGCGCCGGATGTCCCCGAGGGAGCCATCGGCCTACGCCTTGTCTACGCGCGCAACGAGTCGGCGCACATCCACGACAGTCTGTGAGTTGCCCCCGGAAGGAGGGAGAGGCGTGTGCGGGCTCCCGCTGGGAATACCTAGAGTCCATTCCCTAGGAACGTCCTCGCCCACGCTCTCGGCGAGATGCACGCCAACGAAGAGGTCATCATGGCTCCCCGCGACTGCAACAACACCGGATTCCCCTGGACGACGGGGTCCACCTTCTTCAAGTGAGATCCGGGAAGGAGCGGGTCGGTGGGAGGGAAGGCATCCTGAAGGCGGCACCGCCGCGTTGTTCCGGGCGACGCGAGTCGATCGACCGCCGCTGCCCCAGGGGAAAACGGGAATGCGAGGGAGGGAATTTAGGAGAGGATCCTATCCCATGAATCCGGTCACGGGTTCCTTCGTCCCCCACGGGTTGACGAGAATCGAGTCTTCCCTGCTCTCCAGTTACATCAAGAAGCAGGTGCTCCTGGACGGCCTGACGGGAAAAGTGGCCTTCGACGAGAACGGCGACCGCCTGAACGCCGAGTACGACGTCATCAACATACAAAGGGGTCATCGGGAGGTCAAGGTGGGCCAGTATTTCTACAACACGGTACGTGCGAGGGAAAGCAGGGCGGGGCGGGTAGGGACGGGGTTTCCTGGAACCCCGCGACGCCTGGTTCCAGGTCACCAGACATGTCGAGCTCAATGTGTTCGACGAGCACATCATATGGCCCGGCAGAACGCGCTCCAAGCCCGCCGGCTACGAGATCTCCACTCTGCTGATGGTCCTCACTATTGAGGAGAAGCCGTTCGTCTACTCGCGCCGCATTCACCCTTGGAAGGGGGAAGTCTGCCGCCAAGGGGAGACGCCCTGCTGGAGCGACTTCGACACCGCCAACGCGGAGGCGCACTGCTGCCGCGGGTACTGCATTGACCTGCTGCTGGAGCTCGCCGCCAAGGTCAACTTTACCTTCGTGCTCCGCTTGGTCGTTGGAGGGCAATACGGTCACCTGGTCCACAACAACGTCACGGGTGAGTCGCTAGGTAGAACGGGGGAAGGGGAAGGTCAGCGTGCTTCCTTCGATTCCGTCCATCCTCTACCCCCTTCGACAGACCGGGTGCAGGAGGGGAGTAGGGGAACACTTCAGTTGCATTCGCTGCCCATCCCTAGCCCCACTTTCTCCAGGGTTCTCTGGAAGGCCGACGGCCACAACTTTGGCGGGCGAGTCTTAGCGAATCCTTCTGCCAGCTTGCCGACCGTCGCTGGGCTACGGCCGTTCAGGCTGACTATGTGCAGAGCCTAGACTGACGATGTTCAGAGAGGGAGGGAACTCCGGAATCCATCTGAAACGCCACGGGTGTCCTGCTACCCTCCCCCACCCGTCAGGACGCTCGCGGAGCTTCCATGCGTCCTGCACGAGGCTGGGCGACTGGTGGCAGAGAAGAGGAGTGGTGGCGCCTTCGCCGCGGGGGTCATCTTGAACGAGAAGGGGAGGGAGCTGCAAACTCTGCGCTCCGCGCTGCCGCTGCCGCCCAGAGCGACTGGTCGGGAGAGTGGCGGGGCCGAGGCCGGCGTCGGACCAGACGCCCATGTAGCCACACTTCCAGGAGCACCGTCTTGCGCCTGTCCCTATGCAGATACCACACGAATACGTTTCTGAGAGTGTCAAGCGACGGACAAAGGGAGGGGCATGAGGACTATCGAAGGCGCGTGAGCCGGCCACATCCCTAAGAGTCCCGGTCCGTATTCTGTACGCGCGTCCTCTGTCCCCGCTCCAGAGATCCCCTCGTGGTCCAGGGCGTTCCTTTTCGGCAGTTTGGAGAGGGGAGCTCTGGCTCCGTTCCGTGTGGAACTCGATTCCGCTCTCTCGTCTATTACATGGTCATCGCTGCCACGACTCCTACTGTCCCCCTTTTGTTTGTCCCCGTCTTCCACGTGATCAGACTGATGAAACAAATCCTAGTGTGGCGGGAGCCGGCGCCCCCGAAAACCCGAGGTGCAGTTCTTCCCAGCGTTTTCTCAGGCGAAAGAATTCTCCTTTTTTCCTTCTTCCTTAGCCTGGGTTTTCCTTCCGGGGGGAATGGGGCCTTCGGAGGAAGGAAGGGAAGCTGGGGACCCCTCGGAGGTGGAAGGGACAGAAGATCCTCTCTCCTCTTACCCGCGCGCATACGAAGGAGGCTGTTGCTGCGAGGGTCTGAACTAGTTCATCTCGGCTCCTTCCAGTAAAGAAGCAGTGGACCGGGGTCGTCGGAGAGCTGGTCGCCGAAAGGGGGGACCTCATCGTGGCGCCGCTGACTATCAACCCGGAACGCGCTCAGGCCATCGAGTTCAGCAAGCCCTTCAAGTACCAGGGCATCACCATCCTCGAGAAGAAGGTTAGTCCCTCTTCTAATCATCCCTTCCTCCTGCCTGATTTTGCCCATGTCCTCTTCTTCCCCCTCTCCGTAGCAACCGAAGACTTCCAAGCTGGTTTCCTTCCTTCAACCCTTCCGGGACACCCTCTGGATCCTAGTGATGGTCTCTGTCCACGTGGTGGCCCTGGCGCTCTACCTTCTGGACCGTTTCTCCCCTTTCGGGCGCTACCGGCTCGCCCATTCGAGCAGGACCGAGGAGGATGCCCTCAACCTATCCAGTGCCATCTGGTTCGCTTGGGGGGTGCTGCTCAACAGCGGCATCGGAGAAGGTCAGGGGGCTCCACCCCACCCCACTTCTTGCACCCGAGGTCATGCTTCTTTCCAGGCACGCCCAGGAGCTTTTCCGCCCGTGTCCTCGGCATGGTGTGGGCAGGCTTCGCCATGATCATCGTGGCCTCGTACACGGCGAACCTGGCGGCCTTCCTGGTCTTGGACCGCCCCAAAACAAGTCTCACGGGCATCCACGACGCCAGGGTAGGCACGGCCCCTCTCATCCCACTTCCATCCTCCGTGAGAGTACCTGTTCGCATCCTTCCAGTTGAGGAATCCCTCGGACAACTTCACCTACGCCACGGTGAGGGGCTCAGCCGTGGACATGTACTTCCGGCGCCAGGTGGAGCTGTCGCACGTGTACCGCACGATGGAGAGCAGCAACTTCGACAGTGCCGAGGAAGCCATCCTCGCCGTCAAAGAAGGGTGAGCCATGGAGCGGAGGGGAATCCAAGGGGAACTGGGAGGCGAGGGAAAGGCTGCTCTGCAACCTTTCCAGGAGGCTCAACGCTTTCATCTGGGACAGCAGCCGCCTGGAGTTCGAGGCCGCGCAGGACTGTGAACTGGTCACGGCTGGAGACCTCTTCGGCAGGTCAGGGTATGCCATCGGCTTCCGGAAGAAATCTCCCTGGACGGAAAAGGTCACCCTGACCATCCTGACCTTTCACGAGAGTGCGTAATTTTTTATTTTTTGTTTTGCAAAGTTTTTGAGGAGGAGTCCAAGGGGAAAGCGGAAGAGCCTTCCTTTCCTCTTCCTACCTTCCTCCTCCTCCTCCTTTCTTCTTCCTTTCTTTCCTTCTCCTTCCTTTCCTCCCTTCCCCCTCCACTTCACCCTCATCCCTCATCTTTCCTCTCCTTCCTCTCTTCCTGGAGCCGTGTGGCCTCTTGCGGACGCCTCCGTGCGCAGCGATCGGTGTCCTCCCCTCCGAGTGATTCTTTTCCCATCATCTCCTCCCCACAGATGGGTTCATGGAGGACCTGGACCACCGGTGGATCCTCCAGGGAAACGCAAACAACTGCATGGAAGACGAGAAGACGCCGGCAACTCTGGGCCTGGAGAACATGGCCGGAGTCTTCATCCTGGTGGCGGTCGGCGTCGTGGGAGGTGTGGGGCTCATCATCATCGAAATACTTTACAAGCGCCGCCAGCAACGCAGACAGAACAGGATGGACGCCGCACGCAAGGCGCTGGACAGGTGGAAGGGAAGCGTGGGCACTCCTCTCCAGCTGCGGCCGTAGCCCCTGCCCCTCCGTCCTGGGATAACCGCTGCCCCCTTGCCAGCGCACGCGGTCCTCTTCCAAGTGCTCCCTCCCTCTTTCTGCCCTCGTCTCCCTTCCCAAGAGCCCGGCAGAAGGCGCTGATCCCCGAGCTCCTCTCCCCAAGGAACCACAGTACACACGGAAGGCGCCGAGGGGGCAAAGGGACGACGGGGCCGCTTCCTAGGGAACCCTTGTCTCTTCTCCTCGGGGAGGAGGGAGGGAATTTTATAGCTCCTCTTGCCCCGAGGTTCTCCGCCGGCGCCTCCTCGAGAGGCATTCGGGAGCATCCCCCGGAGGCAAGGAAACGGAAATTCACGCCGACTCACCTTGTCGCTCTCCTCCTTTCCCTCTTGCCCCTCGAGGGCATTGCATTCACGTGCCAAAAAAAAAAAAAGAGTTCATCGGTGTTTCAAATGCCTCCTGCGTTCACGGACATTCGGGTCTACGAAAAGCTCCTAGAAGACCAGCCCTCGCATCTCCCCCTCCCTGTGTCCTGCGCGCAGGTACTCCTCGGCAGCTGTTTTCTCCGAATTGCGTCAATGCTCTCCATGCTCTCGGCATACCCACAGTGGGAGGCGGAGACCGCAGCGCTACCCTCCCTCATCTCCCCCTCCCTCTCCAAGGACGGTGGTCGGCGGTCATCCTAGAGAGGGAGATGCACCTGTCATCGAAAAGGCGAGGAAGAATGCATAGGATACGTTCGGGTGCGTCGGGTCACCCTTGTGCCCTCCGCGCACCCTTCGCATTTGTTTCAAAAATGACCCAGTCGGGAGGGAATCTGCTGCGCAGCCTCCGCTCTTTCGTTTCGTTTGCCCGTCCCTGAACTCTCCTCCTGGAAGCGGCTCCCAGGAGGTGCAAGACAGGTCCCGAAAGAAGCGCCAAGCCAAGATGCCCTTCCACCCTCGAAGCACGCTCCAGCGTCCTCCGCTGCTGCTCCTGAGCTCCGGCATGCTGCGGCGCACGCGTCCGCGAGCGAAGGCGCGTCTCGCGCAGCGACGAGTCCGAGGATCCGGGCACGCAGCGGAGGATGGGAAGGGGTAAGGAAGGGAGGTAGGGAGACGTGTAGGGAAATTTGAAGGTGGTCCGAAGGTTCGTTCGAGCCCTCCCTCCTCCTCACCATTCGAAGAAGACTTCATCCTGATGTTAGCGCGGTCTCTGGTCAGCTCTCCCCAAAGACCCTCCTGCGGCACCACGGTCCCGGTGCGCAGGACGCAGTTTAAGAGGGAGGGGAAGCGCCCATCCACGAAGATCGCCTTCTGAAGTGCGCATGCTCTGCGCCGCGAGGCGAATCCGGCCGCAGGAGCAGGTGAGCGTTTCCTCCCGGTCACTCTCGGACTTTTGTTATGGGAGGAGGTGCGGGGGGGGAGAAATAAACAAACACCTTGGGAGTCAGTTCTCAGAACAAAGACAAATACAAAAAGAGGAGGGGGGGGGTCACTTGCGCGCAAGTCGGTCACCGGAGCAGTCCGGAATGGGAGGGAAGGGAAGAATAAATGAAACAAAGGGTAGGGGACAAGGAAGGGTCTTTGACAGTAGCTGCTCCTGCTTGCTCCGAACTGGCGCTGGATGGCGGTGATCCCCGACTCGATTTCCTGGTGAGACCACCCTGCGGGCGGCCTCCCTTCTCTGCACCAGGGACTCCAGAGCGAGGCGGGGCGTGCGACGACAGCGCGGATGACGGCGCATCCTTGTTGCAGTCACGGCGCCTGCCGCGCGCGAGCCCTCTGCGTGCGGTGGAATCGGGAGCGGGAGCGTAGCTGGAGATGCCAGCCTCCTCCGCAGCCAGCGGGAGGCGCCTCAGTCCTTGAGCTGGTCGGGGTAAGGGGGGGCGCAGCTCCCCCCTGAGACGAGGTTCCGACGTCGGCTGCACGAAGAGTCCCAGCGCACCGCGAGAACGACGAGGTGTCCGCTCACAAAGGAGAGACCGCAAGTTTTCTTCGGGAGCCACACCCAACGGTTCTTGCCACCGAAGGGATCCCTCGCGCAGTGGCTCAGGAGGGTTCCTGACCCGCCGGCTGGCTGCTGCCATTCTTCGTCCTTAGAGCCGGTATGGGCACGAGGTTACCGCGCGCGTCCACCCCCATTAACCTCATCACCCGGTCTCGCCGGGAAGTTTCTTCAACTAAAATGAACAAGTCGGGAACGCGGTTTCCGATGCAAAACAACAACAACAACAAAAGCTCAAGTGGAGGGTCAGCCGATACGCAGGTCGGCCACTCTAGAAGTCCGAAATGGGAGGAAGGGGACGATAGCTAAATAAATAAAAGAAAGGTGGGGACAAGGGGGTCTTTGACTTAAGCCGTTCCTTCCGTCTGGAACCGATGCTGCATGCCGGCGGTTCCCGACTCGACTTCTGGCTGAGGCCACTTTGCAGCAGCCGTCCTCGTATTGGTGGCTGCCAAGCAGGCTGAGCTCCCTTCGCCGCGTCAGCGTCTCGGGTCACATGGCGGACCATGACGGTAACGCGGATAACTCGAAGCCGAGCCAGTCGCAAATGCCGCTGTTGCGAATGGCATCCGAATTTTCGGACGACCTGGACAAAGTTGACGGACGCACGACTCTCTTTCTGAGAATTGCCCCACGTAATTTTCCGCCTTCATATTGGCGCTGAAATCTCACCGACACTCACTGGAATCCCAAGACGGCTTCCTCGAGTTCCGCCATTCGCAGAAGATTCAGGTCATCTGGGACGCATACGAGGAGAGCAGCGTGGTCCAATTAAAGCGGCTGTCTTGATCGTGCGATGTCTTCCTGTACTGTCTCGTCTTCTCAGTCTTCAATTGCTGCACCCTCAGGCAAGCAAGGAAGAAGCAGACGAACACAGTGATCCAATGACCCATTTCTGCAGCGATCCTCTGAGAGTCCCATTCGTTGGACAACTCGAGTGCTCACATGGTTGCGACACGGATGCCCGGAGTGAGCCTGCACTGCTATTCCAAGTATGAAACCATCGTGGTCGAACTTCAAGGACGGTATCCCATCGCTCTCTTGGAAACCGCACACCAAAGAACAGCGCCGCTGCAGTCTGGTTCTCATCCTTCTTCCAGAGAATTTCTAGGTTCAAGAGTTCGAACTTCATCATCAGATGCCGCAATGCCACATATCCAACGAGAGGTACTAACCTTTAAAAATTCGGAAATTCAAATGGGAACTTTTTGATCACCCAGTCCTGACAACGCGCCCACTGACTACCACGTCCTTCTGCACCTCAAGAAGTGGCTCAACGATTCGAGGAGGAAGATGAAGAGTGGAAAACTGCAGTTCTGAACTGGCTGAACTCCCAGGCGGCGGAACCCCATGCAGAGGGTTCAAAAAAAAGCTTGTTCCAGGGTATCGAAAGTTTTTGAAAAAAAATGGTGACCACGTAGAAAAATGACACGGGGATGTATGTGTTTGGAACCACGAATAAATTTTTTTTCCTCTTATTTGTTCTTTCTTTATAGCCAATGGGCTCTTAATTTTGAAATGCGCTTCGTGCTTGAAGGTTAAGTAAATCCCCATTCTTTATTTACGAAGAACAGTTACAAGTCCAATTTATCAGCTTATCATCACCTCTAGGCAACACCACAGTGACCACACAAGACAATGCTACCTAGCTCATTAGCATTTAGCATCCATCTTGATTCCACCCGACTGCGTCTTCCGTTCCTCTACCCTGCTTCGACGCCTGCCTCCTCAGCCGACTAAGAGAATCCCCAGTACTGAACTCATCCAGATGAGAAGCACGACCTCCTATAATCACCCTCATCTAGTGCGGCAGCAGCTCTTTGCTTTGAGGATCCAGCTTTTTTGCTCGCCGGAGCATCTAGGACACCGGCTTGGCTAACCCCGCGCTTGAGGGAGGGGCATCCTGTAGTTTAACGGTTATCGATTTACTGTGCTCGAGAAAACGCTCAACGAGATCCATCCCCATCCCTCTAAGAAATTACACCTAGATGGGATCACATTATGTCTTGCATTTCGTTTTATTCCCTCTGATAGCTGCATCTCTATTGGAACTTGCATAGAGAAAATTTCCACCACTTTAACCTTTAAAGGAAAATAAGGATATGTATGCATGAGCTCTTCGCCGACCGCCATTTGCTAATCCTGCTGGCAAACCGTGGTCTGCTGTTAATATCTCCTCCATTGTCCATGTCTCAATTACTTTTCATGTCCATGGCTTCTCAATTACTGCCTCAACTACTCTTCATAGCCAACAAGTCGTTAGCCGTTCTCCTTCATTTCACTTGTGCAAACTACCAAGGGTTTCTGTCAAGTCATTTCTTCCATCAGATAGCACAGCATTTCGCACTCTACGCACCCTTGCAGCAATGCCAGGCATGGACATGGACTGCCTCCTCAAAGATGCAACATCCCACCGCAAGCAGGATAGTTTTCTCGAGACGGAATCGGATTTCTTTCTTTCTTTTCTTTTCTTCGTCTTCCCTCGTCTCGGTTAAAAGTGCACTGCCTGGAGGATTTTTGGTTTTTAACCTTGAAAATGCCATCAGCTTGGAGTGCAGAAGGATCTCCGATCTCCTCCCGAAGAAGCAAAGTGGCAATGGCGAATCGTGCATTGCGGGATTAAGGGAAAGCGTTGATGGATGTCGCTGAAGTACGAAATGCTTTGCTATTTGATGGTAAGGATAAAAAGGCCAAGCTCTGCCTGCTGTCTGTGATAACCTTGCACGTACGCAGTCGTGCCATCGCGTAATGGTTTCTAAGAGACGGAATGTTTGTGGACATAATAGGATCCCGGTTTCCGTGGAAACCTCAGCACAGTGATCATGCGTGCCTGCTTTTTTCCCTTCCCTCTCTCTCAATTGTTGCATTCTGATTACGACAGGACAGAAAAAAAAAAACGTGCAGTCCTTGTGGGAGTTGCTATCGTAACGATTGTTGATCCAGCTTCGCAAAGGAGGCGCTTTTAACCATTGCTTTCACGGAACGAAACGAGATACTCCTGAATCCTGATCCCGCATTGATCTGTCATCCATCATTGGAAGAAAGAGAAAAACTGGATCTTCTAGATCTGCTCGACAATTTATCCTGGAGGGGTTCGGAATAAATTCCTCCAGTATCTAATATTTAGAGAAAAGCTCACTCTTAACTACCCTCCCCTCCCATCTTTGAAAGCCGTGTCCTTCACATTAGGACTGCATGTGCCACCGTAACCTGCAGCACGTGCTTCAGACCCCCCCCCCCCTTTCCTTTGCATAAGCACGCACCTCTCAATTAGCAGCGCGTTTTTCTACACTAAGCGCATCTCGGATTTTTCCTTCAATCGAGAACACCAGAATCCCAATGAAATTTCATTTCTGGTCGAACGATAGTGCGTGTCTTCGTGGGCTTCACACATCACAATGGCACCACGCATGAACTATTGAGCTGAACGTTCACGAAAACCAAAATAGGCGCAGCATCTCTGGCCATCACTTACTCCATGGCGATGCAACTTCCTTAGCCTCTGTGGCTAATACGCTCCCTGGAAACTGCACTCTAGAAATCCGCATTGGAAACAACGGTGCTAAGATCCTGTTGACCGTGGCAGCGTTCCTGGATCTCTGGGACTCTTCCTTTAGGCTCGCTTTCGCGTTCCATCGACACGCTTGTCCGCTCACAAAGGAGAGACCGCAAGTTTTCTTCGGGAGCCACACCCAACAGTTCTTGCCACCGAAGGGATCCCTCGCGCAGTGGCTCAGGAGGGTTCCTGACCCGCCGGCTGGCTGCTGCCATTCTTCGTCCTTAGAGCCGGTATGGGCACTAAGTTGGGGTTTGGTATCCACTCCATCCATTTCCCCTTACTTTGCAGATCCACTTCATCCTTCAGCTTTCTGGAGGTCTGCTTCCAGGTGTCCTTGTTCGCTACCTACAGTCAGGCTTCTAGTTCTTAGTCATGGGACCGCATTTGGTGCTCCTTCCTCATGCAGCGCGGAATGGTATTAAATGGAGGTACTTCTATGGCGGATGGTAAGGCAAGATTAGATGGGGGTCAGGAAAATCTGAATTGTGGATTGAGTCTTAATCTAGCATGGAAGAATGATCAAAAGAAGGAAACGAATAAAAAAATTTCTGAGATCATAAATATGATTATTGCAAATTTAAATATTTTTATTATTTTTATTGATAGGATACCGGTAAATGAGGATTCTCGCTTTATGTCTTTCCCCCAGAGGAGTCTATTTAAGATTATGGTTGTGATGCATAGGATGAGGGGTGGGTAGATGTTGTGTATGAGGCATGTTAGGGAGAGGGTTCTCGATGGGAGTGAAAGAGAGGTGAGGATGGGTCAGGGTCTGTGGGAGTGGAGAAAGAAGGGCTGGTGATTTCTTATTGTGGTATTTGTTTGTGTATAATGATGTTGGTGCACACACCTTAGTGACCCTATTATAGACCAACTGCACACGGAGAGCTTGCCAGCCCTTGCATGCACCTCCCGCTGTAGCCTCCTTGCGCTTGCATAAAGATCCAGCATCCATGCAGGTCTGCTAATTCTCGAGTTGCAAGCAGGCTGTTGATTCTTCATGATGCAGACGTACAATTGCAAGTTAATTAATGAGGTAAATGCATGTTGAATTTATGCTGAAAACTGATTCACCTTATGCTTTCTTTCATTGCAAAATGCGATCTGTATGCACTTAATCTGTATTCTTCATTACTTGCAGCTAACTTATGTATGCAATATACATGGATAGGTATGTATACACAATATACATAGATATATATATGTGGATATGGATACAAAGATAAATATGTGTTCCTAAGTTCCACTTTAATGCATTTTAATGATGTACATGAACGAGTAGCTCAGCTGGTTCATCTGTTTGGTAGAAATGGGTATTTCGAGGAATTCCTCGCTTTCATTCTTTGAAACCATTTCATTCAGCACATTGTTCTTCGTGGCTGTACAAACGAAGCAGCTCTAAGCTCCTTGATCTTCGTATCATTCTGATGGTCTTTTAGTCACTTCAAGAGCAACGAAGGATGAAATTTCTGGACATTTGCTCCGTTATTTGCGGCACTTTGCTATCTTTTGGTTGAATGCAGTGGTGCCTACGGAACACATTCCAATACAGAAATCTATGTTTCTTGGTGTTCAAGAGCTTCACATTGTATTTTGAAATATTGAAATATTCTCCACCCGTGTTCTTTCTACTTTTGCTGGTTGGATCTTGGAGATCAGCCCCATATGAATGCTTCTTTCGACCCCTTAACCCCCTCGAGCTTTCTGTTTTCCGCTTGTGATCGTCCCCTTTCCTCCTTGAACGTTTCCCAAAAATGAATTTCCATTTGAGTTGTTTGCTTTATGTTTCCTTCCTTAGGTAATGCTTCCCCCGTGTTTGTCCTCTAGTGTTAATGTGTTTTCTCTAGTGTGAGAAAAAATTGAGAGTTCTGGTTTCTTCGTATTCCATGCGATAGCGATGAGATCGAGATCTGATAGAAGAATTTCAGACTCACCCCATTAGAGTCGTCGTTTCCTTGGAAAGTGCGATGAATTTAACTGCTGTTCTGGGCATGGTTGTAGAAACTTTCTCCGTTGCATTTGTGACTCTCGATGGCTTTCAGTGATCTCTTGGATATTCCGGATGTTTTAATTTTTATCCTATACGAAAAAAGCCTGGAGTGTTGCAAAACAGACTGAAGCAAAAAAAAAAAAAAAATGCTTGGTGACGAAAAATGGGATAACATGATTTGCATCCACCACAGTTCTCGTTTTGGTACCAAGGATCTCCCTATACAAAAGTCGATTGGGCTCATCTCTCTTTTTTTTTTTTTTTTTATTGATTCCAGTTCCACAGATGGTTTTGAACTGCACAGAAGGACAACTAGCCTTCCAGAAGCTCTTTCAGAGGCTACTTGTTTTGGAATTCTTCCATTGCTACGATCATTTTGCGCAAAGAATAGTAGGAGAAAGAATAGTGGCCTTTTTGCGTCTTCCAAGGAACATTTTCCTGATTCTTGTTCTCCCATTCACGTTCCTTCCGCTACCTCATTTTAGTGTAGCCGTGTATGCCGCCTACGATGGCCGATAAGAATCCAGAGAGCTCAAGATGGGCTACCCAACTTTTTAATCAGCTCGTCCGGAACGGTACGGCAATTGAGGGATCAAACTACTACTTTCAGGAACTTGCACCGAACAAAAGTTCACCCTAGGGCTTGCCATCTGCGTTTTCGCTAGAATCGCAAGACTCTTCTGACTGCAGTCAACTCAAAACATGCTCGCTCCCACCCACCCAGCTCTTCCCGTTCTGCTATACCTGAATCCAGGAGTCTCTCATTTTACGAAGCGCATTTCAAAAGCAAGAGCCGATAGGATATGGAGAAAGAATAAATAAGAGAAACGAAAATGCATTGGTGGTTCCAAACACGTACATCCTCGTGTCATTTTTGTACGTAGTTATGTCATTTTTTTCCAAACACTTTAGATACCATGGAGCAGGCTTTTTTCTGGGGAACCCTTTGCATAAATTTCCGCCGCCTGGAAGTTAGTAGTAACTACGTAGAAAAATGACATAAGAATGTACGTGTTTAGAACCACGAAGACATTTTTGTTTCTCTTATTTGTTCTTCCTTTATATCCGATGGGCCCTTCCTTTCGAAATGCACCTTGTAATAACAGTTGTAAGAAGAGGAGGGGAAGGGGAGATCAGGTATACAAAAAACAAGAAGCTGAATTTAATACATGGGAACTTCTCCAGGTCATCGAATTCCGTGTGTCCTTTGTTCAGTCGAGACATGACAGACAGCCATCTTACTCGGATCCTTAGCTTTGCCATTGTGTTTTTCTTAATGCAGTTGAAATGTGAAGATCGCATCATCATCATGAGGAATATGAAGCCAGAGTGCAAAAAAAGTTGGCCTGATGGATTCCAAGGCTATCCGATTTGTTGTCCTGCAGAGTCACATAGCCGAACAAGCATTGCAATCGATTTCAAAGCTCGAATGGTTGATACTTCTTGGACTTCGTATTCACACCTACTTGTCTAATTTGAAGCAGACCTTTGTTCGTATCGAGGACATTCGAGAGTCTACCAACAACCCCAGTTCCCCCATTGAGAGATAGGGAGTCCCAGAGTTGTAATGAAAGCCAAAGGGCAAAGGTTCGCGAGGAGGTACTGAAGGTCCCATCGGAAGGAAATGGGCTTCGGTATGGTGTCTAGGGAGGTATCTGTCTGGATGGCAGTCTTCGATTTCCTTGTTTCCAGCATTCGGTGCTTCTAGCCGAAATCATTGCCTCCAAAATTCGTGATACTCATGAAATGTGAATTTCACTTCGAGAACCGTTGAGTGGAGAAGGAAAAGCCCTGATCCAATTGATAAGGATTCCTTCTCATGAAACTAAAAGCAACTCTCGGTTGGTAGGTCTTGACTGCATCTTATTTCTGCTTTTCTCAAAGTGTTTCGTTTGTTTTGTTGTACGATGTGGTTCAAATTAGTCCTGAAAGATTTCTTTTTGGTAAAAGATTCAACTTATTTTTCACGCTGAAATTGATGTTTGCCGATATAATGGATTCAAAACTTCAAAGACCTCAGGAAAATGTCTCGGAGCATGCTTCTTCTTCCACTCTCTCCCCTCGACGCGGAGCCATTAAGGACTTTCTCTGCAAATCGGCACGGTGGAATCACACAGAAGTTCATGAATGGCAAAGGGCAGCCAGCACCCGGGGCACTTACACAAAAACCTATGTGAAGGACCACAACGTCCTTGCTGTTGCAGACATTTTCGATTAAATCTTGAGTGCTCGTTCGATCCTTGGCTGCAGAAAAAAAATACCGTGACCGATGAGTGATCGATATCATCATGAATCATTGGTTTATTCATATTGTTTTTATTAAGGGAATAGTCAGAAGGGAAGAGACATTTCTGGCTAGGCTTAGCATAAATTCAAAAACCTTCGTACTCCATCGTTCGAGGGCAGTGGAAACTTGGAGATTAAAATTTCTGAAGAACACTATAGAAGTTAAAAATGACTATTATGCAAACAAAGGCTGAACACTGCATATTCAAAAGATCTTGCTCTGTAGGCTGAATTTCATAACTCAGGAGTAAACTTGATTTTATAGAAAAATATTTCTTTTCAGAATGAATTTGAATTCCAATGGTGAATTTTCAGAATAATTCATTTTCCATGCAGAAAAGAGCTTTTAGTTTGATCTAGTGTTAAACATGGGCTGATACTTGATTGGATTTGCTTTAAAGTTATTCAATTTTCAACAAATATAAGAAAAGCACACTAAAACAAAAAATTTGGTTTTAATTTATCATTGACATTTATAAGTAAAAAATGCCCTCAGTGAGAGACACTTTTTTCCTTTTAGTTAAAAAGGAAAAATTTTGAACTAGAAATTGTTTTTGTTTCATTTACAAAACACTTAAAATAAAGGATAATGAAAATATGCTGTTGATGCAGCCAGTATTTTGAATTTAGCCTCAACTAAAGTGTTGAAATTTAAAAGAATGAAATATGAATTAATCATTAGTCTGTGTTGACCTAGTGATAGAAATAATTCATGTCAAGATTTATTGTAAAGAGATATAATCCGACAATAGTAAAGAAAGAAGCACTTGATGAAAAAAAAAATGATCAAAAACAGTTTTTTTCTATTCAAAAGCAATATCTTCATTTTGTTTTTAGTTCATCAGAAAGCAGTAAACACTCTTTTTAACGTTCAAGTGACTGAGTGACGCAGAACAGCCCAAAGGGAAAAAGGTTTAAAACTGAGCAAACTCATAAGCTTATAACTTTTGAAAGGGTAATATCATGCATACAGAAGATAACACGGTTTCTCTACGAATCAAAGAGATGCAGAATCATGAATAAAAGTTCGTATTCAATATAAAGGATTAAGAAATCCAGAAAGGTTCAGACTTTACGCATTTTTCTGGGCTTTTCAAAATGAGAATCAACCTGCACATCTTTCACTTAGGAAACCATAAAGGAAGAAACAACATCTAGGATTCCAGAATTTCTAGTGGGAGCGATACACTTGGCTTGTACCAGTTCCTAAACATGGTTTAAACTTTACAACAAAAGAATCTCAAAGCATGATAGATTTTCGATTTCTGTCTAATCTGGAGTCAATTGATATTCGTTTATTAAGATTGCTTGCAGGTTCTCAATATTCCTATTCACATTTCTAACTCTCGAGACGAGATCCAATATATCTTTCTCTGGTTAATGAATTTGACTTTCATTTGGAAATCATAATCTACTCATGGAAATCATCTAACCTCCCGAATACAAAAAATGGCACAGTCTACTGAAATAAATCTGTTCCCTGCACTCTATGTGTTTAATACTTCTTCGAAACTATGGATTTTTATTGTGCTCAAGATGATATGTAGATTCCAAAAAATGTTTTGATCAGTCACGGTAATCATTTTTGTCAAAATCGATCGACATTATCGTCATTCATATCAAAGTTTTTCAAATCCAATTCAAGTGGTTTTTATCATAATTTGTGAGACTATTATTCTGAGCTCTCAAAGTTGAAGAATCTAGCTAAAGTCTTCTTAAAATTGTTTTAGATTCGATTGTTCGGGTCTCGATCCATCTTGTTACGAGAGTTTGATGACTGAAAAGTTTTATGCTTAGGAATTTCTCACTCTAAAAGATCTTCAAGAACTATATTTTTTAAATATTTTAATTTCCTCAATAATAAATAAGATATATTCCATAGATGGTGCTAATCAAAAAAGGAGTATTCGGATGTAAAACTCCGTGAGATGGGAAAAGAGTAAACTTGATTCTTTTGAAAAGAAAAGGAAATTTGTTTCCCTTTTAAAGAACATTCCAGAATTTTCTTTCTAATTTTTTTTTAAATCTGTGTTTTCCTGTTTAATTTTCCTACTCGTATTGTTAGTCTCTTAGGTAAGAATCTAGATTGAATTTAAATCTAAATCTAATCCAATTTAGGTCTCCAGATGATTAAAAAAACTTGGTAATCCTACTACAGTTACAGTCTTGAGTGAACGGTGCCGTGGGCTAGTTAACATGTGAGTGCTGCAACGCAGGGTTGCTTTAAATTTGTAACACTTCTCAAAATTGATCAGTGACAGTGCTGTTGTGGCTGCTCGTTTCTGTGGCCTCAGATGCATGTTTCTTTTTATCGGAAAACTGTCACACATCCATATCGTGATTGTGTGTTTCCATTGTGTCATGCTGCAAGCATAGCTTAACATGAAGAGTTTTTCCTGTTTGATTGGAATATAAAAGTTTGGATATTACGGTAAGATGTTCACGAGGAATCTCGGTTTGCCATGGATCGGTGGTACGCCCGTCATATAGAAATTGCAGAATGAATTGATTTTCACCATGCACTTCCAATCTGTCGTTAATGGATGAGTGTGGTGATACCAATGTGGTTACATTTGTGTTAAAATAACGTAATGTGAAATGGGTCAACTATGATGGATCGAATTGGCGTGAATGAAAGTTAAGAATGTGAAACTTACGTAGAATTTCAAGAGCATCATTTTGGGCTTGTAGCTTGAAATCAGATAGTTTTATATAATTCCGAATAATTTGTTTCAGAATGCACAAAAGTGAAATTTCTAGATATTCTGAAAACACAGTGTAGCATATATACCAAATATATTTTCTAAATGCAGTTTTCCACATTATGAATTTAGAATTGTATTTCAGATAATGGCAGAAACCACCCAAGTTAGTTCTTTGCCTTTACCACCAATGCACTATATCAAAGTGTATACAGACGAAAATGTTAGGAAAGATCGTGTTCCTAAACCACCAGAGGCACTTCATGATACATATACTATGTTTGGTGTTCCATTTCATGTTGATGATGTTATAATCAGACCATTGGAAAGCCAGGTTTTAAAACAGAAATTTAAACAAAGTTTATTTGATTTTTTTGTTTTTTTTTTTAAACTAGAATATCCGAAGATTGTATCCACAGAATTTTGATCACAAGAAAGAATTGAAAAAGCTAAATTATTCTGTGCTAATGAATTTTTTGGATCTGCTTGATATATTAATCAAAGCACCGGATTCCCACAAAAGAGAAGAGAAGTTGGAGGATATTAGTTTGTTATTTATCCATATGCATCATCTGATAAATGAATTTCGGCCTCATCAAGCGAGAGAGTCTTTGCGTTTCATGCTGGAAGCACAGAAACATCAGCGGTTGGAAATTCAAGAGAAATTTACCCAGCATTTGGATTTGGTCCAAGAAATTTTGCAGCAAGCTTTGGCCAGTTTACCAGATGAGTGTAGCTTAGACACAAAACTGACCATCCCTATGGAAACACTTTCAAATTCAGATGCCAAACCTAAAGAAAAATTATCTGATTCATGTTATTCCCTTGATAGATTGATGTGCAATATAGTGGATTCTCTTTGACTGGAATGGAAATGAAGTGGCACATTGACTTGATATGCATAAACAAAATGAAGCCTTGAAAAATTTCATTTTAGGTTTGTGCACAAGCATGCTGTAAACAAAATTGCTCATTTCAGAGCTCACAATGTTCTTAAAATTTATGATTCTTAGTATTTTCGTTTTCTTTCTTTGGAAATACATTATCCAAGTACTTCAATGGAAGCACAGACACACAAGCAGGTTTTCTCCAACCAATGGTGAAGATTACTTTCAAATTTTTCTTTGTGGGTTCCATCTGCTTTTGCCATCTTTATGATTCTAAATACCTAAGTATTTCAAATTTTGTCACTGGGAATCTAAAACCTACCTTGTAAATGTGACAGATTTAATTGCATAAATCGTTGATACATGTACTTGTATTGCCATCACCATGTTACTTGTTCGGATGGCCATCTGAAGTAGCTACTGAGAACTGTTATTTTTTTGCCATCACATTCAGGTTTATTAATTTGTCAACAAATTGAATGTACCAGAATTTATCACTGTTGGAGCTGCCACTTGAACGGGTCCAGGCAAAATACAGCCATTGCTTGAAATTTGAATCGACATCATCAAAACAGTTCAATCCGATGTGCAGATCTGATGTTTAAGTGAATTTAAAAGAAAATCATTCCTTTCATTTAACGAAATGTAATTTTCATTTGGTTCAGTTCTCTAACAACTTTTGTAAAGTACAATAAATAAGATTAGGTGAAGCAAGAATAAACTGTGGATATCTTTTGAATGCCAATGCACAAAAGGTGGCATAATTTTCTGGCAATTAAAATTACGTTTACTAACTGTTCAAGGCTACATTATACTACTATGATTGTTTAGTGATTGAATTTTTGACCTCCCATCAGCAAAGGGGACATCGTTTTACATTATGCTTTGTGAAGGGGGAGGGGGGTTGTGCAATCGTAACATTATGTAAGTGTACCATCTTAATGGAGACATAACTTGGAACTGAATAATTTGCATTGAATAATTCCACAAGCACGACGGATTCCGAAGTTTCTTGGCTGCTGACATCATTAACACAAGGTGTTTTGATAGCCTCCAGCGGTTCTTGCAATGGACAAGTTTCTGCCGTCCAAGATATAAACGAAGGCATGCTGAGTGTTGTAACCGATGTTTTGGAATTGAACCATGTGATGTTAAACCAGATTGCCCTTCTCTGCGGGACACGACCTATCAGTGGTCTGGAAGCGTGCCAGCCTCAGTCAGCCGCCCTACTGGAGGTGACCGCGCCAGCGTCGGCAGCAGTGCCGTGAGCATCCTACGCGATGGTGGCGGTGTCCACAAAAACGACGTACGCGGTTGTAGTGCCTGGAAATAAAGAGGGTGTCTCACGAATAACGAAGCGTTCAGCTTTGAAACCTGACATTTTGGCGACTGATTAAGACGAACCCATTACTAAAGTCGACCCGGAGCTCAAGGCGACGACCCTCACTATCGGAGCCACCCGGATCGGAAATGTCAAGGTTGTATACCTGCTCCATACAGACGAAACGTAAGCTTGAACTAATATGAGCGATACGTGAGCCAGTGGATTCATCGCCCACTGGTGAACAACTTGCGGATGCGCTCATGGATGAACTTGAACGGGCGCCTGCTGCGTGACATTGGGGAAGCCTTTTCCATGACGATGTTTTTGATAGCCTCCATGATACTAGGAAGACCTTGCGGACTTCCAGTTTCAATACGGGAGGTTAAACATGTGGCGTTTGGAAACCACATGCAGAAAATCTCCGGAAAGACAAGAGTTGTCAAGATGAAGCTACATGAGGGAGCCAAGATCCCTGAGGTGACGCACATCGACGCCCACTTCCAGGAAGTTCTTATAAGATACAGACAGTCGTGCTCTGCATAGGTTTCAAGGTGTTTGGCCACAGGGTCGGCACTTTCTCTCCTTAAGGAAGCGTTTCCCAAACTTTTCCTATGACGGAACACTTCACAAATCCTGAAATTTTAACGGAATACCTTGTTTATTGTATAGGGTCAGTAGATAGTAATACTAAGTAAATTAAGCAAGTAAAAACACATGAAAATTGTAAAATAACCTTGATAGCATTTAAAATACACTAATTTTCATAATTTTTTATAGAACACTTATTGACTTTCCGCGGAGCATAGTAGTAACTGGGGAACTCTGCCCCAAGGGAAGATGCTATTAGTGTGGACAGCAGGGTAACCCGTTGCAGGTGTGCACTCAACCGCGGCAGTGTTTCTTCCACAGGTTGCCCAGCTATGCGAAACGAAAATGCAGGAAATATACCCATTGGCTTGCGCTTCGGGAACTTCCGCCGATCGCATACAGGAGCGTGTCAGGAACAAGGAAGAACAAGAAACCAGCAATGGAGAGAGCTGCTGCTAGAGAGGTGGAATTCCTCGAAGTTAGAAGGAAAGCCGCAACCCCGATGGAGATCCTGCAAGGACTCATCAAGAGGGAAATCGGCATCAGGAACTGTGGACGACTCCATGCCTGGACGTACCGATTCATCCTGAAGAGGATTGAGGACGACGCTCGCGACCGAACACCGAGGAACCCACCTTGAACGCAGAACTTACGACATCCCCAAGGACCTCCAAGTGAAAAGTAGTAGTATAGTGGGTGAATGTGATTGTAGTATGAATGTGTTCAAAAATTGAAAAATAAATTTACCCCACCCATATTGGGACCTGGGGAAAATCGAAGTTAGAAGGAAGAAAGCAAGAGGAAAACGGAATGGGAAAAGCAACAGCCCTCACACACGTCGACGAAAGGCGGATGAAGCGCGAGAATCTGAAACAAATACAAGAGTACGAACAGAAGTTAGCCCAGATTGGTGAAGACGTGAGACCAGGAGCAATAAAACGCTTTGTGACATGCAAGACGCAGTCCTCAGGAATGGCATCTTCAGCGACGAACACCATGTGAAGCTGAAGAACTGTCGTAAAGGCGAAATTTGATGAAACAGTGAGCGAGGCGGACTCACGCAGACTACATTGAGGGTGAAGAAGATGACGGATGAACTCCCTGGCTAAGACGCACAGCACTCCATCGCAGATAACACACACCACATGGAAGTCTGAAAGCAGTGTGGAGCATGAGGAGGCAGATACCAGGAGACAAATACGGACTCCAAATCAGAAGCTAAGAAGAAAAAAAAAAAGATTTTTAAGAAAATCCCCATGGCCTCCTTCCCTGTCGAAGGCCAGAATTTCAAGATTCCTTTCCTGGAACATCAACGTATTCTGGAGCCAGGAAAAGAGGAGAAGGATCACGCAGACATCTAAAGTGTCCATATAGTATGCCTCCAGAAAACCTACGTGATGAACCTCAAGATAGTGTCGAAACTCCAAAATAGACTGGGCGACATACTGTTCTTCAGCACCAAAAACAAGCGAAAGAAGAGGGTGGTAATAGTCGTCAAGAACGAGGTAGCGCACACTATCCTGGAAAAGTTTGTATCATGGGAAGTCCGGCCTACCGGAGTCAAGATGTCCTGGTCAGGAAGTTCATCTGTTACTGGTAATTGTGTGCAGACCATACGCTGGATGACATCTGTGTATGAAAGCTACGCAGACCCTCAGAGTGCTCAACGTAAGACCGTATCTAAAGTGTGATCATCGTGGATGGCCTGAACATCAAGACATCAAGAGGTCCAGGGGCTTTCGAAGAAGAAGGGCATATTGGCAGTTGTCTGAAGACTTCGGACTGCGATGATTGGCAGCGAGCCACAAGCTGATCCAACAGTCCCTGCACAGCGAGGACGTCAGTAACCGTGTTAAGGGATTCCAGACTCTGTTCTGAGATCACCCCTGCGGCGGTTTATCTTGAAGACAGGGAATTCTCGGAAGAACATTGGCACGAGGATGGCGCTCATCAGCATGCCCCCCTGGTTGAGGTGCTTTCCTGTCGCTAGGAAGTTATCGAAACAACTCTGCGGAACACCGTGATTCGCAGTGTTGATGGCTGGGACAGGTTGAAGCATACCTGCTTTGCAATTTTCGGTACGAAAATCGGAGGATGAAGAAGGAGGCTGGGAGCTCAACATTCGAGATTACTCACTCATTCGGGGTGCTGGGATCAGTGCAAGAGAACACACGCATTCCAAAATGCCAAGGGAGTGATGGAAGTGCTGGAAAGGACGAAAATCGCTCCTGATATCTTCTGCATCCAGAACGAAGATCAGGTTCATCACACATCGGAAGCGATAGTGGAAACTCTCCAGCACCATTACGTAAACCTAAGGTGTGTGCCAGACGAAGAAAAAGGTCATCTGCGCTGCCTACACCAGTATCTCAGTCACCAATAGCAAGATTAACTCGACGAAGACATCTCCATAGAAGAGGTTAGAGATGAGTTCAAGGAACTACGCAAGGATGTGTGGCAGCTGCTCCTCATAGCGTGCCCATGTCTCACACTTCGCTTGTTATACGAATTAATGCTAAAGATCAAAGAACAAAGGCTCTCGGCGTGGTTCTAAGGAAGCAGCGTGAGATTGCTTCCTAAGGGACGAGACCCGACGAAGGTCACCCAGTGGCAACCAGTTTTCACTTTGAATGTGGATGACGGTTAGTTGACGAAGATCTGGACCAACTGCCTGCGGAAGACCACGCTATCGGTAATTTCTCCTACTGAGACTTGCGCGGTGCCCGGACATCGCATGTCTGACAACGTCCAGTGACCCCAGGAGATCATAGGTTGGTAAATCGGTGACGACCTGGTGTGGGATTTCATTCATATGGAGAAGGCATTCGATACTGTGGAACACGGAATGTTGTTGCAAATCCTAATTAGGTTTCCCAAGATACTTTAGCCAGGATGAGGAGAAGACAGTGAAAGTTTGAAGTGAAGTTTTTCAAGATCCACATCAACGGACAAGGCACACATGCAATCCGGGTGGAGAGAGAAGTACATCAAGACGTCCGGAGCTAATTTGTATTTTACATAAAGGCTGTGCCATCGATGATCGATCAAGGAGGCCGTCTCCAGACTTTAAATAGACGGGTGACTCACCTGGAGTATGCAAGCGATCTGTCCTTCCTGAAAGATCAGAAGAATTAGTATGCGTTCCTGAAAATCAGTCAGGTTTATGACACCGGTATTGAGACTTCAAGTTCAACACCCAGAAACCTCAACTTTTGCCCATCGGTATCCTGGATATTGACGAAGAAAGGATTCCGAGTGGTGGAGACAATCAAGTGCAAAGAAATCCACATTGGAGATGCCTTTGCATTGCAAACACTGTGGAGATAAATCCTGGAGAAGACCAGAGAAGAAGCAGAACAATTCACTCGGTCCGACTTCAGCATCAAGAAGAGGGCCAACTTGTAGAACGGCATTCTACTCGACAAGTCGCTCTTCGGAGTGGCATTCTATCGAATCGATAAGAGGATCAGAATGGAGATCGAAAGGCTACAAAGGAAACTGTTATAGAAAAGGTTCAAACAGAGGGAAAAGTTGAAACATTTATGTCGCCCGAGGAACGAAGGTAGGATCAGGATGAAGCCTCTGGAGCATTCTGTTCAACTCTTGGATCTTACCGAAAATTGAGACAAGTGGCTATATGTGGCTCACAGAATCTAGTACCAATGAGTGGTCTAATGTCCTCCCTTATAGGCACAGTGGGAGATTCGAGGAAGATCGATTACACGTGGGGAAGAAAACGAGCACCGGAGAAAACCCCCACCAACTGAAAGCAGTGCCTCAAAGTGAAGAAATTTGGGACGCAGAATTGGCATTGGTAATTCTCTCTTCATCCAACAGGTAACGGAGCAGTGGATGCACCAAAGCCTAGGAATCCGGGACTGCGAACAGTTCTCAAACTGGGATGAAATGCGGAGCTTCCGTAATGCAAAGACTCGATGGCAGGCGTCACTCACAGGACACATGAGCTCTGCAAAAATCGAGTCAACAGCGCGTGCATCAGGATGAAGAAAGAAGCTATAAAGTAGCTCAGACAAAAATGACGAAGTCCGAACTGGGACTTCCAGCCTTTTCGGGATTCAAACGTAAAGATGAGAGCGGTAAGAACAACCATCCTTACGGCTGAATCAACTGCCACTGAACACTCAAGATGACTCCCTGATGTTTTATGATGAGTAATCTGAGTGAGTCGAGGATGCAGCACTGGTCAGTAGACCCGTAGGGCGAGCTCTTCGTGGCGTGTGGAGATACTGAAACCAAGCTCCACATGCTCACCTGCCGAACTCTACGCCGTCAGTGGAAAGAGGTTGAGGAGGTGGCATGCCTGCAGACACGAAGAAAGTTTAGAAACCCTGGAGGGATCGTTTGAAGGATACGATATCCTCTGGTGAATATCCTCTACAATACCAGGTTCACAACAACCATAGCCCTCTTAATCAGGAGCACTGTGATGAGAACAGCCACGGACATTTTAAAAGGGCTGATGATGGCATTAGGAATTGCAGCAGAGTCCCGGCATGGATATATCCATATATTTTGAAAGAGACAGACGATCATCACGCCCATGTGCGCGGGCGTGATGATCTTGCAAGCCTTTAGTGAAAAACGGCATTGACGGAGATCTTTGAAAAGTAAAATAATCGGATGTAGTGATGGCAGAATTTATGCTACATACCACATGGATCTTTGTCTGTTTTATTGCTTTTGTGAATTACCTGTGCTTCAATAAATTCACC
Organism: Raillietiella orientalis; assembly: GCA_036172245.1. Lineage (NCBI taxonomy): Eukaryota > Metazoa > Arthropoda > Ichthyostraca > Raillietiellida > Raillietiellidae > Raillietiella > Raillietiella orientalis. Next base: position 357,963 of record JAYWIR010000027.1, on the reverse strand, counting down.
CTACCGCTTGTGGGACATAGGGAAGACTGATTGAAACCAACTTGCAAACTGTTGTTCCGTCAGTCCTAAGTAAAAAAAAAAATATTCCCGAAGTGACTTTTGAATGTTCTCATTTCAATATTCACGGTGCCATAGCTTTTGATGTCGGTGAATGTAAGACTCTTCTGCAGCAACAGGGATCGGTGCTCTGTGAAAGATAGTGAAGGAAAGTTTGTCTGTCCCTTAAGAAATCACAAAAGGTTACAAAGATTTTGATGCTTTCCAAGATTCCATCAGTATGTGAGGACAAAGGTTGGATTGCATTTCACTGGAAACGGAGCATCATATTTATCACGTAAATGCGTTTCTCAGAAAATAGATGCGTTTTCCCTCGTACAGCAAACGGCGAGGGTCTCTCTCAATCCAGTCACCTCGCTCAACTTTTCAAAGTTAGAATCTATATTTTACATTTTGTTTATTTTCTATTAGAACCTTTACATAAAATGGAACAATATTTTCTTCCCCTACGATGTGCAGAAATCTAGAATCGGTTTCTAAGATCCCCATGAAGCAGATCAACAAAAGGAATTCGTTGTGCATTCATTCATTCAAATTCATTCAAGAAACCACTGAATAGGCTTCCCAGTTATTCCAAATTATGCATTCTGGATTTCGGTATGCATCTCGGAAGATGCAAGTTGGATAAGATGCTTCTGAGGTTTTGATGCACATGAGCATCGCCTTTCCGCACATGCTCGCGAGGACCAAGTAAGCATTACCGGTGATCATTGCTGATTATTTGATGCTTGCGGGATCCGTTGCTAGGTCACTCTTGCTCCAGAAGGTGAATGAACCCTCGGCTTTCCGCATTGCATTCGTTCACCGCTGATGGGAACCTTTAGAGATTTCCAATGTACCGGGCATGTAGGCGTAAGCCGTGGCCGAGGAATGCCCTTCTGTTGCACAGTGGAAGAGAGATTACTCAAAAATTATTGTTCTCACGGGGAGAAAATTGTCCCTCGTTTCCTTTTTCAAGGTCGGATCGTGGGTGCTTCGTTCCAATCTTCTTATTGATGCGCAGGGTGTTCTCATTTGACAAGTTTTGGTGTATCTTGTCATCAGTTAATTTGCTTGCCACTTAGTAATTTCAACCCATTATCTCAGTCAGTTGTTTGGAGGATCCATTCATTTCCATTTTTCCTTATGGAAAATGCCAGTCTCTTGTGACGCTCGTACAACATCCCGTTGCAAATACTCTAGGAATTACGTTTTATGCAAAGCGTCATCTCTTGAACTAGCATCAACCAATTCAATGAAATTCTCAAGTACCGATTGACTGTCTCCTTTCCAGTGTTCTCTATGGATACGGGGATATTTCGTCATGATCACGATGAGAAAAAACCTCACATCTGAGTTTTCATCCACGCCCTCGTGAAACGACTGCTCTGGTAGCAGAGCTTAAATGGGCATGAGCTCCACCCCCAAAAGCAGGTAACTCTGAGCACCACATCTTCGTGATATGGAGAGGAGAAGGCTGGGGTAACATTCAGGAACACTCTCACAACTTCTCCCAGCTGAGAGAGGGAGCGGAGATGCACCTTGGAAATTCGAAGGGACATCACACGCATAAAGGCGCTTTTCCAGGAATCACTGGAAATTCTAACGCATGAGGCAAGGATATGGGCATAGATGGATGATGGAAATCTGATAAAGCGCCGAATGAAGGCCAATTGTGATTCCCCTAAGCAACCAACTTTGCTCTGCTTTGCAATGGATCTCGCGCGGGGAAGAAGAAAAAAAAAAAAAATCTCTATTGCATCCAGAAAAAAGCTTGAAACAGGTGAACTGGGTATTTCACACGCAGGTCCACGTCGTTTAAGGAGAATTCACCACTGCCGGTTCACATCCGGTGCAAAATACTTGATGTCCGATATGGATCTTCAGTTTGGAAGTCACTTCCAGCTTTGCATATTCTGTGGAAATTCGAATCAGGAGAGATGGATGGACGCCCGGATATGACCAAAGGTGTTTCCAATGGGAAACACCACAATAATTCTTCGCAGGAAAAAGGAAAGACATCTCCGAAATCCTTCCTTTTCATAGTAAGTCCTATCCATGAAAACCCGATCTACATGTTAATTTGAATTTGGGTGAGCCCAAACAAAGTTCTTCAAACATCTAAGCTGCAGGTGATGTGAGCGTTATATTTTCGGAAATCACCAATCCATATGTGGAGGTGCTTTCTTACTCTCCGAAAGAGCGAAATACGCAACAGTTCCATCATTTTTTTTCAAACGCGTTCATAATAAACAGCTAGCAGCCACCCAAGTCACTGATGAAAACGGTAGCTCGCAGAATTTCCTGAAATGCCGAAATACACAGGTGTTTAAGAAGGCAAGCATCTTGTCCTTCTGTCCAGGAGAAAGATGAAAAATGCTAATCAGTCATTTGAATATATATATATATATTTTTTTCATTGCCAATTTTAAAAACCCAACCACTTTTTAATTTTCTTCATAATCTCTGTATCCTTTTCTAAAATATTTTCTGCACGAAGAACATTGCATGCTCATTACTTGCTGCATGAAACAATGAGGAAACATGAGATGAAATACGAGCAATTAAACTTATTACTTCATCCTTTTTGTTTAACATGCATGGCAACTTCATAACTTCGTTACTTTTTAGGATTCGGCTTAGATTATTCAAATTATCTCTGGACTTAAAGCCATTCAATCCACAATTCGGAAAACCTTGGGTACGACAGCTAGTCCAAATACTGACTATAGTTGAGAGCATAATCCGAAATCCTGTTCAACATATATCAAAGCTTGATGCTTTTGGACTTGGTTTAAACACAAGGAATTCAACAAGGTACCATGAAAAAGCATCACTGGTGGCACATGATCAAAACAATCATACTAGTAGCCAAACACAATTTAGTCATATCAAATATGGCTTGAAATGCTTGGCAATGCATTCATCCGGGGATCAATTACATAGTCATAGATCACATACTGTGGAGTTACTGTATCCCACTTATCCTAATGCACTGTGAAGATTTGTCTCCGAATTTGTGCTTTGGTACAAACTAAGATAGACTCATGGGATTCCAACTGAATATTACCTATACTTTAAAGATGCCACCAAAAGCCCTGTTGTCAATGGAGAGTTTCTTCATTATTTCCCATGATGGACTGAACCAAGTCATTGAATTCTCCCTTGACCATGCAAAATGTAGCCATCTGCTGTTCCACTTTGTGTACTTCAGAGTCCAGTGTGGATGCATGGAGAAAAGAAGGACTTGAATTAAAGAAGAAATCGCCCAGAAAAGAGTTGTATTCTTGATTTGAAAATGGTATCTCCTGGTTGTCAAATGGTATTGACCCTACATTTAATTCTAAACTCACTAGGTTTTGAATTACAGGATCCTGGCTCATTGAACTACAGGATTTCCAACTCGGACAAGGATACTTTGCTAGGCAGGGCACATCAAAAGAGCATAAGGGAGAAGAAGCTGATTCCTGTTCTGCTTTCAGCAAACATTTTTTTTCCCATTCCAATAAAAATTGATCAAAACCAGTAGAAGGTATTTGAAACAATGCACAAGGAGAAATATCACAGGAAAATGCACATGGTAACTCATAGAAATCCAGCTCATCACCATCCCTGCTTAGGAAAACCAAATAACAAAGGATGAAATCAGACAAAACCAACAGAAAAGTACAAGCTACCTTTCATGTGCAACTAGTTCCAATTGGGATTTTTGAGTCAAATCAGCATCAAATTTCTCTGGAGAAGCTTGGAGACTCAAACCTGAGCAGCAAACATTGACTGGTGGTGGAACATTGGAATGGTTCAAAAGAGTAGGCGTATTGTGATTTGTCCTATAAGCTACATTTAAGGAATAGGTACCTAAATGAGTACCTATCTCACCAATACGGTTCTGAAGGTATCCCTCACCTAGGTGTTCCATTTAAACAAGCAGTGAAGAAGCATTGTACATACCTAAGCCATGAAGTTCTGGCTCACCTAAGTACACTCTATAACAAATAACAAATGTATCTTTGGTTTGATGACGAGACAACTGATATGCTGGAGTGACACGACTCACAGTAATCAAGGATTTTAACAGCTGTCCTAGAGCTGCATATACTAAAAATGAGTCCCCCATTTTTGAATGGTGTGGCTCATTGATAGATAGCCACCATGTTTCCAAAATCATGAATTTATGATCAACTGTTTTTAGAGAAATTTCTACACACACAGGTGATGAAACAACAGATGTCTGGGAATTGATCATTTTCTTCATAACTTCACTGACATTAGCTGCATCCTCAATCACCAGAGAAAACTACAAACAACAGCAGTACTTGAAAAATATATCACAATAATCACAAGATCAATTATTTTTCAATCTGCAGTCAAAATTTGCATTTTAGCCAGGCTTCATCTGATACTTTTAATGTATATAAAATTTTTACATCTTTAAACTCTTCACATCAAAAAAGGTTCATAAACACTAAATGGATCATAACTATTGATTTGAATTTTCATTACTTCAGGCTGCAAGGAATGATAATGTGGGAGTATTAATGAATGCTATCCAGAGTATGGACTGATATGCAAGGTTAAGACAAAAATAACAAAATGCTGAATAATCCAACTTACTATTATAACTAACTAACAATAAGATATACAAGAATACATATTACCCAGTCACGAGTTTCCATCCTATTTAATTTTGTTTTTGTCTTGATTCCGGAACGAGACATAACAATAGTTTGAACAAATTTTAATAGAAAACATTTTGTAAATTTCCAAATTTCCTTTTCTGCCTGTTTTGAAGTTGGGGACATCATTCTTCCATGAAAATGATCTGGTTTGCTTCATGCAATTGCATTAACTGAATGAATACACCATTCAATGTTCATTGTTGGCGATGATAATTCCCTAAAATTGTGCATATTAAACGTATGATACCATAATTTTTGGTGTAAATATTATAGAAAAATAAATGCACTATTTTCACAGGTGAGCAAAAAAACATACGTGGAACCCTCTTATACAGCGTTGTCCCAGTGGATACGTTCGAACATAAAAATGCATGGCTTGTCTATTGCACTCAAACCACAAAAGCACACACCACCTACCTTTAATTTACCAATAAATAGCCAATGTACGTGGAAATGTATTTTGTTATTTTTGCCTTAACCTGGTTAGTGCAAAGGCGCGCGAAACGAAGTCCTCGACACGTCCGACTGCTTTTAACTGAATGTGCCTTAATTTTGTAATACTGAACTATCATTGAAAATTCTCTCATTTTCTTTCATCAAATTTCCCGCATCATAATTACTCTTGTTATGCCCTTTCACGTTAACTTCCCCTCATGTGGAGAGGAATATCCTTACTCTCCTCAAGAAGTTTGCTTTGGAGTATTATTCTCTATTCATGGAAACTGTTAGAGGGTGGGGACGAGGGGAGGGGGAGGGAAGAAAGAAGCAAAAAAAAATGGAAGCAAAAGAGCAAGAACGAAAAAAAAACCACTGTCCCCAAATCATGGACACCCGCGACATATCCACGCTCTATGCGACGAGGGGTCGGGGGCGCACCCTTAAGTTTCTTCAACGAGTATGGGAAAACTTGCAGCCATTAGAAAAATACAACAGAAATACACCGTTAGTGGGTTTTCTAGTACTTTCTTCGTTTCCCCAGTGCATCTTTTCCCATGCATTAAAAGAGATACGCCATGCAGAGGCGATTTACAGCCTTAGGAGATGCCACGGGCAATGCACGCTGCAGATAAACCAGCCTTCAGAATTCCCTGGTTCCACAACGAAAAGAACAGAAGACACTCCCAAAAAACACCCTTCCTGCTCCTAGTCACTGCCTATCCCTTTTCATCCAGGATCCTCTCGGAGAGGAAACGTCAGCAGACTACATGGCTGACACCTGTGTTGATTTCGAGCATTTCTGGATATTTCGCAACCAGTGCATTGATTACTCTTTTTTAAACATATATTTCAAACTGAGTAGTACCACTGGAATTCTGGATAGTATTTGAGGAAAAGCATCAGCAGATTCTTTGAAGTGGCAACCGTACTGCAGATATACCGACACGAAGAGAGCACATGAAAGCTGAATTCCGGCTTTTCGTTGCTATTCTGTTGCTTTCGTCAGCTTCTATTTCTATCAGTCTCTTGTTCTCAAGTAGATATAAGCAGTGATGAAATACATTATTCAGCAAAGCATGAATTAAGCTACGCAAACTGCTGTTAAAGACTTCAGATAAAGAAGCAGAGAATACAAGAGAGTTCATTTGATACTCAAGAGTCCTTGTTTTCGAAATAAGTTTATCCTAAGGAAAGGGAACCAATGCTGTTTAAATCATAGGTTCCCTTTAGATGTAGAATAATGCTTATTGCTTTCTAGAGAACAGGATGAGATTGCATTTCAGGCTGCAGAAGCCAACGCAACTCATGTGTCTTCCGTATCAGGAGTAGTGTAGGAGGATCTATATGAGCACTGTGCAAGGAATTGGAAGAAATCTTTCAGAGAATGGTCCTAGTCTCTAGCGAACTAAATAAACATTTTCCATAATGCACAGCGCAGCTTTCTAGCAATTAATTTAACAACTAGTGAAGGATATCAAAATTTGCACCGAAAACTGGTTTTCTGCAACTATTTATTCCAGTGAGAGCAGTGACAAGAACAAAAGACAAATTATCCACATAGTTTGTAGCTCCCGCAGAACCTCAGGACTTTTGTACGTTATATCGAGACGAAGACTGCATCTTTATCCCTTTACTCTTGAGCTGTTTATTTTCAGAAAAAACAGGTTCCCTCTGAAGCATGGATCTTGAAAAGCAAGCTTCTACATATGTGACTGTTTTTCTTTCGGGAATCGTATCTCGTTCTTTTTTTGGCTAAGATCAAAGTGCAGACCTCTGGCGACCCAAGGAGCTTCTGGTCAGCATTGCGGCAAGCCTCCAAAAGGCTTCCGCTGTCCTGTTCCGTCCAGGATGACTCCATTGACATTTCAATTCCTGGAAAACGGATCACCTGCTACCTCCATTGGCAAGTGGCCAAAACGATTAGCTCGATGGAGTGGGTGGGCAGAACATCTACTCTGCTCAACAAGTCTGATCAGGGTCGAATCATGGACTGTATCCCCCTGCATCCTACCTCCAACAACTTTCTGCAGAGATATGAGTTTCTCCGTTTCTCAGATTGGAGATTCATCCACTGAGCGCGGCTGAACTTACGGCCGTTCAATGGAAAAGTGAAGCGCCCCGGCTTCTTTGAGAGATGCAGAAGATGCATCTCGCCCATGGGATCTCTCCGCCACGTACTCGCCCACTGCCAACACCTCCTTGGCAGTTCCATAACTGGGCGCCACAACTTAGTCGTTAAGGAATTGCCAAAGCCTAGCGTCCTTACTGGCCCAGGCTTCAAACCGACCAACAAGTAGGCGATTCAAACTCCTCATTTCGACCCGACCTTGTTATCTATGACGACTTCCAGGCTGCCATTATCGATGATGTCATCCCCTTTGAGAACCGTCGAGATTCCTTTAGAGTTGCGCGGGCAGAAAAGGTCAAAAAGTTTGCTCAGATTGCCCAGTATTTCCGCAACTCCGGTAGGAAGGTCTACGTGGATGCATTCGTCATCGGCATACTGGGAGCCTGAGACCCAAGGAACGCTGAAAGTCCTTGCCATACTTGGCATACCCGATTAACACGCAAAAGCCCTCAGGGTCAGGATGATCGCGGCCGTCATAAGAGCATCCAGAGACATCCACGTGAAACACATAGAGTACCAACCATCCACCAAGGCTCTGGATGCATTTCCCTCCCTGACAAACCTCAACTCCCCTCTCGGCTAGCCCTAAACCCAACCCCACCCTCAGCGCTACAATTGTACCGCTTATGTATATGGTTCGCAGTTCCGTTTCCTCACTATGTTCCAGAACATCTTGCAGCGTAGCCGATAACACTGAACCGCATGCCGAGGAGCAGGCCTTGAAGATGACAACATTAGCTGGTACGAGGATGCAGCTAGTGATGATCGCCCTGTAGAATTTGACCTCCCACGCACTAGTGAACCCCCTTAAAAAGTGAGAACCTCCACAACCCGTGCCGCTTCCTGTTTGTCTTCTGCGACCGTATGAAAATGGAAGAGCCACTGTGGAATAGCAGAACCCCTACTCCAGCTTCTTTGAAGAGATCTTCTCAATTGCTACATCTGGTGCGCCCCTAGGATCAACGGACGAAAACATTCCACAGCCACGAGTGACGTCCCCGTCAAAAAAGATCCAGCATCCCGAAACATTCAACTCGCGAATGATGGTATGGATACTGTGAATCAGAAATATCAGTCTTGTTTCCATCCATTTTGTATACGAGTTCCCTCCAAAGGAGGAACCCTGTATCTTTTAAAGCAATAAAGACCTGAGAAGTCATCTGCCGAGTCCAGAATTCTAAGTCGTAGAACGGAAGATGTTGCAGAGCCATCTTTGTTATTTGTATGTATGTAAGATTTCTTACTAAATAAAAAATCTGTTCTTCCGGAAATGAAATCGATCGGACATCTCACGCATGTAAGGAAGTTTCTAGTTAAAGATGTGAAAAGCTGCCATCACCTTGATAGCGCTTTTTTCATATATGAAGATATGAAAAAAATCCAAGTACGCTATTGATTCCTAGCAACTGCTAGCAGCGGTGATGGCAAACAGCTTCATCAACGATGTGGAATTACCGATTATCTTTATCCTTTTAAGGAAGTGGTTCTTACAAAAGTGCTGACGGGAACTTTGAGAGGTGATGATCACATCCAAAAGTTCTGAAATTCTGAACCCTCGGAATTCGATATCAGGTAGCCTCATTTGTTTACGGGATTGGTGGAAACAACCTATTTAGATGAGATCTCTGGAAGGCAAAGTTCAGCACTTTATTCATTTTCCGCAACTGGCAGTTAGATGGAAAGAAACAGTAGCAACGACTTCAAGGAGGGAGAGGGGATTTAAAAGTGATGTCTTAGTGACATTAGTGATCTTACGAGGATGTTTTACGACCCTACATCGAAGTGCACTTGGCAGTCCACGGAAAATGCACTGTCAGTACAACGTCCCTTCTTCCACAGGAATTCCCGCCTTTGGAATGTCGATGGAATACTCCATCCTGGTGAACGTTCTGTTCCTGAGATCGAATTTCTGGACCGAAATGGTTCGCATAACTTTGCGTTCTTTTTACGACCGCATTTTGTCCCCGCATTCTATTTATGATGCATTTCATATGACTTGCTGCACGGCGTTCGAGATCCACTGGTTTGCTTGCCACGAATGACGATTCGCGACAGGAAAATTAAGCAGTCTGCGCCCGTGTGTCTGAACAAGATGCTTCCAGCAAGGAACCTTGTCATCATCTTGGATTATTTTCCCATCGATCCGATCTTTGTGGTGCAAGAGCATCCCGCATAAATCTGGCGCTCACCTCAAAGAGAGGACACCTCGGGTCGTATCTCCTTGAACTCGTACTGCAGATACAACAGCGGTGATCTCCTTCCGTCTATCCGAGATTCTCTGGAAGATCGCTGTCACTCAACGAGACCAGAGAGTTCACTTTCAAGGAGTGAAGCGTGGGAGCCAGACTCGCGTCTCACACCGTGAACGCATGGTGTACGAAACACCTTATCCTGACTTGCTGCAGGGTGTGTCAACCTAGTCGCGTTTGAGCCACTCAGATTGGACGTCGAGCAATTTAGAGCACTAAGGTGATGTCACGTTTGAGAGAGAGCAGGTGAAGGTGCATTACTCTTCCTCCTCCTCCTTACACAACGAGCCATAATCCTGCACATCCAGTCGTTTTATGTGTTACTCACAAGTAACGCTTGGAACTGCTAGTCACGGGACTGCTGGTGCAAGTCTTTCCTCCCTTCCCTTTCTTCCGGGTCATGTAATGACCGTGGGAGAAGAGTCAGCGCTCCTCAGTTTCGTGCATTGACTTCGCGACATCTCGTTGTGAGGAAAGAAACAGCTCAGGAGGAGAGGAGCGACAATGCATTTCCTCCGGCAGACGTGCCCCTCGAGCAATCCAGAGTCCGTCCAGTCTCAGCCAAGGGTTTTCCTGACGCCGGCGACGGCGAATCCCGTCCGAGTCTCGGACTTGACCGTTCGACTGACCCCTGTGAGATTCAATTGACCGCCGCGATTCTTCCACATTATGTGGTAGAGCACCAAGCTCATTACAGGAAAACCTAGAAACGAAATCATCACCACGAGCAACAAGGCAAAAGAGACTTTAAGACTTTTTCTTAGCAGAACTGGCACTTCAAAACAGTGGGGAGGTTGCGATGGAGGAGTCGATGTTGGTGCTTGGTCCGCATTCACGGGGACTTGGATGGATGGAGTCTGAGACGACATCAGGATGAGCTTGGTGAAAAGATCACCATACAGACAAACGGTTGTGGTGACACTCTGCCTGTGTGAAGGAAGGCAGACAGAAGACACCATAAGCGGTGAAATGGAGCAAACCAATGAGCAGGCCAAAAGATTCCTTTTCTGAGACCCTCTCCACTAGAGACCCAAGAGAACGAACATGGAGTCATTCGGATTTCCTCAGCCGCCAAGAATGCCCGTGGGCTCTGCGACGTCTATGAGATCCAAGATGCTGGTGTAGTGGTGAAAAGTTCTAAGCACGGGGCAGGATGTGGACTGACTCCCGAATCCGTTGCATCTGGAACAAAGAGCAGATGTCTCAGTGAGACATTGCAAAATAATGTCGCAGCAGTGTCCTGGGCATCGTTCGGTGCTGCTCACTTCAGGACACCTCAATAATTGATTGCCGTGGTGCCATCATGCTGGTCTGGTGTCCCCACCTCTTATCCACTGAAGTCGGCAATCCAGTTTTCCAAGAAGCTGGCAACCTCTAACCTCACGGAAGTGTGGTTTTTCTTTGGGAACGCACACTTTCGAAATCCCGTTCAGGGCAATCACAACTCGAAGCACTGCCTGATGGTTGAGGAAGGTGACGTCACGTTGCGTGAGTGGCTTGGGTCCTCCTCCAGCACTCCACGTTTATGCGTTTCGAGCGTGTGATTGCTTCGAGTTCGTTCTTCAGGGACAGGGAGAAGCGTTTCCACGGCAACATAAGGGGGAGAAGAAGTGAGGGGGATACTCCATTCCCCGACGAGCACGAACTTCCGATATTAAAAAGCAGAAAGAATCAAAAAATCAAATGAAGAGCAGCACCATAACAGGGAGAGGGCGACGAGTAATTGGATAGTATGGAAGCGAGGACTAACGTGCTACTTGATAAGTGCAAACTTCCACCTACGCCTCCGATTCGTGGACGGGAGAAGAGGAACATCCGTCCACACGTCTTCCAGCAGGAGTGGGGCAAACTGAAGTCTCGTCTGCTGGTCGGAAATCATGAAGATTATCTCGGGAACATGTAGTGAACGTAGTAAGTACTGAAGGGATGGGTGGGATCGAATCCAAAGGTTGGGCGAGAAGATGGAAAAGATAGGGAGGAGTGAAAGTGCAATCCAAAAGCCTCCAATGCAAGAGAGGAAATGCGTGACGGGAAGGATGGGTGCAGCTTTGGAGAAATACAGCGAAGAGTCAGCATCCGCTCCGGCAGCGAGCTGATGAGACACCATCAGCAAGAGCAATCAGGGCCGGAATTCCATAATCCGGTAAGCAGGACAGGGGAGGACCGTTGGTGCTGCTCGTAGCATGCAAGGCGTGTGAGGGCTGCCAATTTGGAAAGAAGAAGAAAAAGGAAGGCGAAGAGGCAGACGACCTGCTACGAATTCTGCTAAGAGATGACGGCGAGCCGAATCTGAACCAGGAACAACAACAAAAAAAAAAATCAACGGTTCTACGAACAAAGAAAGATCGAAGCGGATCTTTTCCTTTTTTTACGCTGTTCTCCCTCAGGACATGCGCCTTGTCTCGTCGAGACCCTGGAAACTCTCCTCATGCTCGAGTCTCCTCCTCCCTCACCATGCTCTTGGATGGATGCACCGAGATGCAGTCAGGTAACTCGGCCCGATAACCTCCAAGTCCGCAGTCTCCTCCGAGCACCTCGGAAAATCACCGGAAAAAAAAAAAAAAGTGGCCGACGAGCGGTCCCCATTCACTTGATGTGAGATGTCACCTCCTACTGCGTCTCATCGTGGTTGGCGGGGGGCAGCTATCACGAGAACAAAACTGGCCCCAAAGTGTTCGATCCTTCCAAAGTGGAAGGCCTTCGTTGTTTCCTTGGTGTTCGATTGGAATGGAGGTGCTACGAGATGCAGCCAAGCCTGTTGTCAGGGAGGCTGACTCTTACCTCAGGAAAGACGGGAGTCCGGGGTGTTCTTAAGCCCCTCATGGCCGGGACATTCGGATGCCCACGTGCCAGCTTCATGCTGGATCTAGGGAAGCCAGGTGGTCAGGACCTCGTGGCTTCCATCGACATCTCCTACGCCCGTGGAAGGAACTTTCAGGGTGCGCACCGTACTTCGAGGCAGTGGGGTGGTGGCACTGGTTCCGCGGTGTTGGGATGGCGCAACCGCCCAGCATCATAGTGAGATGGCGTTTTTCTGATATTTCTCGATGGATACCAGCTGTGCCTTTGGATTGAAAATGAAGCCGTTGGTTCTCCGTGTTATAGGTGCTCACGAAATCGCATTAAAAAAAAAAAAAAAGCAGTGATGAATCAGGCGAGAGAATTTTTCTCTCGGTATGCAAGGATGACTCAAGTTACTCTCACACGTAGCCGAAGGAAGCCTGGATCAATGAAATGCCTTGACAACCAGTTCCCGCAATTCTACTAAACGAAGCTGACATGGGTAATTCAAATCACTGGTGAGAGCTCGCCGTCGTGGCACGAATTGTGGATCAGTCAGCATGAGGATCAAATGCGGACGCGCTCGCAAACGGAGGTGAGTCGTCGGTCCCTTCGATTGGGATATGACGTCCTCAGCCTCCTATCCTGGTGTCGTTTGCCGGATGCGAGACGACGATACATTATGGCCTCAATTATTGGCTCCAGACGGGGAATCCGACGGGGAACGAGGAAGGCGAAAATTTACGTAGGGAGGAGGAAAGCTGCCTGTGAGCGGACTCCTCGAGAGAATGGCAGGAAGGCATTGCTCCCTCACTCGAAAGGATCCGCAACTGCCTTTCCAACGGCGTACGATATGGTAAAACCAGCCGCGAATAAGATGAAAGGAGTGGATACGAAAGCATCACAGAGGGGGTTGCCTCTTCTCTCATGAGTGGTCGTAGAGTAAATCGAGCTTAAAAATCGTGTGCGAGTAGGCCTTCAGATGGAAAGAATCCTCTTTTACTTCCTCCTCCTCCTCATTGTCCTTCTCCCTTCCTCTTCCCTTCTGATGGAAGGAAATCCCTCCCCTTTGGTGCAAGGTCAAATAATCCCGTCCTCCTGGTTCCACCGCCGGAACCGTTTCGTCAAGCAATTCCCAAACAGCTTCGCGTTGTCGCGACCCATGGTGATCTGCCGAAATCGCAATATGCATCACCATGCTGGGATACGTTGAGGACGTCGGGTTTAGGACTGCCTGAGTGGACTGTTAGTATCTCCAGCCGTGGGAGACGCGCACGCCTGTATAGTAGATCGATCTAAAACGAGAACCTGCACCATCCGTACCTAAGTCTACGCGGTTTGCATAGATGCCAAGTGGGGTCAAATTAGAGGGAAGAGGTTGAAGGTTTGAGATGACTTACGTCATGACTTTGCTCCTCCTCTGCTTGTCCACTTGGACACGGATCATGGTGTCTCTCGCATGCTGGCAGCTGGGAGCGCGGTATTCGTGTCCGCGAGTGAGAGAATGGGGGATCTGTCATAGGAGGCCCTTGACCTCTTCCCCACTTGTGGATCAGAGGCGTAGGTGGCAGCTTGCATCAGCATGAAGCATGCCAGCCTTGTCCTATCTCACCACACGCTGCCATCAAGCCAAGCCTGTTGGCGTCTCATATGGGCCCTTGTTCCCTGGAAACAAGGAGGATCCCTCAAGTGGATAAGGATTCTCCGCTTGTTGAAAGTGGATGATCAAGGATTTTGAGCACTGATAAGCGTGATGAGTGGAGGAACAATCGCAGCTTCGAAACAAGGCCTCCCAGATACCGGCTGATCTCCTGGGAGGATGACCTATGAGAATCGCGGACTGTGAAGATCGGAAGAGTAAGAGCTGGCCTGAGGGTAGAGAGAAAGATGGTGCAGATGAGGGGCGAGACCGTCGGTCTCGGGTGGCAAGCAGCCAACAGGCACTGAGAGGTGCCCACCATCCTGTTCCCTTTCTTTGGCCTCATCGGAAAGGAGGAAGATATGAGCATCCTGCTGCCTACCATTCCTCTTCCTCTAGGAGTCTCTTCGCCTACAAGTGTTCCTCTTCGTTCTCTTGGGTCAGGTGATGTCGAGTTTTTGGTCACCTTGCCATAGGTAGAAGAACTCGAGGGATGGACCACCAAACCACCACGTTCACCAAACAAGGGACCTCGCTAAACCCAAGGGGGAGGTCTCGAGTCCGACTGAAGGACTTGTACACTCCGCGTCGGGAAGGCGGTCTCGGCCTCCTGACTCTGGAGCGACTGTGGCTTCAGTTCCCGTTCCGGATACTTGCCCTTGCGGCGAAGTTGTGGAGCACCACCTGGTGTGTCCCTGCACTCCTCCTTATCTAGCAAGCCACCGGCAGCGCGGGGCTCGCGTCGGAGGCTTTGTGGTTAAGGCTTCCCGCGCGTGGCACCATGCGTCGCTGGTTCGAATACTCCGGCAGAAACTGACGCCATTGCATCGTTGGGTTCCGAGTTTCTCCTACAATGGCGCTGGCTGGCCGAGACATTCGGGCGTGGCACCGGTAGTGGTTTAAGCCGGAGTCAACCTTCGGGTCCTCCCAGGAATCAAGGAGTGGGGAGTTCGCTCTCCGGTCGTGCAACGGAGAGCGGATCTCCCTCACCGGGAGGACCCCTCCGGTTTCAAGATTGAGGAGGTGCCTTCACAGGCACCTCTCCAGTTGTTTAAAGGAGCAGACCCCCTCCTGTTGCTGGGGGGGCTCTCCTAGTCTGCGCCTCTCCAGAGAATGCAAGGAAGCAAGCGAGAGCGATTCCCCTGCGGGAGGCTACAGCGTCCCTTCTGAGTTTCGGAAGCGTCCCTTCGGGGTTCTCTTCAGAGGAGTGAAGAGGAGCGGTTCCCTTGAGGGTTCCCTCCGGAGAAGAAATTCCTACTAGCGGATCCTTTCCAGGTTTCCTTCGGAGAAGATGAAATGAAGAGGACCACCCCCATTAGAGGGGTGTCCCTCCGGGGAGAATGAGGAAAGGAGATTCCCTTCGGGGTTCCCCTTCGGAGACAACCAAGGTGGAAGGTGCAATCCCTTCCTCCGGGGAGATCCTTCTCCAAGCGTGAGAGGAATGGACTCCGAGACTTCCTGGATTCATAGGGAGGACCCCTTCCGGGTGCCCCCTTATCTTGAAGAACACGCACCCTCCGCAGGTGGCGTGGAACAGTGTTAAAGAGCCACGTGCGTCGCGAGGCACGCGACCAGCTCTTGAGGTACTTAGCGAACCAAAAAACCCTGAAAAAACTGGAAAAAAAATGCTGGAAGGCAAAAAATAGCGAACCCAAAAGGATTTCCATCATCCCTTCCTTGCGCGAGGCGCAAGGAAGGGCTGCAGCTTGGGCGGGTGGCTATCAGACCAACAGCTGGATCTCGTGCCCTCCCGCGAACGGTAGTGCCTGGTTGCGGGAAACCGTTTACACGTGGGCGCAGCACAACGAGCCATGACCGGAACAGGTTCAGGGTTTGCTGAATTTTTTTTTCACGACAACTGCTCGCTTGGGGAGATCCTGGAACACCCACTGAAGAGTGAGTGTGCAGGAAGGAACTTCCCTTGCCACAGCGCTCCTCTCCCTGAGGGAACACATGGGCAGCAGTCTTGTAGCTAGATGGGAGATTAGTGTGAACATCTCCGGAAGGAGAAAAGGACTGGACGAGTGGAAGATGGATCAGTTTACGGGAGCTCTGACCCCGAGTGTCTCGCCTCGTGGACTTCTGCGTTGGGGCGAGCTACTGGTATTCCGGAGGAAGACCTGCAGCAACTTCCACTGCTTCTGGATAGACACACCCTTCAATCAAAGTGGCAGGAGTCCCCGCTGATGCTGTTGCACTGGGACCTCCGTGCAACGCCTGCAGGCATCACTGGACACGGTGGGGAGGAGGACCCGCATTGTGCCAGGTGAGAAGAGCGTGAGTCCCTCCCGCGCCAGCTTGTGGATTGTGTTGCCCTCCGGCCCCTCTGGGAACTCTTTGCTGCGACCTTAGGAGCCCCTGGTGGCAACTCCAGGGACGCTCTGAAAACCCTCCTTGTTCACGACTCCCTTAGAAAGGCAGCCTCGCTAGCAGCCCTGTGCTACGCGGAATTGTAGCTGCTTGAACGACTCAAGAGGAGGGCACAGCGAGAGGGGTGCCACATCCACTTTGCCGTCTGCTTCATGAGGATGGCAACGAGACATGGCCACACCAGAAGCACTATATACAGCAATAGCTTGGCGGCATCCTGCAGAGGATGCAGAGGACCACCTCCAGAAGAACGTGGTTCCTTTCCGCACCCCCAAACTTGTTTATTTACTTTTTTTTCTCCTTTTTGTTTGTCCCTTCCTCTCTGATGCCGTGGCGGAACTCACTGGACTGCCGTACCGGTAACCCAGCAGGCTCCCGTTAAATCGCACGTGGTTGGACCACCGATCCAGCCACAAAGATTGCGATTGTTTGTCTTTCATATATGAGATAAAACTCTTCGGTGCACCCGGGTGACAATCACTAAACGCATCGGTGCACGAGTCAAGTAAAAAAGGAGACCTCGGGTGCACCTCGTCCATTTTGGATTTTAGAGACCTCCGATCAGTTTCTTAGTTCACAGATCGCCGCGGGGGTCTCCCAGCCCGGGGATTTTTTTCCCCTCTCTGCAGCCGTGCCAGACGTCTGCGAGCGATGGAGCCTCTCTGACGTCACCTACACAATCCGTCGAAACGGCTTGTCCCTCCCACGTTCGTACCCAGGAGGCAACCGAAGGTGCCCAAGTGAGGATCCGTGAAGAGGGAACTCTCAGCAACTCCCTTCAGGCTGAACAAATGCAAGGGGAAGAAGACCCTTCGCTGCTCCTGTTTCGGCAAAGAGGACGGGCAACGCCAGCAGGGATCAATGAGAATCGTAAAGGCCGGCTCCTGGAAAGGCTCTCTCACGAGACGAAGCGAACGGGGGAAACGCCAGACACTGGCGCACAGGCGCGCTGGCGGATGCCAAAGTGAGGAGGCTGCGGCACGTCGACGACGTACGGCAGACCAGGCGTTGGCCAGGGAGAGAGACCTGCGTATACGCAGCCTGCGTGTCGGCGGGTCGATAAAGGGGCCAACCGTAGGCTCACCGTGGGTTAGCGAGCGTCTATATTTAGTTTGGTCCTCGTGCCGATGGGTCGATAATTCACATCACGACAAGCTGCCTCAAAATGACCCCGGCCATCAGTGCTGGCTCGGTTTAATAGGATTGCTGGAAT
Organism: Raillietiella orientalis; assembly: GCA_036172245.1. Taxonomy (NCBI): domain Eukaryota; kingdom Metazoa; phylum Arthropoda; class Ichthyostraca; order Raillietiellida; family Raillietiellidae; genus Raillietiella; species Raillietiella orientalis. The sequence continues at coordinate 340,430 of JAYWIR010000027.1, read as the reverse complement.
TTGTTGTCAAGTCATCCTGCTGATTCCGAATTTCTACAATTACATACGAGTAGCGTGTAATTTCCGCTATTCTCACGTACCGAGGAAACAACTTTGGTAACCCAGCGTGCGACAATTAAAAACGATGAATCCGAGTCACCACGTATGCGTTTTTTTTTTTTTTTCCCACTGCGACTGGCAACCCCGGTTTTTTCCCGTTCGCGCGGGATCACGAGAGAGACTTTTTCAATTATTTTTCCATCATTGTGTTAGCTTACGCGGAGTCAGAAATGAAAACAGACCAGGAAATTAGTGCGACTGGTATCGAGTGGGACGCAGGAGTTCGTGACTTCTCCAGGTTTCGCATTTCGGCTCGTTCCGCGGCGGCGGCTCGTTGTGAGTGCGATTTTATGTTTTTTTTTCCCCCCCCCCCTCTGTTTTGGAAAGCACGTCATCCACTTTCTGTGTACTTGCTGTAGAATTTTATTCTAATTGTGACCGGGCGATGCTTCTTTCACGAAAAGGGAGAGAAAAAAAAAAGGCCACTGTTTATGTTGGCGAAGGTGAGGAGAGAACGGAGATGCTAAGGTTGATTTGATTTAATCATCTTTGCCGCCAAATCTCATCATCGCGAAAGTTTACAGAGAGCTGTTCAAGTTGTCCGAGGTGCCGGTTCGCGGAAAGATCTCGAGGAGAGGGAATATTGGTCTCGCCACAGTTTGCCGGCAACCAAGAAAACGGAACGGATAGCGTGAGCTTTCTGGTAGACACGCTTCTCTATTGAGAAGAAAAGGACCAGACTCTCAGGCGGCACCCGAGATGAGCTCATGTTTTAATTTCCGTGATCCACGGCTTTGCCTTTCGCCGCCATGTGCGTGTTTACACCCTGATGTACGATGAAACGATAAGAAAACTCAGAACGCAACACGTGCAGAAGATGGCTGAAGAGCGCCACTCGACTCGGTAAATTTGTGGGTTAAGCAAACCGGTTAGGGAATTCCCTAACTGACGTGTCTCTCGATTCTTTGAACCGCAAAATCGTGAGCCTGGAAGCACCGCTCCATGACATTTTCAAAACGTTAGCCACCAGGCAGAATTAGGATATTCTTCACATGCTCCGATGGAAGTCACCTACACTGATGTGTACATACCCGATGCACTCTTGATCAGTACAAAACGAGCCGAATCGAGCCGAAGTGCTTACAGAACGATCTACGGCGGGAAACCGTCGTTGGAGGTGGATGAGAGGTCCAGGCAGGGAAGGAATGAAGACAGAGCACACGTGACGGATGGACAGACTGAAGCGGTTGCCCGGACGCAAGATCAGCAGCGTTCTCCCGGAAGCCTGCAGAGTCGCGCGAGATTCGCGGTGGAAAAGAAATCTCGGTACCTCCGACTCCACTCGGTGGGGAAAGAAGAGCAGCAGCCTCTGCAACCGTAAGCAGGGGAGCGCGCAGAAGGAACCGACAGCAGAACGACGCAAACTTCGCTGTTTCGAGCGGACCGCCGGCGGCATCGCTAGCCCTCGGCTTACGATCCGACCTCTCCCTGGCTGCTCAACCCTCGAGGACCAGTTTTCACGAGCTCTGCTCGCTTTCAGTTTAGCTTTCAGTTTCAGTCCCTCCAGCATTCCCGAGGCTGCCTGGCAATGCGTGCAGCGCGGCCATCGCGCGGCGGCTGCTACAAAGAGATGTTTCGTGCACGTCAAGAGAAAAACGCTCTGGAAATCAAAAGGGGGAGTTCCTGGGAATCCCCCAGGAAGTCTCCTTCTTCCCTTCCTCCCTTCCCCCATCGTCGACAAAGAGCAAAATTAAGCTGCAAGCATGAAATACCAAGAATGTTCGTACGAATCCTCGGCTTGCCTCAGGAATTATGGAAAGAGTTGCTGAATTTTCGGGAAGAAGGGAAGAGAAGGCACATCCTGACAACTCCTCAGAATGGATTTCTGAGCGGTCCTGTTCGAAAGATAGTCAGCAGGAAAGGGGAAGCATTCCTTCGAAGAGTCCCCTGAAAATTGACGGTTCCTGTTTTTCTGTCTGAAGGGACTGAAGAACACGGTCACCACGCCCTTGTCGGTCCGGCTCTTCCAAGAGAGTGCAGCTTCCTTGGTGCAGACAGCGAGTTCCTTCTCTCGGACAGTCTCTTGAGATCCGAGGTGGGCAATTGAGGGGGTGAATTTTCAAGCAGCGTCTTTTCATGTGGTGTCAACAGCCGTAGAAGAATCTGCGTCGTTTCAACCGGTCTTCAGGACATTTGGTATTCTTGGAAATGCACGCATCTCCCTGCAGGCGGACGTCTCTTCCATCCGAATGCTGAAGGCGGAAGGACACTTTGTTTCCGAACTGGGATCAGCTTCTTGCATGCGGAGATGAACATAGGGTCCCCTAGGGTTCTCAATAGCTACAGCTCGCCCCTGCCATGGCCAGCCTCATCACCCCTCATGCGATTTCAAGTGGTGGTATCTCAAGAAGAATTTCATGGACAGGCCGCTACTGAAAATTCCTGGTTGCCCATAGCTGCGTGCCCAGCGCGTCAGAGCTCTTGGACGTGGACATTCCTTCTCTCAGGAACAGAACGGGAATCCTCGTTTCCGTTACACACCCGAGCTGCCTCGCTCTTCTCCGGTGCTTGCTGCTCATCAGCATGCTCGAGGAAGCATGAATCACCCTGGCCCATGGCTGCGGAATGCCCAAAGATTAATCGACTTGACAGGTCGTCACTGCAACCGGAGAGAGAAGTAGGCAAAAATTACCAGGTCATTTGCCTGCAGGCCACACTCTCTTGATCACAAAGCACGCGGGGTTCCTGAATAACAGAAGACCTTCCTTTACCAGCTCTGAGGCTTCGATGCAGACCTCCTGGGAATTTTCCCTCAAACCCCGTTCCTTCGCATTCCTCTTCTTCCTTGTGTCCAAGTGTCCCACGTTCAGTCGGACGAGCTCTAATCGTGTAAGGTAAACCACACGGAGAACTGAATCTCCCCGACGACTGAAGAACACTCTGGCGTCGAGTCCGCACTCCCGATTTCAGGGAGAGCTTCCTTAAAAACCCGTCTGCGTTTCCTCATCGGGTCGCTGCAGCAGTCGAAAACTAGAAATCGGCAGGAGCAGCAATGCGCGGTTCCTTTCCTGGTTTTCCTTTTCCAGCTACTGGTGCGGTCGTTCGTGAATCCCATTTCCTCGTATCCATTGCATCCTCTGTCCAGTTGCCTAAGGCAGTCCATTCTTTTATGGATCGCTTACTCCATGTTCCGAGGAAGCCATCAGTTCGAGGGAGAACACATTGGACGAACGGATTCTGCGGACCTGCCCCAAAACTGATCCCTTCGGCGCAACTCTGCGCCATCCTATTCCTTGAGCGCCTAGCCAGAAGAGTTAGAGAGTCCTAGCTCCAGTGAATTTGATGCTCACCTGGGGTGGGTGGGCGGGCGAGCGAGCGTGGCCCAGCAAGGCCGTTCACCGTTGCCTTCTATGCCTGCCTCACAAGATTCTCTTGGGACACGGGAGGATGAGGAAGAAAGGACTCTTCTACAAGACGTGAATCGCTTTTGTGGGCGAGCGAGTGACTCTTGAAGGCAGCGTAAGCATCGGGAGCCGACGAAGACCTCCCACTGCTCAGGTCAAATTTTCCAAGACAGGTCAAGGACATTCTCGCAATTCTAAAACTTACAGATCTCAAGCAATCCAAGTTTATGTGAGCTCTTACACGACCACGACCCCGGCCACGAAATCTCGATCCTCATCACTTACATAGCTATAAAGACGTGGCGCTTCAAGAGGTCACAAAGAGGTCCGGCTGTTTTCATCGGCCTTTGGCAACATACGATAAAGGTGAATTTCCAGATGAGGAATAAGTCATTGGGAAGGTCTTTTCTTTCTTTCTTTCTTTCTTTTTGTAGAAGGGCAGCAAAGATATCTGCAATCCGGAATCCCTTGGCTAAGAGAGACTGCCCGATCCGTTCCAGAGAATCCCATAATCCACCTCGCAACGGTTTTCCTCATGGGGAAGGGAACCAGCAGTATCGAATCAGCATTGGGGAAGTCTTCACGGAGTGCAAACAGGGACGGCGAAAATCCTCTGGAGGACGTAGGGGATTAACAGGCACCTCAGATGGTAGAGGTTCTTCGGCGAGATCATACATCCAAGGGAGAAGGAGAGTCCAGCTGAAACGGGAGATCAGAGAGGGCAGGCGGCCGGGCTCCTAGCAGGACCTTGCATGAGCACCGTGGTGTGATCGTCTGGGAGCGATGTCGATGCACCTACCGAATATCACGGCCTCCGACGCAGTTCCCAGCATAGCGAATGAAAAAAAAAAATGAAAATTCGGTTCCTCTCGGTTCTCCCGGAGCGTGGAAGTGCTCGCCGCCCTAATCGTTAAGAGTGCGTTTCAGAACGCTTCGTCCTGGTGAAGATCCATCATCTCGGTCCGTGCTGTGGATTGTCGATAAGAAAAGAAAATAGGCGAGCATCCTCCCCTCCCAACTGTTTCCTCTTGATGTTTTTTTGCATCTTGCGTATTTTCTTCCTGGAGTCACAGCAAGACCTTTTCTTCCCCCTCCTCCTTCCCCTCCTTTTTTTGCCTTCTCTTTCTGCACGTGAACATCGCATTTATTTACTTCTTTTTCTTGGAGTGATGGTCTGAATGAAATGAGCAGCTCGGTTCGGAGAATCAATGACGTTCTTTTCTTTTAGGATAATGAGCAAGTGCTTATTGTTCCAGAAGTGAAGGACCCCATTACTAATTTCCGCATGCTTCAGAAAACGAATCCTCCCCGTTTGGACCATCGCGAACAGAGGAGGGAAGGGTGGGGGGGAAGTGCCCTACCAGAACCAGGTCGCACGGAAAGACATCCGGTGCTCCGCCGAAAGGGACGGATTTCGAAGTCTGTCCGCCGCAAAGGCGGCTGTTTCTAGGAGCACTGGGAGTCCTGGACCCTCAGCGATCGCTTTCCAGGTAGTTCGGGTAGCCACGATAACGGTCTGTCCTTACACAAGGCCGGAACTCTGCCACTGGATAGGGGAAGGGATGCGATATTCAGCCCCGTCGTTCCCGTGCTTCTTTCATGGGCGTTAATTTATTAATTGCCATCGTCATCAAATCCAACGTGCATGTGCGCGTGTGTCTTAAATGATACAATTTCACACTTGTTGCTCGTGACCCCGTCATTAATCAAGTCAAGATGTGTGCATGAGTTTCCACTTGGTCAAGCGGCACATACAAAAAAAAAGAAATAGAAATGCCGGAAATGCCATCATCTTTTACCTGTTAAACGGATTTCCGCTGTCACATCATTACATAGGAACTTTAACGCGTCACGCGTGTCTTCAATCAACGCTTTGGTTCGAATCCGTCAACCGTGGTCATCATGTTAATTGCCTCCCTCGCCATCCCCCCGCATCCCATCTTGTTGCACTCTTTACGCTTCCTTTTGTTCCTGCGTTCAGATCGGTTCCTGCTGCTCCGAGTCCGAGCGTGCTGGATCTCGTGCTTAGTTTCGGAAGCTGCGAGACGCTGCGAGGATGCGGCCGAATCGTGGACGCCGGTCTCGGGAGCAGCAGCCGCCGAACCCTGGGAGCGCCCTCCATGTCGGGTTCCTCCTGACCCGACGGCTACGGGTTCGCGCGGCGGAGGGGATGCGCGAGGGAGAAGATCACTTCTTTTTCCGGGGATCGACGGCGAACCCGGAAGGGAACGGAGGCGGACAGCGACCGCAAGGTTACGGCAATGCGCCGATGCTGGCGTTCCCTGAACGCGCGGTTCCATCTCGAAGCTTCCATCTGCCGAGAGCACTCCTCGAAGGCTGGCTCGGTGGCAGAGAGCGAAGAACGTCCCGCTTTCCTCACTTCCTCTCACTTTTTCGACAAGAAATCTCCCCGAAACGATCTCCGCCGAGGGTTCCGCCACCCTTTATTCGTTTGTTGGCACCGCCTCCCGGGAACCCTTCCTGTCCGTCTGCTTGTAGTCCGCGAAGACCTTCCTCCTCTTCCCGGAAGGGATGCGGCGTGAAATGCTGACAGGTCCGATTTCGAGCTTTTGCGATGAACCTCCTGGAGAGCCGGCAGGGATGAAGACGCTTTCTGACTTCTTGAACGGGCCCTGGATCCGCGCTCTGACCAGCGGGCCTGCGAGAGAGGGGAAAGTGGCTTCCAGGAAGCGGAAGGCGCTCCCAGGCGGACCCGACTCTCGATTCCACGCTTTGCGGACTTCGTGGTAGCCTTCTTCCTTCCTGCGCTTCGGAAGGGAGGTCTGCAAGGTGCGCACGCTCCCCCTCCTTCCATCCTTTGGGACTTCACGACTGCTCCGTGGGACAAGCAGACAGAGCGGATGGGTTTGCCCAATCGTTCCGTTGCCGCGCGTAAAAGGACCATTTAGGGAGACTCCCCTACTAGCAGGACACGTTGCCAGGGAGGCCGTCAGGGTGATGGTCACGGAATCTGGCTCACCAATCGCACTGTCCCGCGACGTAACCGACCCCTTCCCAGGCTACAGTCCCGATGGGAACGGGAGGCGTGCCTTTCCTTCCACTTTCGGGTACTCCTCCCTTCTTCCCCTCCTCGTTTCTTTGCTACTTCCAGCACCAGCGGGCGGCCTACGGGCTGCGCAGCAACGGAAAGAACGCGTGCAGAGAGCTCCAGATGGGTTCCAGAGCTTCGTCCTTTCGCACAAGGGGAGCGACGAAGAAGCGAGGCTTCCTGGCGTGCCGCGCGCGCAAGAAGCCTCAGCGTGCTCAGAGGATGCTTCGCAGTGTTCTTCCCTTTTCCCGTGTTCCCTCGAAAATCATCAAGTTCCCTACAGCTCGGGGAAGCAAAAGGGGAAGCAGAGAGGGTGGCAAGCAGTGTGTGGCCGAAGCGTGCCGCCCTCCTCGGCCAGGAAAGTCTCTTTTGCGCTCTGATTCTCTTCTCTGCGCTCCCCCTTTGTCCCTGGACCGAGTCCACGGAAGGTCACGGCGGCGTGCTGATGGTGCGCACAAGATTTCCTGCCTGCCTGTTGACTTCGTTTCCCCGAAAAAGAAGACCCTCCCTTCCAGCAGTATCCAAGAGCATTTAAAAGACCTGTAACTTCCGTTGCATTCTCCCGCTCGGCAGAGTTCTGTGCCTCCCCCTCTCAGAGAAGAACCGAAAGCGCTTCTCTGTAGAAGGAACTCCCTCTCCCTTTTTTTGCCTCGATCTTCCTGATGAATCCTTCAGCTGTCATTATCTCCAAGGTAAACAGAACTTCCTGATACCCAGTACCCGCCTCCCTAGAGGACCGAAGGAGAGCGGTGAGGGCTTTCGTCTCACGGGAACGCGCACTGAGCGTTCATTGCGAAGGAGATCCGGCCCGTTTCGAAGGAGCTCGCTCTCCTGAACGTGTCCAACTCCCTACCCTCCAAGAATCCCCGAGAAGCACTCTCCAGGGTCCCGTGCCTTTGTCGGCCTGCTGACGAGATTGCCTCTTGCATCGCCCTCCAGACTTCCCTGAGCAGGAAGAAAAAGAAGACAACTTTGTCCTCAGCCCTCTTCGAGCAAAGGAAGAAGAGGAAGCCATGCAGTGGCTCCGTATGCGGGAGCGGATGGCAGGGAATGGCAATGTTGAACTTGGTGCTTTGCTCTCATCTGCAAGAGATGTTGCCTTGCAGAGCCATTTAGGAGGAAGGGGAAGTATTCTGATGACGCTAAAAGGACTGCCGGAAGCCAACCAACCCCCCGGGAGCTAAGGATTTAGCAAGTGTTGGCAGAAGTGCGTAATCCAGAGAGAGCCCAAGATAGGGTACGCTGCCAAAAAGAGGATGGCGGAGGGGGAAGGAAAGGAGGAAGGGTATGCGCATGTAGATGGGGGATGATCGAATTCTGTCTTATTAAGCCAATCAATGACAGGCTGCTGAGATTAGCTGCGAGAAAAAGAGGGAAGTTTTCATGAGACCTGGCTTCAGTCCTGGAGTTGCTCCGCATCTAGCCGATTGTTCATGGTGACAGAGAGGATTCCTAGTTGTGAGTGCAGGCTTATGACAAATGGCGCCCTGCTGCTGTCGCTGCTGCTGTTGTTTCTCCTCCTCTTCCTTCCAGTCAGCAATCCTAGCGGTTCAATTGGGATCTCTCCTGGCTCTAATTGCTCCTGAGCGCAAGTGCTTCCATCTGGGAGCGTCAGAACTCCAGTCAGGGGAGAAGGAACTCTTCCTTACTCCACCCTTTGCATAGGCGACGCTTCTCCTGCTTGCGAACCGGAAGTGGTGCGCGTTTCCCTCTCCCCTGTATTCGAAAATCCTTTCAAGTGCTGCTCCTGCGGTTTCGGGACTTTGAGAATTGGAGAGTCAAGTCTCCTTCCTAAGCTGACTGATGACGCTCCTTCCCCATCCCAACTTTGTGAGTCCGAACCACCCTCTTTTCAGTACCCCAAAACACACGGTGGGGTGGACTCACCACAGACCATGAAGCTGCACTGGAAGCAGGCAGTCGAAGGTGAGGACGTCGAAGACTGACGTTGGGGTGTGGCAGGATCAATGCTGGTACCAGTAGTAGTAGTAGTACTAGGAAGAGAGGGTGAGGAATGAAGAAGGAGGAACAAAAATAATAAAAGAGGAAAAGGAAGGATTGAGAATGGAGATGAAGAGCGAGCCTTTCTGCTGTCTGGGACAGTTCGTCCGACCTGGCAAATAGGAGAATCCAGGAAGGCTCCGGAAGGAGGAGTGCGTTCCTCTCACGCTTGGTAGGGAGGCCCGAAGGAAACCCTCGCCCTGGTTGTCTTCGAAGAGAACCACGAAGGTATGCTACCCAATTTCTCTAAAGGGCGCTCCCCATGGGTACGCGATGGAGGGTCCCAAATGAGGGGGAACGGCTCCATTTGTACAACCGGAGGGAACTTCGAAGGGTTCATTGATGGTCTTGAAGGACTTCCAATCCCGACCAGTCAGTGGGACGGAGCATCCGACTTCCACCGATGCAGCGCCTAAATTTAGGCCAGCCAGCGCTATCCTGAGGAAAAGAGGGAACTCGAAACCTAAGACGTTCCCCCCTCTCCCCCCCCCTTCCCCGTTCTCGGCGTTGGCTCTTCGCGGGCGGGGTTCGAACCTGCGATGTTCGGTGCCACGTACGGAGATCGTAGTCGTGTGGCCGCTAGCGCAGGCGGGCTGTCTTCTCCCGCTCCATTCTGATGACGGAGACGATGCTGGGAACATCATCCTCTGTGATGTGAAAATATTAGATCTCTCCCTTTTCGTAGAATTCGTGAACCCTCCTCGTCACCTAGCTCTTGAACTTCACCGCTCTTCATCCACTTCTTCTCCCTACCTCCTTCCACAAAAGTGGAACTGCTATCGCTTTAGAGGTTCCTTCGGAAGACGCGCCGAAACCGCTCACAGAGGCTTCAGGGAAACGGAAAGCCTTCATCAGGTCGGAGGCCCTCAAGCTGTCGTTGGAGGACGCGATCCTTGTCTGCCATCCAAGAGGGCAGCAGGTGGTAGTGGGGACCCAGAGTTCATCACCCGGTAACTCTGGAGCGTCTATTATAAAAAAGCGTCTATAACAGACATTCATGTGTAGGGCCGTCGGCCCTACATCGTCCCCAAATGCTCGGAAGCTGCACGCAAACCGGCGAGGTTCGCCTCGGCAGCGGAGGAGCAAGCGAAAATAAAAATAAAATAAAAATCAATAAAAAAAAAAAAAAACACTCTGGAGGACCCGGGAGGGGATCACGGTCCGCTGGAGGGCGTCCTCTGCATCCTTTCCAGGATGCCGGCAAGTTCCGTCCGAGTGTGGGTCCCAGATGGGGTCATCTTGCTGCCGTCCGCAGGAAGCGCAGGACGAAGCAGATGGCGTCCCTATCGCGCCGTCCTCCTCTCGGGTAGCTCCAGGCCGCCACAATTCCACGTAGGCAGCAAAGAGCTGCTGGCGAAAGGCATCGCGCACGGAGAGGTGCTTCATCACGTCCCTGGGATTGTCCGTCGGTACACCATGGGCCGTTGCGTAACGCAACCGCAGGGGCCGGAGGGCAACACAGTCTACGAGCAGGTGCGGGAGCTGGGATTCCCGCTCTCCGCACCTGCAACAGTCCGGGTTCACAACCCCCCGGGTCCGGTGGAGCCGGCGGGCGTTGAACGGGAGACCCCAGTGCAACAGTAGAAGTACCGACTCCTATCAATTCAGGGGGAGGACTTGATTGTTCTTCAGCTCTGGGGCACTCGAGGTCTTCCTGAGGGATTCCCAGCAGCTCATCCCAGAGCAATAGTCCCTTCGATGGGGCACTTGGGGTCGCAGCATCCGTGACCTTCGCCCTTTCATCGATTTCGCAACAGACTTCCCATTTGTCCGGCTGGTTACTGCCCAGATGCTCCTCCCTGAGGGAAGCAGTGCTGTGACCAGGGAAGTTCTTTGCGCCCACGCACTCGTGGTGGGCCGCACAATGACGTCCTGCAGCGACCGGTTGTTGTAGAAGGGAGTGGAGCAGTCGCTGCCGCATCTCCAGTCGAAAGACGCGGTGGTGAGCCCTCACACCTCCGCATCCGCAGATGAACCCGAGCTTTGAGTGAAAGAGTGTGTGAAAAAAAGCTGGAGCTCCACGAGGGCGGCTCTGTTCCGCGGTGACCTGGAGCAGGGGCGAGTGCGTTCTTCCACCTGTTACTCGAAAGTCCCTCAAGGCTTTCAAAGCACTTTGCTGCCGTCGGCAGCTGAAGGTGCTCATCCTTCCTTGACGACTGAGCGCCCTGCGTCAGTCCCCGATTCCTGGGTCCATTGAGTACAGCTTCAGTATCCCACCACGGATGATCTTCCCAAAGAGGGATGCCTCTGGCTGCCCCAGGTGGCTCGACTGCCGTAGCTCCTGCAGCACGGCCACCCGCGAAGAATGGGAGGAGTTTCCTTCTTGGCGGCTTTCCTCGGACCTTGAGGTATCCCAGAGCCGTGATGCCGAACTGCATTGGCACGTTTCACGATCCGGGATACGAGGACAGGCCGAGGAGAAAGCGCGTCGCTTCCAGGCGCTTTCCCCTCAGGTGTACACCATGACTCATGGAGGGGAGTGGCCGATCTGCTGCCGCGCCATACGTGCGTGCCGGCGATGGAACCAGCAGCCTTCGCAGCAGCGGCTGACTCGCCTTCCTGCATGCTTGGACGGCCAGCGGCGGTTACCCCAAGGCCGCCGCTTTTGACGCGAATGGCGGCGGCCATTTTCGGGGTGTCCGGCTGAAATTGGAGCGTTACGAAAACTGTAAACACTTTGGACGCCTCCGAACTTGGTAGACAGAAGCATAAACAGTTTACATTGCATCCAGTCTTATACAGTTCAAAGTAGTTGCTTTCTGGATAGACTGTCACTCAGAAGGGTCACATCGGTTTGCCCTTTTTTGCCCGGCTGCCGCCGGGCGAAGTCGATGTGCCGCGACGAGCTGCCTCAACGGAAACACTTCAGTGTCACGGCAAAGAGCTAAACGCAAGCATCAGCAAGACGAAAAGTACCAAAGACGGCGGCGGAACCTATGAGACTGATGGACCCAGTCAATCGAAAACGCAAGCGTGAACAAGATAAGGGACAAGAAGGCGAGGATGCACAGCCGTCGACATCCAAGGGACCACAAAGAATACAAATGATTGAATCAAAGTACAAGATACAGACGTGCAACCAACCAGAATCGACTGTGCTTGTTCAACCTTGTAACAGCACAAGATTAAGCGAGGAATTATGCATCCGCAGACAAGCTCTTTGCGACAAAGTTCATAAATAATCCGTGTGGGCACGTGTGTAGTGAGAGACTGCTTTAGGAGTGGTCTCAGAACACCAAAGCCTAGTCATCTAGCTGTTTTGCTTGTGGAATTTTTTTCAGGATACTCTGGGAATGCATCAGCGCTCCTAGTGCGCGGTACCTATTTCGGAAGTTTAGGTGAAGGAAACGTAACATTGTGGTCTAGAACGAATGGGTTCACAGATCCTCCGTCTCCGAATCACTTGGACTCTGAAAGTGAGCGTTCGGTTTCCCCAAGATTCATGCAGATCAGACGCTTGCGACATGAAACAGGCTGCCACGGTATCGTGGGACAAGTGATCAGCGTTCCAGCAGACGTTAATAACACACTCGTTGCTGTATCGCCACGAGTGTCGGACGTCGATTACGCTCATATCACGAAACTTATCGATAAATCGAGTTATTTGCAGGCATATGTTAGGAAGGAAACAGTGAGATCTTGGTAGAGGTACCTGATTGCTATACTGACGCTACAAAATCACAGCTGATCTCCAGCTCCTAGCTTCTGCATCTTCGGATGAAACTCGATCACCAAACGAAGTTGGGGTCAGACTGGTGATATCGATTTACTTATGGCTCGACGGCATACACTGCCATAGAACGAAGATAAATATCTTGCAATGATATTTACTCTCGTTCACTGTACAGCATCCAGCATAATAACATGACCAACAAGACAACATAGCCAACCTATGTCCATCGTTGGCGGCCAGCCCGTTAGTTTCCATCTGCTTACCCACGACATCCTCGAAAGTTGAAAAAGTGGTTCACGCGTTACCACGTGTGTGATGGCAACGAGTGAAATAAGAATCTCCAAGGAAATTACGCTGCATCGTGTATTGCAAATGGAGGTGAAGGATAACTCTTGTGTCTGAGGATAACTCACAGTTTATGTCCGGCATTCGAGTGCGTTGGAGAACATTCAAGCAGAATCTCCACAGATCTCGTTCAATTATTCTCACAAGAAGAATGGAGGAGATCAACAGTTTGCCGGACGGAGAGCGAACAGAAATTTGTCACTTCTTAAGCACATTCCGAATTCTCCGTTCGCTGTAGGCAGCAAAGGGAAAAAAAAGATGCCCGAAGAGACGGTTTGGAAAGCCAACTGTGTCTCATGCTGAGTGCAGTCGAAGTTGGATGGTCTCATCTGAAGAACATCACGTCGTTTGAGTACGGATCAAGAAGGTGAGGATCCGGTGACAGAGCTGACGGCTCTTCAGCGAGCACAGTTGGTTTAGGAAGATTCGGCTCATTTTAATTAACTCGAACGGATGTCTGAATGCGAATCTTACAATAAAAAAGAAAGAACGCAATCCACTTGGTGGATACAGAGAAGTGGGCTCGTTTTAAATATGTTCGCGTCGAAGCAGCCTCCACTGCGTTTTCCAACCACTCTTATGGAACGAACGCAAATATCAGCACTGATGAATTCACAGGGACCCATCCCAGTACGGAATTTTTAAACAGAAATTTAAACAGTTTAAGGAAGATTCGGAAAGAAAGTACTACGACTCACTCGATCAATTTCTTGGAGAACATGACATCTCCATGAAAACGTATTTAGGCATCATTCGTTCAGGATCGACTGGACCCGCAGTCCTGAAAAGAGCCATGGGACAACTCCGGACCAATCCATTTGATCCTTGGATATCTCCTGCATTGAATTCTAATATGGACTTTCAGTTCATCTTGGAAAAGAAATTCTTATGCATCATACGTAGTTGAATGCGCTGACAAAAGCAATCAAGGCAGAAGTCAGAGAGTTGATAGAGAGTTGATCAAATTGCAAGAATAGCTTCCTGATCAGGACTATACTGATCTTTTGAAGTAAGTTACCATTGAAAAGTTAAACAGTGTGAGATGAGTGCCCAAGAGGCCGCATGGTCTTTGCTCTTCGATAACCTATGCTTGAAGCGAGCAGGGAAGCGAATTACGTTCCGATGCTTGGTTACGTGGAAGACAAAATAATGGGAAAAGAAAGAAAAGAATGACCGAAGAGAATGTAGGAGACGATCCGGCTGGCATATGCGATGAAAACATCGTTCCGAAATACGGGAATCGTCTAAAGGAAGGATAACATCTAAAGGATGTTTGTTGGGAAGATTTTGTCACGAAATGCAATATCATCAAGAAGCGATGCAAGATTCGAAGACAGATGAAGATCATTCGATACATTCATTACGAAATACAGAACTGGCTGAGGGAGAAAGAGTTTTGCTTTGCTGGCCGTTGAAATGAGGTGGTCTACATTTTAGATTCGGCTAAGTTTCTGCAAATATACGATGCATGTACCATGAATTGTACGACGTCCATTTCAAAAGTAAAACCCAATCTGATATAAAGAAAGAACGAATGAGAGAAACGAAAATGCATCGGTGGTTCCAAACACGTACATGCTCATGTCATTTTTCTACGTAGTCACCATTTTTTCCCAAAGACTTTCGATACCCTGGAACGAGCTTTTTTTTTTTTTTTTGACCCCTCTGCATAAAATGCCTCCGCCTGGGAGTCCAGTCAGTCCAAGAGCACTGCGGTTTTCCACTCCTCACTTTCCCCATCGAATCGTTGAGCCACTTCTGGAGGTGCAGGAAGACGTGGTAGTCTCTGGGCAGGACTGTAAGGTGGGTGGTCAAAAAGTTCCCATTCGGGTTTCTGAATCCGTTTGATGGATTTTATGGAGTCTGGAACAACCGTCACTTCGCTAGTCTACTGTGTAGAAACACTTCCAGAACTGCGGCGCGCCATTGGGAACCGGCGACGTGGAACGCTGAAATCGGGAATGGCTCTTCTCCTTCACGACAACAACGCGTGCCTTGGCAACAACACATGCTGTCCGCACATTTTAGGCGATTCAGAAACCCGAATGGGAACTTTTTGATCACCCACCTTACAGTCCTGCCCAGAGACTACCACGTCTTCCTGCACCTCCAGAAGTGGCTCAACGATTCGATGGGGAAAGTGAGGAGTGGAAAACTGCAGTGCTCTTGGACTGACTGGACTCCCAGGCGGAGGCATTTTATGCAGAGGGGTCAAAAAAAAAAAAAAAGCTCGTTCCAGGGTATCGAAAGTCTTTGGGAAAAAATGGTGACTACGTAGAAAAATGACATGAGCATGTACGTGTTTGGAACCACCGATGCGTTTTCGTTTCTCTCATTCGTTCTTTCTTTATATCAGATTGGCTGTTTTGAAATGCGCCTCGTAGAAAGCGATACGAGTCAGACATCGATATTGAGAAGACATTGGAGCATTACAGAGCATTGTGCGTTGAGATGGACGAACAAGAGGATGCTCAAGCAAAGAAAGCTGATCGCTCGGAGCAGAGCAGTTGCAGAAGTCTCGAACAAGTCGCAGCAGAATGAATTGCATCGAACCATCAACATCCGTAGGTTCCCTTTCGACTGTTTCTCGAAAGCGGAAGAGCATCACGTCAGAAGAAGAATACTGCAAGCTTGTAAGACTGACGGATAAAGAACAGAGAGAGGTCGTTTTGGGGAAGTGGTAAATCGACAGAATACAAAACAGCTTCAGAGAATCTCTGAATCTTTACCGATGCAGCCTGTAGAACATTCACCCTGAAGATAATTATGGAGACGTACGATGACTGCTTTAGTCAGGCTCACAGCTCGATGCATAACGCATTCGTCGCTTGCCCGTTGATAAGGGAAGATCTCTGTCACCATAAACGGTATGACCGTCCCTTCTGCACTGAAGATCGGAAAGTCCAGAATACAAGGACGTCTTACTCGGAGAAACGGCTTCTTGAACGTCCAAGCCATCGACGTGGACGAAGTGGGCATAATTGGCTCTGACACCTTCCGTGTTATAAATTCAAGACTGACAGAAATCAGCACTGATTTCGTTCGAGGGTTCGGTGAGCTCGACACGTAATATGACGGTGATTTTCGCCAGTTACTCCCCGTCAACGCGAGGCAGATATTCAAACCACATTAGAACTCTGCCGGAGGTATAATTTTGCGGAACTCTCTAAGCTTCTTTCCGCTCGCCCAGGTCACGATAGACAAAGTGGTGATTTCCACCAACGAGTTTTCGGGGCCGGGGAGCAAGATGCAGCTTCCTCTTTGCCGCGGCAATCGGGAAGGCTGTCCCCCCCCTTCCAGGTAACGGAGGGATTCTCGGAGTTCGCTTCAGAGAACTCCGAACCCTCCTTTTGGAGCTGCCGGCGTGCTTGAAGGAGGGAGGAGTGCTAGGAATTCTCACTCGGAACGGGGATCCACGGGGACCTGGTCTTGCTTTGTTCCTGGAGTGTGACTCCGTTAACGTTCCCAAGGGCGACCTCCCCTGCCTTGTGGGCAGAAGAAATTAATGTGTGGTTCGCCTCTAAGGAACCGGAGCAGCATCTCAGCGAAGCATCTCATACCTTTCCCTTATCAGAGCCCGTTGACTACAAAAGACCTCCTTTTGAGGTCAGTTGGAGGATTTCCGGTGGCCCAAAGATTCAGGAAGTGCTGGCACCCAGAGAGCCGGAATGCGAAAAGTCGCTCCTACAGCGTCTTCCCTCAGGCGCTGTTGGCCTTTAGAATCTCTTCCTCGGTCGCGATCTGTGGTGCTGTGTGCCGGTGCGGTGTGTACCGCACCGGCACTGCACCAAGCGGATCGAATGCGCCAGTGTGGGGGAGCGGTGGTCACTGTAAAGGGGGGAAGGGGGGAGGAAGGGTCGCTCGAACTAACTTGGCATCTGTTCCAGCGTTTGCCTCCGGGAAAATTTTCTTTCTCCTTCGGCCACGATGGCGAAGGAAACATAGAACGGGCTGTAGAAGGAACGACGCCTCCGGGTGTTCCAATTTGCTCCCATTTATTCCGGTTTTTCTGCCTTCGAGGCGACATTCCGTGACTCGAAGGATCTTCTCTTCCAGGAGAGTTTTCCTTCCAGGGTCGTTCCAGGCAGTGGGTTCCGGCACGAGGCTGACCGCAAACCTGAATGAGCGAAAGGCGCCCGCGAAGGTGATGACGTCGCAACCAGACTCCCCGTATTCCAAGAACGACCGCGCTTCCTCTGCCCCGGGGGGTAAGGACCGTCGTGAGTCCGCTCTATCCCCGCATCCGGATTGGCAAGCAACCTGCTACCGCTCTTCCGGTAAGCGTCAGTTCGTTCGAGCACGAATGATGCCCGATTGAAAGAGAAAAAAACAGACAGATAGAACGCTCAGGATGAAGAGGAGCCGTAGGCAGGCGTTTGGAATCTGCAAGTACTCAAGGGAGGAAGCACCTCAGGCAGAAACGGGGGCTCTTCACAACTGACATTGAACGGAAGGCGCAGTGTCTCTGACGGCGATCGAGCCCCACTCGGCCCAACCTTTGCAGTCCTGCGTTGACGGCCTTCCCGCGAATTTGCCACGAGTCAGTAGGTGATGTCGCCCCGGGAAACTATCTCCCCAGGAATGTGTTGGTGATCCTTTGCGAAATATGGTTCAAGGAGACAAAATATTCAAGGAGTGGAGTTCCTTCGACGGCGGAAGGAAGAAGCCTCAGAGCGCAGAATCCGGAGGGGTGCCGAACTCCCACGCGATTTGTTTCGTGTGTCGTCTCACGAGCGCGCTGCTTCTCTCTTTAGGGGGGACCCAGACAGTGCAAGACCAGAGCGGACTCGCTGAGAACCCCGTGCACTTTGGAAACCGTGAGAGTGCACATCGGCCCTCGTACGAACGAGTGACATCACGTACTTCGTGATCCCATGTGCTCATTACCACCATCACCATCGCTGTCGCCATCACTGGACCCGGGAAATCGAAAGAAGTCATTTCCCGTTCCAGGGATCTTCAGGCCCCCGATTCAGGTGGGGTTTCTGTGAATTAAGAAGGTCTACTGATCACATAGAAAAGGAGCAGCGAGTAGTGAATTGCGGAGGACTCCACAAGCATTGAAATTCAGGAAGCAGAAGCGGAGGGATAACCTGAGAAAGAAAGGACACTGCGATCGATTAAAAGGGGCTGTCTTGGGAGGAAGAGGTCCGGTGCTTCGTCGAGGAGGAGCTCAAGCTGCTTCAGACGAGGGGAGAGTGGACATGAAACTGCGTGAAACGCTGCAACAATCATCTCGTCCTTGTCCACGTTCGCTCTGCAGGAAGCGTCCGGATGCACTAGGAGCTCTCAAGAAAGGAGAGCTGCGAAGCAGCCTGCTCTAATTCCTTCCAGAGGTCAAGGTTCACGCTGTGCCTACAGGGATGAAATGCAGAACGCCATACAAGCTGAGGTCTCGAGACGTGAAAGATCCTGAGCGGGAAGTGTCCCGAACAGGGAAAGATCATCTGCGGCGCGGGGTTGGACCACATCTACGGTCTCTATCCCACCTGAAGAGATCAGAGTTGCTCTTTGCGGACTGCAATTCCTCATTTATAATGCATGCATTCATCTTGTGGTCATCCAAGTATCAGATAGGAAGCGAATCGATGGATGGGGAATTGGTCCATCCGGCAATGGGGAGGAACGCTGCCACACATTCAAAACTGTTGCAGATGTTCAGCTCTGTGAGAGGCGGCAAGCTGACTTGATTCACCAAGTCAGAAAGGCGGCTCTCGGCTGGTGGGAGCACCTGGCCAGAAACCAAGGAATTTCGTGATGAAGTTGACCTTAGAGAAACTGAGGAAGGGGAACTCCTCCTAAAATACAATGGCAGTGTTCCAAAAAGGACACGGAAGATTTTTCCATGCTTATTCCACAAATGGTGAGTTGGAGGATGCAACCGGACAGAAGGATGACAGTCTTTGCATTTTCTGTCGGCATGAAATAATCAACTGAATCAGTCAAATTGTTATCGAGACAGGAGTCTGGTGGTTTGCTTGTTGATGTTCGGTCTCATTGTCTGCCCCTCCTGTCAGCTTCACTCGAGTCCCTCTCATTCCATCCCCACCAGGGTTCCTTCATCTCGGACTGTGACCCAACCTGTGTCTAAAGTAGGTCCCCCTAGAGCAGCACGTGCAGGAACAGTTTTGTTCTTGATGTTTTCCCATCAGCTGCTCATCGAATGATGACGTCGTTTGCAGGATTTCCACGATTCTAAGAATCTCATGACGGAGACCGTTCTGATGTCCTCTGGAATCCATTTGCCACTCCTGTAAAGTGAAGAGCAAATCGATCTCTGCACTTGTCCCTCGAGTGCTCCGGAAGATGACTGTTCTAGGAGTCTTCAGAAGAAGACTAGGATGGGCACCATATCTTCATCCTGTAGCTCCAAATTCAGTCACAGTTCCGAATTTGCCCCAGGATGGGTGAATTGGAGGAGGTCATCAGCTTCCAGTTCTCATGCGCAGCGCTTTTGATTCGGGCCACCAGCTCGTTGTGCCTCTCGATTATCAGCTCTTCGTTCGAGAAGCAGTGGTTGGGAATGTAACTGAGGAAGTCTTTTCCTATACCAGGCACCTCCTGCAGATGAGTTTGACGGCGCACCTGGTGGGAGCTTCCCGTACGTGTAGTACATGGAGCCACGCGGCAGGATTAAATCAAAGAACCGTTGAGTGTCACCGTTGGGCAGGTGGTCTGCCGACGAAGGATGCTGTATCACACAAGATATGGTCTTCCCTTGGCCCGAATGCCTTTCCATGGAGTAAAGCTATGCTTCCTTGTGCCTGATCTTCATGCGCTTATTCGGAGTTGCATCTTCAATCATAACTCTGGGTTAGCTTTTCTCAAAGGTCTCTACCAGGTCTTTACCCTGGACGACTCTCTTCTTACTGTCTAGATGCTCCCGGCATGGTCGATCGTCTTGCTGAATTTGTCCCTTCGATGGGAGATGAGATGAATGCTCCTACATTCCCTCATCCATCTGTGGTGTACACGTCTCTTCTTCGTCGCCATCCGCAGGGTTTTTCAAAAAAACTCCTCCACTTCTGGAAATACTGGAACTAACAGCTCTCTCTTGAACTCTCAAAAAACTTGATCACTCGCGCGATGGCCGTCAGCTCGTTCAGCTCGTCAGCTGAAATCCCAGGAACGACAGTATTCTGCGAGAGTTGAAAATTCCAAGAACGCATGCGAACCAGATGTGTTTATTGAGTGAACAGAAGCTTTTATATACGGTCAAAGGGACTTTTCCATCTTCGCTCCCCTGTTTTGTGCATCTTTTCCTGCCCTAAGAGTGTAAAGCAATGGAAACTGCTTCCACGGAACTTCCGTCGATGTTCGCATCGGTCGGCACTAGTTCTTCTCAGACCTCAATGTCCGAGGAGCCAATGTATGAACGAGATGCAGCCATGGAAAGAAGCCACGAAGAGACAATATAATCTCTGTTCTTCGTCTCACAGGATCGCAGCCTCCCGAGTTAGAATTCGCTCCGATCAGCAGCCTTGGATCGCTTCGCCCTCTTGAAGCCGACCCTGGAACCATGCTGTCCTGGAGATTGATCTTGGAATGAAGTCAGCGATGCCTGCTAGGATATGACGAGAGATGATGGGCATGCAAGCAATGTAACTGTCTGCTGTCAACGAGGCCATCTACCCGTAGCTTCCCAGCCAGATTGGCATTCCGACACCCCGGTTTACACCTCCTTACAGTGCTATATCGAAGACGGCGGTCGGGGATTCCGATGTGTACCATGATGCTGCAGAGCTCGCAATGCCGTTAGAGCTAGAGACTGGATCCATGAGAGTCAGCCCGCACTGGTTAGAGGGATTTAGATATCGATTAAACAAGACATACATGATCTTCAGAGGCTCTTGCTGATGTCACCACAGAACTTTTTTCGCTTTCTGTTTTTGTCTTTTCGTGTTTCTGATGAAGCAGTTTTACAGGATCGGTCCTTCCAGGTGGAGCTATCTGTCGTTTAGGGCGTTTATTGCAACTAGAACCTAATCCTGATTAAATTTCATGTAGTGTGAAGTTCCAGGAAGCCGGGAAAGAGTGAACAAATGTCGAGATCCTCCCATCGTGTCTCTATCTCCCAGATTCTCAGATTCACACGTGCAGAAGGTGCTAACAGCGACTAGCCGTCTCGATTTCAGAACACTTGCTCCCAGAATCGGCTTTGCGTTGCCCCTCTAATTCCTGTTGCCTGTCGAATGGCTGCGGGAAGCAACGTATCCAACCGGCCTCTCCCTTCCCGTGGTTGAGTCGGTCAGTTCGTGCTTCGAGAGCAAAACACGCATCAGATGTAGATTTTTTGTGCAAAAATGTGGTTTCCTCCCAAAACTAGATACATAAATAAAATCAGAATAAAATAAATAAATAAATAAACGTTCACTCCCATCCGTGAGAGGAACGCTCTTCTGAATACGTAGCATTTGCTCGAATGAAATCCAGGCAAGCATCGCATCAAAGACCGGTTTGGGGTATGAGATCGTGACGGACCGGATGTCAGAAAAAGTCCCTGTTGAACCAGTTCCAGATCTGACAAGGGATAGAACCAAGAATGGGTTGACGCGCAGATTTTTCCTGGAACGAGACCCCGAGAAGAGCGCTTAAGGGGGACTGTACGAACCACTCTCGAAAGACAGATGCACTGAGGAAGCGCAGTGCAGGCGCGAAAGAGATCCTCGAGCACAGATCAGAGTCCCGTATGTCAGCATCAGGTTCCCGATGCTCAGGTTATCGATAGCCTGGACTTGCCTTGGAACGTACCCGAATACATTGCAAAGGCTGGTTCCAGGCTCTCGGGTAAGGAGGGGGGGTAGGAAACGTGGCAACACTGTGATAGTTTTCTGCAAATAGATCTCGCGAAATGTTGGGCAGAGTCCCAGACTCTTGCAGAGAGAGATCAGCTGGTTGATGGCACACGTTGCCTCGAGCTTCGGGGCGGTCCAGGAGCAGAGTCCTTGATCTGAAGGGATCTCTCTTTGCTGGCGTCTCTGGAAGCGCAGCGCATCCCGCCAGGCAGCCGCATCGGCTACAGCGCCGACGGCTCAGGGCTGCTTCTCAGGAGCAAAGAACGTTGTCGTAACCATGGTTTCTGGTTCTCCCGATGCCTCGGGGGCTGCGGGGATCTGGAATCCCATCATGCAAGTGCTGTTAGGCAAGTCGCCGACATTCCGAAGGAGCATCCTGAAGACCACTCGAGGCTGCTTGAGTCCCCATGGAGAGGCAGCCAATCTCTCTCCTCGTGCCATCCCTTGTTTCCTCCAAGCAAGGGGGACAAACAGGAGAACGACGAAGATGCGGCAAGGGGATGACGAAGAGAGCGTTCGCGAGAGCATCTTAATGACACGAGCCACCTGTAGACCGCGGAGAGACGCCCAGTTTTCGCATGTCCTGTCGTCTTCACGAGCATCCGCGAGGCACCCAAGGGTGCCCCCGGAGCGCTCCCCGGAGAGGCCTGCACGGGGGATGAGACAGCGAGGGGAGGGGGAGCGCGCGCACGCGGCTACTGGACACCTGAGGAGGCGACTCGAAGCTTTGCAGACGGGGGTCCACCCAGGAGACGGAAAGAAGTGGGGCCTTCGCGGCGCGGACTACACCGATGGAGAGCTTCCGGTTTCCGTTGGCTGCGGCGGTCGGTCAGACGGCTCGAAACCTTCGCGAGTGGGCGGCTCCCAGAGGAAGCATCGGACGAACACGCATTGCTAAAAAGTCATTCGTTATCGAAAAGGAGATCTCCCAGAGGTCGAGTTCCCCCTGGATTCGACCCGCAGTGGTTGCCGGGAGCCCGTGGGCAGCCTGCGGACGGACGGTGGCCAGGCAAACTGCTGCTGCTCTACGCTCTGGAAGAGTGGCAGTCGGCGCCGCATCGTCTGGTTTGCTACCTGCAGACCAATTGCCCGGATCCAAGAAAAAGCTCACCCGATTGCTAAGCTGGCAGCACTGATGACGGAACGGAGAAGTCGCTCTCGCGCGCGTTTCCCTCATAGCCCGCACGTCCGTTGACGTCACTTCCGTCGTTCCCGGCTGGCTTGCGTGCTCGCTGTGTTTCCGCCGTGCGGTTCTCGCTGGTCGTTGCCACGGTGCTCGAAGGGTCAGAGGAAAGACGAGAGCGCCAGAGAAGGTGGCAGAAGACGCTCTCGCCACGAATCGGCTCCCGGCGCCCTAACAGCATGAGCAAAGGAAAAGAAAGAGGAACAGGAGGCGGGCAGGAGGATGAATCGAGGGACGCGATTTCTTCTGCATCCCGCCTCTCGCGCCGCGACCGGTTGCCGGGGGAACCCAAGCGACGGATCACTGGCTGCAAGAGAGCAAGAGTTAACGCGACGAATCCGGGAGAGTCCGCCTGTGTGCGCGCCCGGGTGAAGGTGGGGTGTGAGCACCTCGGCGACGCGGCGCCACCCGGAGTCGCACGGTGGACGCAGAGGCGGGGAAGAAGGGGAGGGAACCCACGGAGACACACGAGCCTGCTAGGCATGTAAAAATAACTCTTCGGGAAACCGGCGCGAAAGCTGATCGGCCCTTCGGTTGGGCAGGAAGACGCAGTGGCCAGCGCGGATCGCACTTTCTGGGGGGCATTCGTTCGAACAGCCTCGAGGCGTCGCTCCGGGTCCGCGGTGGGGACTCTTCATCGACGGGCGGAGGGGGGAAGGAAGACACACGGGTCGGGAGAGGCGGGCGACTTCCTCGGGATTCAATGCCTCCTGGCTACCGAGTTCTGCAGCAGGGTGCACACGAAACGGATGGCTGGTGGGGAAGGATGGTCCACTGAGAGGCGGAAACCTCTGTGGTGGAAACCTCCGACGTCCAGAACACGGCGAACATTCCAGGGGACGCAGAGGAGAGGTGGAAGACGGGATGAGATTTTCCAGAATCAGGCGGGTGCTGGAAGGGAGTTGGCAATGAGAACCTGCGCGAGTTGCGGAGGCCCCGCTATCCTCCTGGCCGCTCGGGCGTCGGCGGCCGAAGTCACTGCTGCGCAGTCGCGCAAAGACCACCAACGTCCTGGAAACGAAATTGTTTATTGCGCTTGAAGATTTCAGGAGGAAGGTTCCTGCGAGGAGCCAGGATTTGAGCTCCGCCTCATCCCTTTCTATCGGTCTCTGCGAGTCCATCGGTTCTGCCCTGCGTTCCCCTCCCTCGGGAGAACCGCAGGGACAATCGTCGGTCTTGTTCCCTCTTCTTCTAGCTTGAAGCCGGGGGTTCCTTAGGAGGCGAGCTTTCGAGTGGACAGCGCCTCGGAACGAAGTCCGCTAGTCAGAATCCCCCGGAGCATTCCGCAGAGGGATAGAGCCAGAGGGAAGCAGCCGACTGCTCCCCTCCCCCGCGCTAGATGGTCCACACCCTCACCTTCTCGACGATGACGTACCAGCTACGGCGGTCTCCGTACGACGACAGGATGTGCAGGTTCTTCACGTGCTCTTCGATGAGTCCGTCCAGCTCCCCTCCCCTGAAGAAGTGGTAGTATTTGTGGCGCTTCGCAAAAGCAACCGTGGGGACTGGAGCTCTTCGGGGAAGGCCTCCCTCGCTTCCGTCGGAAGTGGTTCTTTCCGCTCCGGAGGTGCTGGCGAGGTCTGAGGTCGAACCCTTGGACTTCCTTCCGCTCGAAGAAGAGAAGCTCCTCAGGGAGCGCGCCTCGTAGGATGCCTGCTGGCCCAGGACACCGCTGTCTCTGCGCGATCGGAAGTGCCGGAAGATGCCGTCCCTCTTCCGGGATTCCGCCCGCCTACAGATGAGAACTCCGGGAAGGATCTTGAGGTGCTGTCTGCAAGCCGCCATGTTGACGCCGCTGAGAACGAGGGTCGAGGACTTAGTTTGCTGCTGCTGCTGCTGCTGCTGCGCCCTCGGTGGCCTTCTGAGATGGAAAAGTCGTATCTTTTCCAGATGCGGGCGGGAGAGGCGGCGCGGGAAGCGACCTCGCGTCTCTGCGAAGCTCTTCGCCCTCGCGAGGACCGGAGGGCTGCTCTTAGACCCTGTCCTCCCTGTGGATCTCGTTTTTTCCTCGATGTCCGACAGGGAAATACTGGAGTAGGTGCTCCCCCGGGAGTAGGAAGACAGAGGCTGGGAGGAGGAGGAACCTCGATGACTGGAGAGCGTGGTCGTCCAGGAGATCGAGGAATCGAACGAGTCCGTCTTGGGTTTGGTGGACGAGCCGCTGGAGGAGATGCTCATCAGGCTGCAGGTGCTGGAAGTCTTCCTGTGGGCTCTCATCTTGGAGTTGCGCTCCCCAAACAGAGTCTTAGTGGACGGTCCCCCTCCGCTGACCTCGCGTAGGGCAGCCAGGACAGCGTCCTTGAGCAGCTTGGCCGCGAACCGCTCCAGGGAGGCTGTGGCTTCCGTGGCAGCCCTGCACTCGCCGAAGAGCTGCCCGGGAGAAGGCGAGCTCGGAGTGCCTCCGCCGCCGCTACCGTCGTTGTCAGAGTGGAAGGCGGCGACCTCGTCGGAAGCGTCCGAGACGCCCATCACTTCCAAGCTCCTGGATTTGGGAAAGTCGCAGGCGCAGCCTCGGAGGGAACCGGCCGCCCTATCCTTCGCCGGGACGCCGGCCGAGCCGCCGACACCACCGCCGGTTCTGAGCTCATCCGCCGACACTGACAGCTCCTCCTTCACCACGAGCAGCGCCTTCTCGGAGAACCTCTGCTTGTCGGCTACGGAACAACAAAAGGTCGAGGAGTGGCTTCCCTTCTTCGCCGAGGTCATCTCCCCCTTCCTCCCTTCCAAGCAGGCGCCGCGTGTTCCGCTTGCTTTCACCAGTCGTTCTCTCGAGGAAGGCTATCTGGATGGGAAAGCAGAGGCGATCCCCGATCTTAAAAGTGGGGTAAGCTACACCCATTTTTCCGACCGGGAGAGTCCTCGGGAGCTGCAGGAGCAGCCTTCCCTCACACGTTATAACCCGCTCGTGGAAACTCTCGGCTGAAGAATCGACGGTGCCTCTTAGCGGCGGGGTCGCCGGTCGCCACAGCACATTCCGGGATATCCCAACTGAAAGCTGACCCCTTTTCACCTTTTCCAACTGTGGGAGTTTCTACTGGGGAGGGGAACGATCACCCTCTCCCTCCTCACCACCGTGAACCTGGAGCAGGGGCATGGCTCATGCTGTGCTTGAAGGGGTCGTACGAGAGCGTCCTGTAAACGGGGGAGACGGAAAAGTGAGCCCATTCCCATCCTCGTCCGGGGGGAAAAGGCGGCTCTCGTTCGCCCTTTCGAAGGGCCCTCCGAAGGGAGGATTGACGGGATTGGAGGAATGAAAGGGTAATGAAAGGAGAGCCCCCTAGGAGTCCATTCCGAGGCCAGTGGGGCCAGTGGGGACACACTCGCGGTTCCTGATGAGGCAGAAGGTGGAGCGCGCGCGCGCAGGGGTGTCCACCCTCCCTCTCACCCCTTCGTCCAGTGGCTACCCCCAGAACGATCCCCACCAAGATGCTTCCTAGCCTGGAAAAGCTCTGCTGCTCCCCTCCCCTGAGGCAGGCGGATCGTACTCGCTGCTGAAATCTGCCGCGGACACACTCCTGGAAGAGGGAAGAATTCTCCCCGGAAAAATGCACGCTTGCCGAGAGAGATCAATCAACCTGCGTACTCATTGCAATGTCATGTGCATGCGTTTTGTACACCCATAGGTACGCTTCCTGTACATTCCCTGGAAGAGCGTTATGTGTGCGCAAACGTGTAAAGATGTATGTGAGGTGGGGGGAGGGAGGCCTTGGGATAGAGCGAAGGAAGAAAGGTCACGCTCTCGGACGCCGTTCTCTGGACCAAATTGGACTCTCCGGGACGCAGTACCATGAGACTTCGTCACCCTCTTCCATCTCGCTGTCTCCCTTGACGGCTAAGCAGATCCTTCTCCTCGAGGCTCGGCGGAGACTGCACGCCTCGGGGAGCTGCAATGCCCGTTCGCCGATCTCAGTTGGTGTTCGGCTGGTGGGCGAGTGGCCTCCCGGGAGGGGAGACCCACCTCGCTAATGGAAGGGTGGAAGGTAACGTTCCGTGAGTTTCCCCTCGACGATCTTCTCATGGCATCGCTGCCTTGTGGTCTACCCCCTCGCTGTCGCCCTGCCACCGTCTATCGGGGATCGGTAGGATTGCCAGAGTGGCAGCTTAGCGACGGCAAAGTTGCTATTCTCTCCACTGCTTGAAGAGGAAGATCAGAGTCACTACCAGGATCGTCTCATGATTGTTGCGGAGTTGGCGAGCAATGGGAGGAACGCAGTAACAAGAACGCTTGCCCCAAGCCCCCGAGGCGGAAAAATTCTGCCCCCTCTTTTTGAGGGAAAGGTGCTGCTATCGTTCACGTGGGATCCCGTGCTCTGGCAATGCGAAGCAGGACAGCTCGAGATCTGTTGGAAAGAGTCAGGGAAGAAGGGACCGGAGGGAAAGAGGAAGTAGGCATTCGCTCGTAGGTGAAGGCAAAGCCTTTCCTCTTCCCTTCTCGTTCTGGAGTTCCTGCAGGTTCCAGAGAACACTCCTAGATGAGAAACTCCGTGGGCGAATAGTACAGAAGATCCCGTCGAACTCCGGTATGCGTGACACGTCGCACGCTGTCCCCTTGGACTTGAATCCACCACACGAAGGTTGGCGGTGATGGCGGCATGCTCCTCCACAACGAAGAAAGGAGATGAGGTGCTGCGAATACCTGATCGGTTGTCTCGGTTTTTTTTTCGGTCTTCGAGCTCAGGACGTGAATGGAACCACACATCCTGGGTTCCCGATATAAGGATGATCAAGAACACTCGTGGTGTAGGGATGCAAGACCACCATCGTTTCTCGGGGTCATCATGAGCAAAATGGGAACGAACAAAAAAAACTGAGGGCAGAAGGGGGGGAAGAAGGGCAAACAAGAGGTCCCTGTGGGGCGAGTGCCAAGCACCACGCTGAATTTATATCCACCACGAAATCCATAATTAACGCTAAGTGTGTAAGTGAGCTCGGAGATAAAGAAAGAAGTCCAGCGATCCAGAACGGAAAGAACGGAACAGTATCTCCTCGGTGCTCTCTCCGGAAGCGCTGTGGCTCTGGAGCGAGGCAAGAGGGAGATCGGACGCAGAACAATAAAAGAACAGCCTCTGCTTTCAGCCTCCTCTTTGAAATTTTTGACTAGTCCGAATATGAGAACACGAAGACGATGGGAGAGCAAACGATGGCAATATAGATCTATCAGTCCTCCAGCGGAATTTCCAGGGCATGTGAAGTTTTTCAGTGGTTCCTTTCGAAGAGATGAAAGTCATACCTGACCCTTGCCAGTCTGGATGGAAAGCCCGCAAGAACAGGATCAATGCACTTCCT
Organism: Raillietiella orientalis; assembly: GCA_036172245.1. Classification (NCBI taxonomy): domain Eukaryota; kingdom Metazoa; phylum Arthropoda; class Ichthyostraca; order Raillietiellida; family Raillietiellidae; genus Raillietiella; species Raillietiella orientalis. Next base: position 312,655 of record JAYWIR010000027.1, on the reverse strand, counting down.
GTTTCCCTCCTTTCTGTTTGGTATATCAATCTCTTGAGCATTGTTGAGCAGCTTGCTGCAATCTCACATGTTCATTGTTACTCATCATTGTTGCGGTGTTATGTTTCCTTCGCTCATGTTGGCATGACAACGCACACTGCTGCTGCTGAATACTCGGATCCAGAGCTCTGTGTCGCTGTCTGGGATTCTCGAGTCTCGCTCCGCAGCGGGAATGCATCCCTGACAAGCCATCTTCCCCTGTTTGGACGCAAGGGGCCGGGATCTAGGGTTTGGCTCCTCGTGATAAGCTAGGTAGCTCTCGCGTCTATGGAGAAAACGATGTAAGATCAAGGAGGACTCCCTTCTAAAAGGGAAGGCCGAATCTCTGCTGGAGACATTCATTAAGACTTCCGAGAAAACTAGCAGACAGTCCACTTCCTCCCCGGAGACACACTCTCGGAACGCTCCTTGGCAATGGATAGCAGAGTGCTAGTAAAACCGCGACTAAAGAAAACAGAAATGGCAGTCAGCAAAAGACGCAAGGACAAGCTGGCTATGATGATGCAAAGGCGTGATCACGCAAAGGCAGATGAATAACTTTTTGTTCGGAGGTGCCTCATTTCCCGCGAGCATCCTGCGGAGCGGGAAGGAGAGCAGAAAGTTCCAGTGAGACGCGGAGGCTGAAAAGCTCCGGGGGGAGGGGGAGTCCTCTCCCGGCGCCACCTTCGAGCTTTTCTCCTATGCTCCCGTTTCTGAGGAGACTTCCGCCCCGGGACTCACGGTCTAGCATTCGCTTTAAGCTATCCGTGGTTCTTCGGAGGAAAGGAAGGCACGGTCCTGGTCGGCGCGAAGATGGCTCAAAGAAAGTTTTCCCGAGCCGTCCCCGGTTGCCGATGGTGATCCTCACGACCACGGAGCGCTTGAAGAGAATGCTCGACCTTCGGTCGAGCATTCTTGAGTCCCAGGCGGAAGTTCCCCGGAAAACGGGCACTCGGAGGAAAGCTCGAAAGTGACGCCGGGACGGGACTCCACTCTGGAGCTTTTCAGCCTACGCGCCCTGACACGACCCGGAGGACGAGCTTTCGACACTAATTCTGCGACGCAGGAGGTCCGGCATTTTCGGGAAAGCAGTCCAGTCAAACTCTCCGGAGGTAGAAGTGGAGACGAGGAAGTTGTTGCGCCTTCCCCTCCTTGTTAGCGCGTGACTCCGGAAGCTGGGTCCGGGGACGTTGGAGGTTACTGCAGGAGGGTCATCTCGAGCAAAATCCAGGAGATTCGCCTTCGGCGGACCTTCCTCACTAAATGAGGATGAAGGAAGAGGGCAGAGCGCCACCTTCGGTTGTAGAAGCGACCTTGACCGGCCGTGGGTCGCGGCGGCTTTACCCTGAGGGCGGCGCACGGTTGGATGGAGAGGAAGGGATCGAGCCTTTCCGTTTTTGCTGCTTCCAGTTCCCAGATCGCAAATGGGTCCCATTCCTTTCTCTCCTCTTCCCTAGTATTTCGGAGGGAAGGCCAAGGGATCAAGCGTTCCCTTTGGATGCTTCTCGCGTGTGCGCGCGGGCTCGTCCCTAGGCAGCTCTCACAGCAGCAGACCTGGGAGCGGTACGACCCTCGAGTTTGCCTTCTGACCTCCAAAGCTGTGCTTCAAAGGTCCAGTGCTGTCCTGTCGCTGTTTTTACACTCGTGCTTCACTGCTTTTGGAGGCAACAGAGGGTGCTCCCTCAGCCCCACTCCCTTTGGGTGCCACGTCGGATCCTCCGTCGCGCTCCCAACTACCCTGTCGATGGCCGATGGCTCCTTGTAGGAGCCTCGGAAGACGGACAAAGAAGAGATCATCCCAGGGGAACTCGTGAGCGAATTGTCACGGGAGGGCCAGGAAAAATCCCTTCCCTCGCGCTAAGTTCAATGGTGTCCTCTCTCACGTGTGCGATGACTCCCGCTACCCTCGGAAGCATCTCATAGTCGCCTAAAATACGCCGGTAGAACAGCTGAGTCCCGGATGAGCCTGGAGAGTGTGCTTTTCGGAATTCAGCGTGGAGAGATCCTACCCGGAACACAGAAGAAACAACCGCCGATCTTAGGGCGGGACTCAGGAGGCGCGCGCAAGGCCGACATAGAACGCGCCTTCATGCGGCGGGGAGCGGACGAAGTGAGGAGAGGCCGAGGGCTGCAGGTGTGAAGAGAATCTGCAAGGGGTGGTCCCCTCCTACTTTTTCTCTCTCCAGGACCGGAGGCGTCTCTTTTTCTCCTGGCGGGACAGGAGCTCTCTGCGGTAGGTGGACCCAGACCGTCACAGACGAGAAGTGCGGTGGGACGACGTTGCCTGTGAGACTCCAAGGACCAGGAGGCCGAAGGTGGGAAGTTGGAGATGGGAGGGAAGTGAGGGGCAAGAAACCTCCCCCCTTGCCTATTCTACGCATCCCTCTCTGCAACTCCCGACCTACCTGAGCGCTGCTGGAAATTCTGGTGCTGCCTCCAGGTGGCGGCGGCGATGACGCTTCCCATCGAGCACCGCGAGGAGCTCCTGCTGGAATCCTCACTGGTATCGCAGTCATCGATGAGGGGATTGAACACGTCGGCGATGGCGTCCGCCGGCCGCGATGGGATGCTTCTGACGCAGGTCAGGTCGCAGCTTCTCACGTAGGAGAAGAATCGCCCCGCTGATGCTTCTGGGTGCACCTCCGCACCGCAGGTCGGGAGGGAAGGTGGAGGGGAAGGGGAGGGGGAAGACGAAGACAGAGAGGAGGGAAGGGAGCGAGGATGAAAAGAATTGGCGGCTGCTGGTTCCCATACGGCTGCTTCCACTTCGCCTCCGGGAAGTTCCTGGGAGAGTGGGGATGCGTGGAAGAGGGAAAAGCCGGCTTCCCGGCCTCCTTCAGGATTGCTCCCGGCCAGGATGGTGAGGGTAACTCCCTCAGGAGGAGGAGTCCAGCCGGAGGTGTCCAGAGCGAGAGCTTCCTCCGCGCACCGCGGGGGCAGAAGCATTGGTCGGAAGCATCTGTCCTCGCCTCCAGCCTCGGGCGGAGGGAGAGGCGGCGGAGAAGGAGGAAGGGGAGGCGGGGCAGAAGGGCGGAGGGACTGCTGCTGATGATGGTGATTCCAGGAGGGAGGTCCTACGGCGCCGCAGGGGTCATCCTCCACGCTGTCGTCGCGCTGCCTTCCGGACACGAAGATGACTGACACTACCGAGTTCTCCGAGTCCATGCTCGTGTCGCTCTGGAAACTGCCACTGTCCCGAGGGGACTCCGAAGCCTCCTCCTTGGCGGAGCTCGTCCTGGGGAGCGAAAAGACTCCCTCTTCGCTGCTCCGTGTGGGCAGGGCGCTTCCTGAGACCGTGTCCCCGCCTCCGTGGCAGCTGCGGACGAAGAGGCTTCTCTTCTTGCTGGCCAGCAGGGACGAGTAGAGGGACCGGGAGGACGGGTCTTCGGGCTGGAGCGCGTGAGGGCTAGCGCTGAGGCTGCCGCTTCCCTCGTCATCTCGGTGGTCCAGGATGCGGGGGAAGAGAGTCCCCGCTTCCTCCTTCTCTTCTGCCCCGGCCACCGCCTCGGGAGAGCTGGTGCCTTTCCCGAGGAGGAAGAACCGCCGAAAGCTGTCGCGGATGCCACCTCTGGGCGTGTCAATCTTCCTCAGGAGGTCGCGGACCTCCTCCTTCTCATGATATCCCTTCCTCAGATCTTCCTCGCCGAAGAGCGGAGAGTGACTGGAGAGGATGGGGGCGCTGTCGATGATCTCGGTCAAAAGCGTCGGGTCGTGTCTGTCGTCGTCCTCCACGCGGGAGGGCGAGGTCGCCGGGAGGCTACTATTCAGCAGGGAGGCAGAGAGGCACACTCCATCCTCCTCCTCTGCGTTCTCCCTTCCATCGCACTCTGCCCAAGAGGGGACCGTACTGCCGCCTCCGCCGTCCAAAGCCGCGGGCGCCTTCCCCGGGACACTGCCGTCTGACCCTGCTCGGAAGACTTTCTCTTCAGCCTTCATAAGAAATGGGGTGGAAGCGAGGGTAAGGTCCTCCTCCAGCCCATTCTTGATGTCTCCTATGTCCCTGTCCCGGCTTCCTGGTCCCGACCAAGCGCACTCGGACGGGAACGTGTCGCAGACGGCAACGTCCGCGAGCTTCCTAGGGGTAGGGGACCTCGTCCTGAAGAGATCGATGCCCTGAAAGGAGAAGAGCCAGGGTTCAAGGAAATCTTCCTCTGCCTCTGTTTCATGGAACAGCATGGAGATCTCAAAGCCTCGCGGAGTCTTCCGGGAACTCGCTCCCGGTCAGAGCGAATCGAGGCCTCACGCGGAGCGGTTATCAAGTGACGGGGCTGGCTCGGCTCCTGAAGCGCGGTGCAGACTAGAAGGACAGCAGGAGGGCCCTGTAACAGGAGGAAAGGGACTTCTTCCTCCTCCTGCTCTTCTTGAGAACTAACTTAGGCTCCTTCCTTTGGACGTTTGCGCGCGAGACGGTCAAAGGGATGGGTAGGGGCGGTTTTTCAAGGGACCAGGAAGTCTGGGGATACGGAAGACCTCGTTTCGACCCTGAGGTGCTGTCTCTGCTGCTGTTCGTGGTGCATATAGCTGCTGCGCTCGTTCGGACTTCGTCTGGAGCGCAATGCGTCGATACACGCGACATGCCGCGGGGGACTCGACTTCCAGGTTGGAGGATGAGGAACGGTGGAGAACATGCCCTGGTTGCCTCGCTACCCTCGGTAGTGCGGAGCTCACTTGCTACCCGTTTTCCCTGACAACTTCTCTTTGCGCCAGTGTCCCTTCAGGAGCACTCGTGAGCTGCAGCCTCTCCAGGTAGGTCCCGCCCTTCTACTCACCAGCTCTCTCTTCCCCTCTATTTCTATGGAGCAGAGGTCGCTGTGGAAACCGCCGCGGCCTCAAGGAGAGAGTGGTCTCTTCCTGGGGGCAGCAGCACAACAGGAGGCGCGTTTTGGGGGATTTGACGGTATCTGCGCCGGTCATCGTCCACTCTCGAGTGGCGGAGGCTCGAAAAGAGCAGCCGGAGATAGAAAAAAAAAGGATTGTCTCGTCGCGAAGGAAACAGAAGACTTCGAGGATTAGAGATGGAATTTGGGAACGCATCCCTCCCGCTTTCTCGGCACAGAGTCGTTAGAGTCTGCAGACCTACTCCCGGAGAACATCTTTGGCCTCTCAGTCTTCATGGCTTCACAAACAACCGTGCGAGGGAGCAATTCCCCGCCTCCAGGATCCGAATCCTAGTTTCCCGACTTGGCACTCGTCCTAAGTCTTTGAGCAAGACGGGACATTATCGCCGGACAGTTGGTTTCCATGGCAGAGACAAGGAAGGAAAGCTCATTTTGGGTTCCTAGCTTTTGCCCCGGGCACTCGCGCTTCTGGCTTCCAGCTGGAATCCCCCCGTGCGGCTCTCCTTCGTAGAGACCGGTCCGGGAAAATCACTGGAGGTTCCCGGGACGGTCTCAGCGGAGCACGAGAGGAACGAGATCGCTCGGGAAGGAAAGGAAGCAAGAAGTCCAAAGGTCCGGGAGTCGTTCCCAGGGGCCCGTGAAATACGTTCTTTGGTCCCGGTTGCATCCATCAATAGAGGAGACGCCCAGAATTCCTGGAGCCTTTCTGAAATTTCGTGACCTCGTGGCGCAACGGGGAGCACACGCCGGAGAGGAAGAGTTCCCTCTTGGTTTCCCCCTTTTGCTTTCCTCCCCGTCCTGTTCTTTCCCAGAACCTCTCTTCTGGGATCGGCTGGAGGAGCATCACCAACGCGGAACTTGTCTCCCCCCGTAACCCTCTAGGGCTGGAGAGCGGCTGCTTACTTTGAAGGCCCTCCGCACCATACTGCGGCAGCACTCGACGGAGGCGGACAGGTCGGACGACCTGAGGGCACAGGCGGACGAGAGCCTCGATGACCTGATCAGCCTGTTGATGGGCGTCTCCGGACGCGGTCGCGTCGTTGGTGGCATCGTGCTGAGTGGGGAAACGCATGAGCAGGGCGCGAGGGTCGGCAACTCACGGCGACGGCGGTCGCCCGGTGGCGAGCGGGCGGCTCCCATCGTCGTCGCCTCCAGGGTCGGGCGGCGTCGGCATGGGCATCGACGGCGTCCTCGTATCTCCAGCGGCTGACGCCGTGGGATGGGTGTGGCCGCGTCCTCCTTCTTCCGGAACGGCGGCGGCCTTCCCTTCTCTGCTGGCCGGCGCCGCCGTCGTAAAGGGGATCAGCCGGTCCTGGAACTCGAGCTACAAAAGAGAAAGTGATGAACCCTCTGGGCCCGCGGGGCTGTCCACAGATCTCTTGTCCCCCCTTCCCCATCTCCGTGTTTCCCAGGCCCGAGGGGTAGTTGGACAAGCCGGGTCGGAGAATGGCAAGCAGATGGCGAGTGTGGTGAGGAGGGGAGCGATCTCTCTCGTGGATTCCCCACCCCCCCGTTCGCTGCGCCTTGATTGCCCGAACTCCTCCTCCCTCCTGTTTGCCACTGCTTCTGCCCCTTGGAAGGAGGAACGCACGCAGCCCACGGCAGGAAAAGATGCGGTCGGGAGGCGGACCGAGCACTGTGCGCACCACACGACTTTCCTGTCCTGCCCGTTCCTATGAGACCGCGAGGTGTCCGTCGCGGTGGGAGGGAGGAGATTGCATCTCCCCCGCGACTGGATCTTTCCATTCACCTTGCTCTCCAATTCCGCCGCGCCTTGGGATTCCTCGCGCGACTCTCTGGAGAGCCCGAAGCTCCCGATTCGAAGCGGCAGGCGTGCCAATCGCAGAAACTTCCTGGACCTTCCTCCGCAGCGACCTTCAGACCCTGCCCCGGAGACCCCTGCAGCCATGCTGCCTTCAGAAAAGGGGGGAGAATCCCGAAGCGATCACTGCTTTCCAAGATCCCCTTAAGACTTCTCCCGGAAATCAGAGACCGGAAACGCTTCCAACCCTCTGCCTTACGTCTTTGGAGGTTTCCGAGGCTCCCGGGATCGATGAAAACCATTTGGGGGTCGAAGATCCTCCCAAATGATGAAAATCTTTTCAGGAAATTCCTCTGCTTTGCTGCTGTCCTTCCAGCTCCCTCCCCCCCTTTTTTGGTTTTCCAGGTGTGTTGACAGAGCATCCGCCTTCTTACGGGGAGCTCATGAAGCTCTTCGACGCCGTCAACTCCACCTCCGAGGGGCTGCGTGCTTACCCTTCAAGCCATGGGGATACCCCGGGAGGGGATCACCTGTGAATCCAAGAAAGCTCTGAGGAAGAAGTCCGTCCCTCTCACTCTTGGGAGGGGAATCTTGAAGGGAACCATCTCTTCCTTCCTTATCCTCTCCGGATGGAATCCCGGAGGAGGTCGCTCCTCCTTCCTTCCCCGGAGGGGACCCGGAAGGATCCGCTCCAGGAATTTCTTTTACGGAGGAAAATTCCCGTAAGGGAACCGTCCCTGTTTACTTTTCTGAGAGAACCCCGATGGGACGGTTCCTAATTTCTCTGGGGGGCGCTCTTCGAAGGGAGCGGGAGCTTCTCACACTCTAGAGAGGCAACCCCCGAGTGGGGTATCAACCAGCTCCCCGGTACGCAATGGAGGGTACCCCTCCCCGAAGGACCTCCAAGGAGTCCACGCCCCCTGAGGGAATGACTGCATTTTCGCAACCGGAGGGAGCCCGAAGGGCTCCTTGATTTCCAAAAGACCCCGGAGGGTCCAAATCCCGACCACTTAACGTGGACATCCGGGGGTTTCCGGATTTCACCACTTCCGCACTCGAATAGGCAACCAGTGTCATCCTGTGTGAGAGACTCGAAACCCGCGGTGCACCTCCCGCTCTCGGCACTGACCTTTCCCCGGGAGGGATTCGAACCCGCAGCGTGGGCAGAAGAGAAATCGCGGGTCATCGTCGTTGAGCACTTTCGTTTCCACGGAAACCATGGTTGGTGTCTTCCCGCCTGGACGTGGAAGGCTCGTCAGCAGCCGCTGCCACGGGAAGCCACTGGATTGCTGGGAAGGCGGCTCCCAGAATCCGCTGCCAAGGTTTCGCGAACATTCGGTCGCTGCTGACAGGACTGACAGGGCCGCAGGGACCAATCGCCGCATCCATGGTGACGACTCCTCGCTTTGCAGTGAGCACCCGCATTTCCAGCGGAGAATTGCATAAAAAGCTTGCTGGAGGGAACGCTTTAACGGCGATGAGCAACCCCACCCACGGCGGCGCTTGCCTGGCGCTGCACGGAGGTGTGCTCTGGTGGAACGGGAGCCTCCTGATTTCCCCATCACCGCGAGGTCCAGCTGTGGCCCCGAACTCGCGGAATGCATGCTTATGTTGGCTTCCTTGGATACGCGAGGTGACTCGTGCTCGACGGATGGGCCTGGACCGGCGGTGCATGGCGGCGGCGCATTGAGCCCCGGGTTTGCTACGTAGTATCTCTGCCTTGCTGGCGCCGCCTGCATTCGGCGTCACGGCGACTGCCCTGCCTCCTCGTTACCACCGCGCCGTCCCTGCCATCTCCTGCAGCTAGGATGCGGCTTCTCCCTCGTGCTCCTGCGGCAGCCCATGGAGATCGTGAAGTCTCCAGCACTCCTCCACCCCTTCTCCTTGCTTCCCCTCCCTTCTTGTCTTCCGGTTCCCATGAGTTCTTCAGAGAAGACTCTAAACATCAGTCCCTTCCTTCTCTGCTGGTTTCGTTCACACCATGGAAGTTTCCTGGACACTGCGCACCGAAGAACTGTTTCGACGCTGCTGAGCGTACTCTCCGAAGAAGCGTCGGCGCTACCTGCACGCCAAGATGAGACCACGCACGCCGTTCCTCAGAAACTGGCAAAGAAACGAGAAGCAGCTGGGAACCGGGACTTTTCGGAATCGCTAAAGGGCAGTCTCAGCCCAGAGGCCAGCCTGTAGGGTCAAGGGGCAGAGGCGCACAAGACCCCTAGAGGCCTCTTCCACGAAAGAGGAGGACCATCTGCGGGTGCGCGCACCGTCCGCATCTAACCGAGAGAAAGGCAGCGGACCTGGAAGAGAGCGCAGAAGGACGTGCGAGTTTCCCTGGAAACCCGCCTCCTTCTTTGGGGATCAGGGACGACCACGTTTTCCGAACGCGCGTCTTCGGGTCGGAAAAGGCCACTCTGGCACCATACGAGCCTTCTGAGGGGTATGGAGCGAGTAGTCAGATCCGTCCACTCCTTCATCTTCCATGCCGCATTCCTCCCGGCGCTCTGTAAACCTCGCTCGAGTCCGGGAGTCGAAACAGCTCGGACTCAAGACGAGGCCCGGGTGGAGTGAGGGAAGAGGCGGCGAGGATCCGCGCGCGCCGTCGAAAAGGCGGCGGCGAGCGAGGGAAGATGGAAGACACCTTTCCCGGATGGCGAGCGTCTCGGGGAGGGGATCGAAGCTGCGGTCCCTCCGTGATCGAGCAGCAGAAGGGAGCGATCCGCCGCCGTCCCCGGTGCCGTCTCTTCGATCTCCAGTGGGAGGCAACGCCGGCGCCACCGAGAGCGCTCGAACGGCCGTGGGATAAAGGCTGAGAAAAGCTCGGCGTCTCTGGCTTAGCGAGGAGGGAGAGAGAAGGATAGGAGCGGAGTCGGCCGCCGGAGACCCAGGAGAGACGTTCCAGATGACGGCTTTATCTTCCCTAGAGGAAAGAGGCAGCTGTGACATCCCGAGCCGGGAACCAAAGAGAGGGGAGCACAAACAGGGATGCCAGGGCTTCTCACAGGCCTTTCTCTGCCCTCTGCTCCTGCCATCTGCCTCCAACGGTCTCGTGCACGGAGCGAGAAAAGGAGGAGGAGGAGGAACGCGCCCGCAAGGACACAGAGGAAACCAAGAAACAGCCTCCTCTGTAGCAGTAGATTCTCTGCGCTCCTCCACCGAGTCGCGCGTTTCCCGAGCGCGACGAGCAGGGTTCGGTGACCACCCTGAGCGCTTCTACGGCGGGATCCAGGGGGCCCGGCGAAGCGAAGTTTCGTCCTTCCCTCCAGGAGCAGCTGCTGCTGCTGGACCTGCGACCCTCCTGGAGAAAGGAAGGGACTCAGTTCTGACACTGCTGACGTGATGGCTCATGAACCCCCGCTCAAGAGCTCAAGAGGTCTTTACCGCTTCTCCCCACTGTCCCCCTGTCTGCAAGGGAGCGAAACTCAGAGAGCTTGTTCGTTCCCACTCACCTTTCTTCTTCCCTCAGGAGTGAGGGAGAGGAACGTGTGTCCTCAGGAGAGGGAGGAACGCGGTGCTGCACGAGGGTCCACTCACCTCATCTGTTTTCTAGAACATTTGAAGGTGAGACGACTGTCTTCACTCTGGATCCATCCCTCGTCACTCCTGGTTGGTCCTTCTTTCGCTTCGTTCTTCGAGTTCCTGGACGAAAAAATCCCCAATTTCGAGGGTCATTTTCCAGGATATTCGTCAATGGACACACACTCTCCTCCCTCCTCCCCTTCTATCCTCTGGTTGGCATCTTCGATGGTTCCACTTTTCCTTCTGCCATTCAGATGGTATTCCCTTCCCGAAGTCGCCCGTTTCGGTCCCGCTTTTTTCGGAGTAGGCTCAGATGGGAAGCGATTCTTTCAGCGCCCCTTAGCCTCTACATTGACTCCCGCAGGGCTTCCGGAAGAACAGCGCTGCTCTGACTGGGCCACCCCACTTTCCTCCCTCCTGTCCTTCTTTCTGGTTTCCTCCTTCGTCGCTTTGTCGCCTCCTCCTTTCTCACACCCCTTGTCTGCTTCGGGTCCCCGGATCTTTGAATCGCCTAGCAGCAGCCCACGGTTCCTGGTTTCTTTCCTGTTCTGGGAGGCCCGGAGAGGATCCGGGCACCTCGGAGATTCCCGGACGCTTCTTCATCTTTGCTGCTGTCGCGGAAAGGACGCATGTTCGACTCTCAGAAGCTTCCGGAGCCCTCCTCTCTAGGAGCAGGTCCACCACGTGCGCGTGGCCTCTCAAGAATCTCCGCAGCATTCGTAGTCCCCTTACAAGACTCAACCATCTCCTTTCTCAGCACCCGGCGAAGCGCGAAAGAATGAAAGAGCCGATTGCGTCAACTGAGTCTCGCTGAGGCATCCGTTTCCTCCTCCGGGTGGCCAGAAGTGGCGAAGCAGGAAGCCTTCCCCTGCGTCGGTTCTGTCGGGGAAACATCCCGGATCCAACGCGTTCGTGCAGGAAGCTCGCAAACGGACTTGTGCCCTGACGTACGCAGAGCGGCGGAGCAAGCGAGCTCGCCCATGACAGTCACAGGATGGCGGTAGGATCGTCCCGGACGTGCCGTCTTCCCAAGGAGGGACTGCAGCAAGCGTTCCCGCTCACATCTTCCCGAATCCTCGGATTCTCAGTCGCCGGGAACTGTGAAGCGTCAGTGATGGGAGGACACCCTCTCTCCTCCAAGGATCGGAAGCCACGAACCGTAAGTCCGCCACGACCTCTTTGCCTGCCGCACTTGGCTATCTGGAGTGCTCCAAGCCTGCGGGAGGGCACCACTGGCGCGCCAGGCTCACCCACCCATTCGCGATTAGCTCACGCCGGAGGAGGGGGAGTCCGAGCAGCGCTTTCTCTCCGCCTCTCCATTTGCTTGGCGTCTGGAGACCTCTGCCGCCGCTCCTGGAAGCTGTGTTAGGGATGAACCTTCAGCTGCGAAAGCGACTGAGCTTTCCCTTTCGTGGTCACGGATACGGCTGAGATGCCATCAGGTTTCCTTCCTTGCAGATGCGCTCCGATCTCAAACGGGGTAGGTGGGAACCGTTTGGGTAGACGTCGTGCGAACGCGGAAGGGCGTCGGGCCTCGGATGGGTCAAGAGTGGCAGCGGTGCCTGGAGAGGAAAGACCCGGCCAATTTGTTCATACAGGCCGCAGCGGTCCCCGCTCGGTGGTTTGACATCCGGGTGCGCCAGGGTGTTATTTCTACCTGCTCGGTGGTGCGTCTCTAGGGTGGGTGGACGGGCGAGGAAGGAAGCAGAGAGGAGGAAAGCAGCAGCCGGAATATCTTTTGGTGCTCACCACATCCGCTCGGCTCAGCACAGACAGCGGTGGTCCTGCTCACCACTGACCCCCACGCTCCCCTTTGATAGGATCGGAACCTTCTGGAGGAAGGTCCCCTTCAGGCAAGGAGTCAAGTCGCTCGGCTTCGGTCCGTCAACGCACCAACGCGAAGCCTTTCCGGTCACGCCCTGTCGCTCGACTGGCGCTCTCGTCGGGAGGCTAGTCAATCACGCGGGCGGTCTGAACGTCATTCCCAACGCCTCTTCGAAGGTCACTGACGGGGTCACTGATTGAGATCGGATCATTTCACCTTCGGTCAGATTCCTGCCGGCCGGTGAGCTCTTCTTCGTCATGGGAAGCCGCCGCTGCTGCTGCCGCCGCCGCCGCCTCCCTTACGCTCAACCCAGTTCCCTTGGGTCGGGCGCTTACGGGAACTGGGAGCTCAACGGAGGCCTGGGGAGGAAGAGGGAGGAACCTTCCGGGAGAACGGCGAAACAACCTGGGTCCGTACCGAGCTTCCGTCTCCCTTTCCCCCGATTCCTGTTCTGCCGCCTCTCCCCCCTCTTCGTCGAAAAAAAGCAGTAGGATTCCCCGAAGGAGTGCGAAAAGCGGAGGAATTGCGCTGCAGAGGATTCCCGGTTCGAGAGTTTCCTCCCCTCCTTCTCTCCTTCCCCGGAACGAGCCGCGCGCTCCGTTGCTCTCCGGTCCTCGGTTGCTGGCATCTGTCATCCTCACGGGATGTCCGCTGCTCCTGGACGAGCAGGTTCCGGCTCCAGAGCGTGGGGGACGAGAAGACAACGCGAAGGAGGGGAGGGGAGGGGGAAGAGGCAGGGGGCATCAACAGAGAAGGAAGTGAAGAGGGAGGGAAGGAACAGAAAAGTCGGGGGTCGTCGAGGAAGTTACCTTTCCGGTTTGCTCTTTTGCCATGACGGAGATGAGGATCTTGCCTCCCACCCTCAAGACGCGGGACAGCTCCTTGAGAGCGGCCACTCTTCTTTCCGTGGTGGCAAAGTGATGGATGACCGCGATGGACAGAGCGGCGTCGAAGATTTCGTCTTGGAAAGGCAGATCCAAGTTATCACAGATGACAATCTGAAACAGCAAAGAGGCACGCAGTCGGGCGATTCCTTTCGCGGGGAGGGGTCTCGGAAGGAAGGTGAGGAAGGGGGCAAAGAGGAAGAAAGCGGCAGCGGGAATTTCTTTTGGCGCTCAGCGATCAGCACCCCCTCGCCACATCCACTTGGCTCTACACGGTGACCCTTTAAGTGAGCAGCGGCGCTCCTGCACACACGGCTGCTCTTTGTGGATCTGGGGAGCATCTGCGGGAGCTCCCGATCACCCGTCCGAAGGCGACTGCCATGCTGCAGGCGCCAGCGTCCCGACACCCGGCCCACGCCGATCCTCGAGACTCCGGGGAGGAAGCCAAAAAGAGGAAGCAGCAGCCATCTCCTGTGGACGAAAGGCGGCAGGATCCTGAGGGGGAAAGAGGCTCTTCCTTCTAGGACCTCATGGAGATGGATCCGTGAGGTCTCTCGGGAGCAGAAGATGATGAGGTGCCGGCGAGGCAAGGGGGAGGAAGCGAAGACCTGGTGGCGATTGAGTAGGTCTGACGACTACGAAAGGGCGGCAGGGGGTCTCTCCTTCTTCCATTTCCGGGGTGGCCGGCGGAGAGCTAGAGGAGGAAGCGGGCGGGCGGAGGAGTTTCAGGAGGGCAGCACTCTCAGGACCGGAGAGATCCGCGAAGTGCCTTGGAAGGTCTTCCGGGAGTCTTTTTCATCCCGTGGGAGGGCAATGGGCAGTCTCCGCTATCCAGAATGGTAACCGGAGCTCAGCTCCCTGGGCGGAAGCTTCCTTAGTGCTCCGGCGCACGGAATGAGGGAGCTCGGACGAGTGAGTGAGGAAGTGGCCCGAAGACCTTTCCCCGATGGGTAGAAAGGGGAGACCTGCAAATTCAGATGAAATTTCGGTCGAGGATGATGGAAATCCTTTGGAGGGGAAGTTCTTTTGTTTTCTCTGCTTTCCTTCCAAATTTTCCCCCTCCCCCTCCGCACCTTCCGGACATTCTTTTGGTTCTCCAGGAGTGCTTCCGGACCGTCCGCCTCTTTACGGGGGGCTCACGAAACTCTTCGACGCCGTCCACGCCACCCCCAAAGGTGCTGCGTGTTCACTCTTCGGAGACCACGGGACCACCTGTGAATTCAGGAAGGCTCCGGAGGAAGGAGTCTGTTTCTCTCACACTTGGGAGAGGAATCCCGAAGGGAATCCTCCACCCTGGTTGTTCCCGAAGGGAAGACAGAAGCGAACCTTTTCCTTACTCCCTCCGGAGGAAGTTCCGGAGGGGGCTGCTCCTCTTTTCTCCCCCAGAGGCAACCCGAAAAGGATCCGCACCAGGGATTTTTTCTCCGGGGAGAACCTGCAAGGGAACCGCTCCTTGTTTACTCTTCTGAGAGAACCCCGAAGGGACGCTTCCTGATTTATCTGGAGGGCGCTCCTCGAAGGGAGCAGAGCGCTTCTTGCACTCTGGAGAGGCAAACCCCCCGAGGGGGGTATCAACCAGCTCCCCGGTACGCGATGGAGAATCCTTCCCGAGAAGGGGAGGAGCCCATTTTCACAACCGGAGGGGAAGCTCGAAAGGCTCCTTGATGTCCCGGAAGGACCCCGGAGGGTCGACTTCCAATCCCTGCCAGTTAACAGGGGCGTTCGGCTTTCAAACGGTGCCGCATCCGAAGTCAACCGGGCCTCATCCCGCGGGGGATAGGAGGGCCTCGAAACTTACGACGCACCCTCCATTGCCCGGCGTCTATCCTTCCCCAGGGGAATTCGAACTGCAACGCTGCCGGCGGAAATCCGAGGCCTTGTGCAGTGGCCGTGTATCTGCGTGCAGTGATTCCTCCTTTCGCCTCTTCTCTCCTCCTCCACGTTCCTCCCCCCGTGGGTCTTCAGAAGTCCGTCCTGCCGGTCCCTGGCACAGCCAGCTGCCCCTCCCATCGTATCGTACGACCCCGTGGACGTCGTTCGCTCCGCCCGGAGCCAGCAGCACAAGCCGAGGGCGTTCCCCTGGACCGAGCAACGTTCGGCGGACCCTCTACCGGAGGTCGATAAACAGTCAGGAGAGAAGCCGACCCGCTTCGAGGGCACCGTCGGCGACCGGAAGCGGCTCCCGGCAGAAGCCCTGAGAACCGGAGCCGGCATCCGAGCTCGTTGCGGGGAGAGGGAAAAGGAAGATATGCCGCCCCGGCACGCGTAGCGCGTGACGCCTGCGGCCACGGCGCGGAAAGAGACCGATCCCTGCATCGCGCGCGCCCGCTCCAGCACGTCTGCACGTGGCGCTTCGGGACCACGCGCGCAGCTGCTGCGATCGCGGCGTTTCCCGTTTTCCAGTCGGGAGAGCAGCGGAGGAATTTCACGGGCGGGTTCGAAACTTTTTGCACCACGGCGCTCCCGGAGCGCCGTGAAGCGAACGCTCTTCCACGGGATTCGGAGCCAGCGGCTGGATGCCACTCGAGCCCCCGAAAGCTCTGGAGAGCCATTTATCTGCATCTGAGCGCAGCACTCGTGCACGACGCATACCCGACTTGCCGGCGAGCTGCTGCTCGTTAAAATTCTTCCGTTTTCCCCCTCTAAGTGGACTCTTCCTGCTGACCTTCGAGCGAGAGCGAGCGGGAGGCGCGTGCGAACGGGAGAGGGAAGGGTTGCTCTGGAACGAGAGCAGAAGTCGCGTCACGCTTGAACCTCCGTTCTCCTGCGGGGACACTCGGGCGCCGGTGAAAATTTCTGAGACCCGTGTGCCGCTCCACCGAGCTGCCCACCCCTAGGGTCTTCGTTTCGAAACCCTGCTCTGCAAGGAATGGGGGGAGGGGAGTGGAAGGAATCGCTTTCCACTCCCCTCCAAGGATTACGGGAGACGCATGTCTTCGTCCGGCATTTCGCCGCCACCGCAGCCGCATGTAGGGTCGAAAGCGGGCCGCAGCGGGTTGCAGCAGTGGATGCAAACTGGTCCCGGGCGACTAACTCCGGTAAGGGCTGCTACGCTGGCAGGCGGTCGTGCGCGCTCTTCTGGAGAGCGCTCTTGGGAGGCGCCCGCGTCTCTCGGCGCGTCCCGACGTCCGCCCCGCAGCCAGGGGGCACGCGCGCCCGATTCACGCGACACGTCTGCGCATTGCAGCGGTGTCTGGGGGGCATCGACGGACCACCCAGGAATGGTCATCGCCTTCAGCTCGACGGCTTCGGCCAGTTCTCCATTGCCCTGTGGGGACCAGCGAAGAATCGTGGGCTTCGGCCGCGCGGCAGCGCCTGGAGGAAACGCCGTACCAGAGTGATGCCTCGCTGGTCCTCGGAGAGCGTCCTGAAGGAGCAAGGTGGAGCCTAAGGGCACCTTCGGCGGGAGTGGAAATTCGCGCTCTTGCCGATCCAACTGCCGCTATGGGCGGGCACTCCTTTGCGACGTGATCCTTTGCGCTTTGGTCGCGATGGAAATGTCGCAGTTCGGGATGGGAATCTGTTGCTTCTCTATCACTGCTGCTCCCCATTCTGTGGTACCCAGAGACACGAGAGACACCGAAAATCCACATCTGCTCCTTTCCCATCCAACAGGAAAGAAGCAAAAAAGGCACTTAGTGGAAACGCGATACTTCCATACTGAGGGGGGGGAGGGCAAGAGGGCGGGCAGGCTGATGTCCCAAGCTTTATGCAAGTGGCGAACCTCTTCCAGAAAGGTGGAGGAGCAGCCTGCAGCTTGTAGACGCGTGAAATTCTCTCGAAGGTGACCTATTGGAGAGCCTTTGACCAAAGGTCCACCGCGAACCCCGTCCCATCTTCCAGGAAGGGTCTGCAGACCCGTCTTCGAGAGCTTTACCATTCCTATTCGCCCCGTGGCATCCGTTCGGTTAGGGAATGAAACGAGAGACTAACCAGGATGACGAATGGTCTCCATGGTTTCTTGGAATGGACCAAACTCTGAACGAAATCCTAAATGGAGTCACCTTTCCCTTCCCCACCTCCGCCTCTCTTCCATCCAGCCTCACGGATAGAAACCTTGGGAGCAATGGGGAAGACAGAGAGCTGCTTTACCGTGGATAGAAGACGTAGTTTCTGCTTCTGCCTGTTAGTGACGTTCTTAAGAGCACCTGCGTAGTCCTTTCCTCTTCCTCTTTCTCTACTCCCTTCCGTTCTTGTGGCCACTGGCTTCCTCACGCCAGATACCTCTGCCGAGTTCGCGGAGTCCCCAATGAGGTCTCAAAAGGGACTCACGTGACGCAACCGATCCCCAAGGAACGCTCTCTTGTCCTGCAGTCTCTCTTTGGTCCGCAGTCTGGGAAGGCCTCCCAAATGATAAAGGAACGGAGCTCCTTCCCTATAGCTCCCTCCAACGATTTTCGCAATGAAGGAGCGCAGGATCTTGAAGAGCAGAGTGCGCACTCTGGATTACACCTGACCCTTTCAGTCCAGAAAAGGATCTCTCACCAAACATCACTTTTGCTGATCCTGCAGCCCCCGCGCGGATGTTAGTGAATGCTTGAGGACATTGAAGAGCTAACAGCACCGAATGAGCATCCAAAGAAGTGTCTGAGACCGTCCTGCTAGACCCAGAGAGCCAGAGACATCTTTCGACTCCTCCGGATGGAACCTCATCCGCCGGTGCGACTGACTCAGACGTAACACAGGGTGTGTGCTCCACCCTCGCCAGGGGTTCTGACTCACGATTCGAAGGGAGATCTGGATCCTGATCCATGAACCACTCTTTCCAGCGCTCTCTGAAGCTGCTCAAGCGATGTAGCAGCGGATCGCCTCTCCTCATTGTCCCCAGAGGCTTTTGACCAAAACCAGAACTCCTTTGTTTCTGGAGCATCTCTATCGAGAGAGAAAGTTTTCGAGAGAGGGCCTGAACTGGGAGCGCATCCGCTATTCCGTTGCTTTTAATGGAGTGACCCTGAAGAGGAATTCTCCACAGCAAGAACACGAGTCATGCTTCTGAAACCTTGACGCTGGAAACGAGTCCGCTTCACCGAAGAGCTCTTGTCTTCAAGATACACCACAGGTGCTCTCTCGAGGAGCGCAAGGAGCGGAACTATTAGCTAGGGCTCGGCGTTCGTGGTCCCGGAGGCGCAGTCTGAGCCCCTCAACTGGACGAGTCTCCGCCAGGGGTGGACGTGCTCTTCATTGCAAAGGTCTCCGTAGAGAGAGAGCCAGTACCGAGCGATCTGCCCCTGGAGTGCTGGCTCTCTGGGCTTGCCGATGCGCCATCGAGAGATGGAATGGCCATTGTAGTGGACTCGGCATGCAGAGCCCAGCTTCGGAGCGTGTCGGAAGGAAGAAAGGGAGGCAAGGGACTCTGAAAGCGACGGCTCGTCTTGGCAACGCTTCTTTTCCGGCTCTGCTGGGGACGCGAGTTCGGCGTTCTTTCGCGAGATTCGAGCGCCTCGAGGCGTGGCCCGAACAACGCTGCTTGACATGTAGAGGAAGTGCGGCAGTCCTTGCATTCTAGATACTGGAAATCTTTGCCCACAGTAGGTTGCCGCTGAAGGGATGACCACATGACGAAGGTTTCCGAGAAACCTGCAACGAGCAGACATCGGACGGTCGCCGTTGCCCGACAACAAACGGCGAATCCGATCGTTCTCCGCCTCAGGTCTTTTGCCTGCGCGGTGCTGCTCGGTTCCCGCCCCTATCCCAGAGATAGGAAGAGCAGAAGAAAGAGGAAAAGAAAGCTGGAAAGAGGAAGAGAAAATCGTGCTGCTCACCGTGCCGGTGTTTTGCTCGGGGATGATCAACTGTTCCTTGTCCTGCGCCCCTCTCTCCCCCCCTCGACACCTTTACCCCGGACACCTTGGAGGCAACGCTCAGCGCGGTCTCGGACGCCTCGTTCTTCCCGCATGTCCCATCTGATCGCGTTCGTAGTCCCAAAACACGCCCTCCGTGTCCAGGATGAGGGAAAAACTCGATGTCTGTAGGATTTCTGACTGCTTTCCTCGTTTTTTTTTGTGGAAGAGACGAAATGAAGGGGAGTCTCGGCTGCGGCCATTCCCTGCGTTGCTATGGAGACGCCTGCTTCCCTTCCCCTCTTCTCGCTTTTTATGCAACGAATCTTCTCGGAAAACAACAGTCCTCTGAGAGCAGAGTTCTTGATCTTTTATATGCTGTGAAGAGCTCACGAGAGGATGGGTCTCCAGATTGAGACATTCTTGCCCTGCTCCCCTCTCATCCCTGATGCTGCCATTGAAACCCTGGGTGGCACCGGGTCATCTCTAATCTCCACCACGCATCTACCCACCTTTTCCTTCTCTTCTCACCTTTTGTTTTTCTTTTGATCTTGGTGGCACCAGGAAGCTCAGAGCACCTTCCAGAGACTCGCCTTTGGGAGGAGAGCCGCCATAGGAGAGCGGATTCTGGATCTTTCTCAAAAGTTCCTTCCTGATCTCTTGACTCGGCATAGAATGCTGTACCTCCAAAGAATCCAGGATATCTCTCTTTTTCCTCCGTGGATATTTGCTCCTTTCCCTCTCACAACCAGAGTTCAAGAGATCACTTCTCAAAAGGAGCCTTTCTTCCTGCGTACGGCGTCGTGATGGACGTCGTCCATGGACCGTCGTCCATACGATATCCAGCATCCTCTGAGGACGCATGCAACCCTTCCAGAGTCCACAGAAGGGAAAGCCTTCGGGGAGGAAGGTTTCCTTACCGAACTCAATACTTGAGAGAAGAAGAGGAAGCTTGTATAAGAGTTCCATGAGCCTCGGAGCAGTCTCCCTTATCCCTAATAGGCGCAAAGCCCCTCAGAAGAGTCACCCCACCTCCATCGCCCTAGTGATGTGTTCTGAATCCACAGATAGGAGCTGCAGAGCATCCGACCTCATGGGACTTCCTCTTCCTCTCCCTCATATCCCCCCGTGAGCGGACGGATGAAGCCCTCGCCAATATGTTTCCTGGAGACGAGGCGTCTTCTTGATGTCTCTCCTTTCGTATTTCCTCCTTGCACTCTCTTCAAAGACTGTGAGCTTCCACAGTGCAGAGCTTCATCCTCCGCAACTCGCGTTGTTCTTGTTCGTCTTTCAAGACGCCGCAGGACATCGAAACCCACGCTCGTCGTCTCAAGAGCCAAGCGATCCTCTCGTTACGTAGGCGCTGGCTACGTCAGAGGCGACCTTCCCAACCAGCTGCAACAGCCTGGAACCACGTGTCCTTTCTGAATCCACCTCGCAGTGCTTAAAGAGACGTATCCGAGGACGAAAGAAAGACCTCTTCGCTGGCGGCGCCTTCCAAGACTTCCAAGATCTCTTGTCTTCCGATGCGCATGTGTCTTCTAGGGTACCCGAGGAACCCGAACGGCCAGTTGCTGGATGTCGGATGCGAGCGCTTCTTTGAGTGCGGTGGTGATCAGCCTTCAGCTTTTAGAACCTCCTCCTGCGGAGAGGCGCTCCCCTTTATCTACGCCTGTACGTTCCTACCGAACTTGAAGGACACCGTGCCAACCGAAGAAGTCCACAGAGTTTTCCGTTACGTCTCTGTAAGAATATCGAACGAACAGGATTGCTCAGGATTGCAGGCGGCCTTCGAGAGTCGTCGCGAATTCAGCTGCCAAGCCAGGGAGTCTCTCCCGGTTGGTTGCACTTGAGGATGGATTGACCCCCCTTTGTGAGAGAGTCAGAGATGAGCGCCCATGCATCCATGCACTCGGCGAAGAAACCAATTGAGTTCCTTTTCATGGGGAACCAAGGGAGGACGAAGGAAGCTTCCAGAACAGAGAAGCATAGGGGAGGAAAGGAACGGAAGCTGCTGGCGTGGACCGTTCCGTCTGTGATAGCATCCCTGAGAAACGTCATTAAAGGCTCGCTCTACCCCACCTCTTCTCCTGGTGAGCTCAGCCTGCGCAGCGTCGCTCGGAAGGAGGGTATTCGAAAATCTCGTCGACCCAACATCAGGAATCAGAGAGACCATGGAAACCAGACGGCAGCAGCCCGCTTTCATGGCTACCGGATCCCTCTCGAGTTCGGCACAACCTCTTTGCCTGAGGCGCTCCAAAAGAAGGACACACCCACACCTCACACAACGTTTCCATGCCAACGGCTAGCATGTCAGGAAAGCTCCCGGTCTCTTCCCTCTTGCTGCCCGCCGCCTCCTCTGGCACTTGCCCAGTGGATCCTTCCGGTCGGAAACAGATCAGATCGGGGGTTATCGGACGCTGAGAAGCTTGGGGCATGCAGCCGTTCTCCTCTCCTTTGATCTTATGTTTCGTAACCCGGGAAACGAGATGAAACGATTCGGTGCCCTGGCTCTGTCCATGGACCGTGCCCACGTACGTCATGCTTCCTCGCGGAGATCCCTTTTACGTTGCCCCTGTAGAAGGAGAAGTTGCGAACCGGCGTGCGCGTTCGGGCGGGAGCGTTGCGTAGGAAACGGCACTCCCGGGGGCATCCATGCCGGCGAGGAGCGAGCGAGTCCCAGGCGTTCAAAGCACTCGCGAGTGTGGCCCCTGGAAGGGGTCCTCCTGATTCCTCATCTGCATGAATGCGCTTCTCACCTGGGTTGCTCCTCGATGCTTTTCCAGAAGGAGGAGGGAGAAGGGATGCTGGAAGCAGCGAAGCCACTCCGAAAGATCCGCCCAAAGGACCCCATACACATACCGGGATCCTTCCGGCCAGAGGCTCGGCCAGCCAGCTGACTCACCCTCACCCCCGTCGGATGAGCTTCCAGGTTCTCCCTCGGAAATCCGAAAGTGCGCCATCCGAGGGGACCCTAGCGTTGGGAGCGCGCTCCCGAGGCAGGGCGCCGTCCCGTCTTGGGCGGCGGTAGTTCCGATGAAGAGCGGGATGGATCCCCTTCCTCAAGAGAGAGAGCGCAGCCGGCGGAACCGAAGTCTCTGACGCGGTGGCCGCTTACGGGAAGGCTCCCTTCCACCGCGGACGCAAAACAAGAACGTCCGGCTAATCGATCCCCCCCCCCCAGGAGGAGGGGATGGTGCCCACACACGAAGCGACCGACGCCGAGGGCTGTTCCCCGACACTGAGCTGTCTCCAGGCCCTTCCTTGCGCCCGGGGTCCGCAGCGTGACATGTGTCTAGGAGGCCGACTCGAACCCCGATGTCCATCCCTGCTGCGAAACGTCGGCCGATCCTTAGCACCTCGTTCTCCGAGGTCTCCCGAAATCCCGCCTTCTTCCTTCTTGCCTTCCCTTTTCTTTCCTCCCTCGGAAAAAGGAGGCCGAAAGTTGCCGCCCGACGTCGAAAGGGCACGCTCCAGGGACGCTCCTCCATCGCCCTCGACGTGCTCCTCAACGAGGAGTTGGGACGCTCGCCCTTCGTGTGCGACAGGGACCACTCATGACCCGCCTCCCGCCTTCCCACTCCTGTAGACCACGGCGTTCTTAGGAGGTCTCTTTCGGGGACCTCGGTCCCTGCAGGAGTCCTCCGCGCGCGGGACGTAGCTCTTCCGGGTAGCTGCACCAATCAGAAGCACCGCAGCTCAGGAGGGTTCTTCGGGTAAGAAGGGCAGTCCGGCTCGGCAGCACTTCCGATGGGTCCTCCCGATCCGAGGTCAGCTGGAGTCGAAGCTTGCCGAAGCGACGGCGGTTTCCTTACCGCGCGCTCATCCGTGAGGCTTCCGCCAGCAAAGGTCGCCAGCAGGTCCGCGCAGGCGCCGTGCTCTCTGCGACTGCGATG
This sequence comes from Raillietiella orientalis, assembly GCA_036172245.1. Classification (NCBI taxonomy): domain Eukaryota; kingdom Metazoa; phylum Arthropoda; class Ichthyostraca; order Raillietiellida; family Raillietiellidae; genus Raillietiella; species Raillietiella orientalis. The sequence goes on along the minus strand of JAYWIR010000027.1, from coordinate 290,136 downwards.
TTCCCGGGAAACGCCGGGTAAGTGCCCCAAGGCAGGACACGGATCCTCAGACTCCCTTCCTAACAGGAGGCGCGGGTCGCAGTCGATCGGAGACCCCCCCAGTGGTCGCGAGCTCCGGGAGAGTCCGGGTCACGTCGGGAAGGTGCCTCTTGCAGCCGCAGCACTCAGGGAAGGGAAGCCTCGAGGATGGAAAACTCGATGGGGGAAGGGGGAGCCGACACGCAGTGGATCACTCTTCGAGCGATCGCGGACTCCGAGGCCTCGGAATCCTTCGAGTCCGCCTCTTCAGCAGCTTCCGAAGCCGGAGCCCTCCTCGCTCGTCTTCTTGGCCCTTCCCGGAGGAGTAAAGAGGAGCAGGAAAATGAAGTGGCTGCTCGCCACCGCAACGCGTGCCGTTTCCCGAATACCGCAGCCGGAGAGGGGAGGAGTTCGTGGAGCGGTGGGGCAGACCAGCTCCCGCTTGGTCGCTGCAACGGCGTTGGAGGAGGGGAGGAGGGGGAAGAATTCGACCTTCACACAGCCAAGATGCTTCCTGAGCGAGGATTACCCCTCCCCCGCCCGTTGTTCGGCAGGAGGCGGCGACCGTCCGTCCGTCGCGGTTCCCATGGCTTCGTGAGTGCGCCAGGTACGCGGTCGCGGAGGCCTCAAGCTCTCCTGAGAGCCTCTGGATCAGAGCCAGACGGCACCGCGCCACGTACTTTCCGGTAGGCGGAGCCTCCCCGACCCCGACCCCGGTGACCGCCTCTTCCTCTTTCACTTCGCCATGCCGGCTGCCGGCTGACGCCACGGAAGCGATCGCGAGCTCAGGACCCGCCGCCGGGATGGAAGAGGAGGAGGACCCACGCGCTCGCTTCCTCGGCCGGGATCCACACGCGCGCGCGGCGGGACGCGCCCTGCTGCCCCGGCTCGGAGAGGATCGATGAGCGTAGCAGCAGCAGCCCTGACGCGGGAATGCCCGGCAGCGGCGGCGGCGGCGGTACTGGGGAAGACGCACTCCGCTGAAGTCGCTGCCCCGCGACGGCGGCGGCGACAGCGGTTCTCTTCCGCCTCCCCCTCACAGGAACGAGCGGGACTCTCCTTCGCCAGCAAAGTGGGGTGCACCGTGAGTCGTCTCTCGCCGAACGTCCTGGGCGCGTCCTCCCCGCGTTGCCATGGTTGCTCCGAGCGCAAAAGGGTCGATAGCATCTTAGAAAAGAGGGAAAGGGAGCGGCTCGAACGAAGGACATTCTGACCCCGGGGAATGACCACGGCGAGCGCCGCTGAAGGGGGGAGGGAAGCGTAAAGACGCGACTCAGTCACGAGAGACAGCGGTGCTCGAGAAGAGGGAGGGCCTGCGCCGCGTGGGCGCGTACCTCTCCCCTCCCTCCCCCCTCCCTCTTCCCTTGGGGCGAAAGGGTCGGAGGAGGCGGGGAAAGCGTCGGCTACCTCGTTGTTGTCTGCTCTGCTGACGCCTGCGAAGCCGCAGCAGCGGTCGCACCCGATGCTGAACACCGCCGGGTTGACGTTCAGGTACCTGCCGTCCCCGCAACCTGCAAAAGAGCTCGGTGACCTCCGTGAGCGCGGAAGACGCGCGGCCGAGCGCGACCGAGCTGCCCCCACCCCCTCAGCCCGAGGGAAGAGGAAGGAGATTGCGCGGGTCGGAAACCTGAAGAGGACTGCCAGCTCGCCGTGGGGCGGTGGCGCAGCTCCTGGCTCGCTCGCTCCCTCACTCGGAGAGTTTTGCTCTTTGACCCCCATGAAAGGAACATCATCCTTTTCATGCTGCTGACAAGGGACCTCCGAGGGCATCAGGGTAGACCGACCAAGAGTGGACAGCTGGTGTCCTAGTCCTTTGCCCTTCAGCTCACACATCTCGCTCCCCCTCCGAGCTCGAAGAATCGAGAAGAGCAAGGAAAATTCGGGAAGAATCAGGGATCGCTCCTGCACCCTCGCATCAGCACGCCGTGGGTTCCCGAGGCCGTTGAGCCGTCAGAAGTCGTTCCGAGATTCAAGGTCGTCCCCTGTCGTCTTGAGGTCAGCACCCCAGAGAGAAGCCTGGCGATTTGCATCCTTCCGCTCGCCCTCGAGACTCCTAGGGAGAAGTTTCCCATTGAGCGGTCCGGGAGCGGCCTTGATCAGCCTTGATGCCGGAAGGAGCGCCTGAACTCTTCTTCTCTTCTCTGAAAGGAGGCACGCGCCACCCGCTTGCAGGAATGCAGGCGCAGCCGAAACTCCCTCGAACCCTGCCCCCGCATCTCAGATGGGAGTGAGACGCCTTTCCGTCTCGTTCTTCTTCTGCAAGAGGGTATTCCGCATGATTCCCGCTCCCTTCTCCCCCGATTGCCTTCCACGAAAAAAAAAAAGCAAATACGAGGAAGCTGGAGTCGCTGGAAGCGCCACCTTGAAACGGACAAGTGATCGGCTGCAGGAGTCTCTGGAACACCGTGGTTCACGGGACAGGGTCACCCGAGAAAGGAAACTGCGCAACGCTGTACAATTACCTACGTCGCAAACCAGGGACCCCGGCTCCAGCCCCATTAGGAACTGCTTGACCACCGGAGGAATCGCAGTCCTGGCCGAGTGTAAGTGGGCCGAGATGTAATCGTAGAAGTCGTGGACGTACGCCTTCTCCAGGAACGACATGCGGGACTGCCTCTCGCTCCTGTCGGAGCTCAGCATCCAAGGTTCCGTACGCCCTGAAAGGAACGTTCAGTTTAGTGCCGGGCGTGGTGCGCCTCGATATCAGAGCGCGACCCCCAAAAAGGGGGCAGAGCAGGGGGTTAGACGCTCCCTGGGAGGACGGATCGGGATTCTCCACGGTCCTCTGAGGAGGCTACCTTGCCGGAACAGGAATCCGTCGCAGGGAGCGATCGCGATCGCCTCGGTCTGTTCGTCGCAGGAAGAACACGCACCACTGAGGTCCGGCATTGGTGCCATGTTCCTTTGCGCGCGCAGGTCACGTGCGCTTGGGGCAATTAAAAGGGTCAGAACTACTCATGCGAAAGGGTGAAAACGGGTGGACCGGAGGATGAAAAGCTCAAAACTTCCGAGAGGGTAGCTGCGAGGAGACGAAACATTTCCAGAATGGAACCTCTTGAGGCACCCTTTCGCAGCATCTTCCATACTCGCTTGAGGAAAGATTCCAAAGACGCCACCGGAGCTGAGGCCAGAGGCCAAACACGTCTAGAGACACAAGTAACAAAGGCATCTTACTGTCGGGAACACTTGTCTGATCGGACTGCCACGAGGCGGCGATTTTCGTCCCCAGTCTGAACTACCCCAACGTCGTCCCGGTGTAACTGTGGCACCGGCAGCGCGCGTTGATGCGGCGGCGGAGGCGGCGCTTCCTCCGCTGAGGGTGCGGTGCGACCGGAAGGCGGAGGTACTGAAGCCACAAGATGGACAGTCGCCGTGAGTGTGCAATGGCCAGGATGGGTTCCTGGAGAAGAGACGGAGACTGCTGTGCTGGCCATCAGCTCCCGGGACGGTGGACTTGTCCCAGGAGCTGATGGCCAATGCCGCCCTGCTGCAGCGGAGACTGAGCACGCTGGTGTCCTGCAAACAACGTCATCTTCCAGAGCCTACCACGGGACTGCCACGAGGCAGCGACCTTCGTTCCCGGTCTGAACGACCTCAAGGTCGTCCCGATGTACCCGTGGCACCGGTAGCGCGCGCCGACGCAGCGAAGGCGGTGCTCCCTCCGGTGAGGGTGTGGTGCAGCTGGAAGGCAGAGGAGCGTTTCTAGACCCTGGTGCAACGGCGGGAGGATGGGAGCGAAAAATTCTACAGGAACTGGACCTACTCTGTACATCTCGGGGTTCAATTCCCCAGCCAGAAAGCACTGGATTGGCCTGGTGGTCCTGCACCACTTGACCTCCTCGATCCTCTTCGAGCTTCAGGAGGTCGAGGGTGCCTACTCTGCCCACGACGACCTGTTCCGGGTGGTACTCGCCGCGGACACCTACTGCCCGACCACTGGGATGTACTACGGGAGTGCCTCCGACCGGGACAACGGCACCAGCAGCACTCACTGCGCGCAGTACTACGTGGAGATTACTGCGAACACGCCAGTCTGAGAGGCCACCACCGGGTCTCCCTGACTTGGTGCAACGTGGACTCACACAAGTGGATGCAGCTGACAGAGAGATGTAATCGCCGGAAGGGGGGGGGGCGAGACCTTGCGCCCTCTTGACTCCCCACGAGGCCCCGTCCTGCACGCTAGTCCGTCCAGAGACGGCCCCAAACCCTCGGCGCCACGAAGCGACGACCCGACAGCGCGGTGGCCACACGGTGCGAGGGGTGAAATGAAAAAAAAAAAAAAGGGGGCACATGCTCCCACCTGGCGGTCAGAGTGACCAGTGGTCGGTACGGAGCAGAGCGGGGCCGGAAGTGGAGGAGAAGGAATTCACGGTGACGGACAGGAGCTCTCGGGTTCCGTTGCCAAGCAGGACGCGACTCTTTCGCACCACGCCTCCGTGCGGTGCCACGCGGGCTGGAGGCCAAGGCGAGCGCAGAGCAGCAGACGCGTCCTTCGTCGAGCAGGCACCCTTGGTCCACCTGCACGTTCGACCTAAGGTGAAGGAAGGGAGTTTCGTCTCTTCGGCTGCTCTTCAAGGGTTTTGGCGCGGTGGGCTGTTACGTGGAAATCGAACTAGGCTCTGATACCCCCCCATTTCCAACCTTTTCTTAGGAAGACGCTGGTGACCTATTCGGATGTGGCACTGGTCAAATTCTGGAATTTTCCCATTGGCTGGCTGGGATTTGGAAGCTGACCTTCCAGGATCCTCCCAGGAATCAAGGAGTCGGTTCCTTTTGGGGCTCCCCTCCGGTTGTGAAAATGGAGCCGCGGTAACGTGGATACTTGCCTAGGAGGGGTACCTCTCCAGAATGCCAGAAGCGTGCTGCTCCCTTCGGGGAGCGTCCTTTAGAGAAACTGGGCAGCATCCCTTAAGGAATAAATGAGTAGTGGTCTCCTAGAACCCTTTCCGGAGACAACTATGGCGAGGGGTTCCCTCCCCAAAGCACACCCCTTCTTCCGGGTTCTTCCTGGATTCATGATATGATCCCCCCCCCCCCCAGGGCACTCTCCAACTTGAAGAGTTGTAACACGCACTTCCGCGTGGCGTGGACACAACACAATGTAAGAGCTCGGTGAGCCCCCAGAGGAGGCGAACGGTTCTCCAGCACTTGGTCGAGCCGAAAAAAAAAGAGAAAAAGCCGGAAGGGAAACAGTAAAACCTTAAAAAGTTTCCAGCATTCTAGGCCAATAGTGGCGATCTCCCCGGGAGATCTCTACTGGCGTTTTATTTTGCGCGCGTCGGTGGCCGTGTAGCTACGGCCTCCGCATGCGGTAACAAGAGTTGCGGGTTGGTAGAGGATCGACACCGAGAATTTGGGTGCGTCGTGGGTTTCGAGTTCCCCCCTACCCTCCTCTTTCCTCCTTCAGGCATGGCACAGAGATGACACCAACATTCAAGGTCCCTTTCTTTAGGAGTCATCGTGCAGGTGAGTTCTCTGTCCTCCAGGGACCATCACACTGCTCAGCCAGATGAGTCCCGGGATCTCCGCTGTACCGACCTGATGGCGCGGGAAGCGTACGGCGCACCCTCCATGCATCCCCGAGTTTCCGTTATTCCCAGAAACCAAAAAACGACGAAGGAAAAATGGGGGCGCACGGCGTGGTGCATCAGAAAACGCTCCAGGAAACGCAGTTATGCCAAGCAAATCGAATCCAAGTGAGCCGAACGGAGTCCCTGGAACCAGAGCCTCTCCAATTCGGGGTCTCGCGATGGTTCCTGAAGGGACGCCGGCTTGGAGTGAACCGATGAACTCCGCGCAACTTTCGAGACCCTTCTGGGTCCTCTCTTTTTCTTCCCACTGCACTCTTGCCAGCTTTGCTTCTCGAGAAAATGGGGGCGGCTTATCTCTGCCTACTTTTCTAATTTTTCTTTTTTTTTGGGGGGGGAGAGGGGATTCTCCTTCCGGAAAGATCCAAAGTTGCCTCCTCTTTACTTCATCTTTGTGCCCGTTGGCGACGCGACCACAGTAGTTTCGAATCTCTTATTGTGTGGAGGAGGTCGATGGGAACCATTCCTGCTGATCCAAAGAGGTCCTCGAAGAGCTTCCTCCCAAGATGGCAAGCGATGCCGCCGTGGATGATGCGGTTCCCTGGAGAAGGCTGAAGCAATGAACCCGTCTCTTCGCTTGCGAGCGAAGAGACGGGCTCTGCACCCACCGACCGACCGAAGCGCAGCGACCTGCTCCCTTTCTCCAGGCCCACTCCACCAGCTCTCCAGGATGGCGCACCCCGGCTAACCGGCATTTACTGTTCGGAGGAACGGGGAGGTGCCTCCTTATGAAAATTCGAGCTTGGAACCTTCCCGGGAAAGTGGGAGGAGGACGATGGACCTCGACCCACCTCCACCCAAGTCAGACAGGATGCCGCTCACCGGTTGGATGGAAGGAGGGGAAGGGTGCCAGTGCGTTGCGGTTCTCGGCCCTTTCGCTGCTGTGGCCGACTTTTCGAAGCGCGTGCACCTCAAGAACCGAAGAACCGTGGTGTGTTGCTGTTGTCAGGACAACCACCGAGATCCAGAACTCCCCGTCTCCTGCTCCCCTCACCGCCTCGCGTCCCATTCCTCGCGAATGTCCTTGGTCTGCAGGAAGTCCACACCTGTCAGAGATCCGTTTCCAGACAGTCGTAGGCTCCTCCGGGTCCCGAAGGTGAAACCCTAGGGAATGTCACCGAAGTTTTGACCTGCCCGCGTGGAATGGAGTAGGCGACGACGACAACTCCTCTTCCTCTTTCCGAACCACAGGGAGATTCGCGAGGAGGACAACATGGAGGGGATGAGGCTTGGTGGATTGTCTCCAAACATCCCGAAAGTCCAGAATTTCGTCCGTCTGGTTTTCAAATGGAGATGGGGTTTCAAAGGGAGGAGGGAGACGGGAGAAAAAAAGGAGGGTAAGGAGGGGGGGGGGAGGAAAGGAGGCTACGACAAAAGAAAAAGAAACTTCGAGAAGATACGGCACCATTTTTTGGAGTCCGAGCTTTTCGAGTCTCAGATCAGATCTGACCTCGTCCGAAGAGCTGAAGGTGCAGCACCCTCCCCCCACCTCCGATCCCCACTACCAGCAGTAAAGTGGCTTCCCCGTCGATATGTCCGGCAGTGGCGACGCAGGCTGCAAAGCTTGGAAGTACTCCAGACGCATTTCCTGGAGATGCTGAAAGGTTGGACAGGGTCCCCACTGTTTTCGATTTTTCCTTTTCGGCGACTGCTCAGACTGCGCCGTCGGCCATCGAAGGCCGCTAGAGAAACCGAACTGTCGCGGCAGCCCCTGTTCGCCAAGTCGATCCTTCCGCGTCCTTCGCGTCGGTCAAACGCGCTCGCGCAGTTGTGTCAGTTCCCCCTGATTGCCGGAGGGGGTCTTCCTTATCGAGTTATTTCCCCCCTTTTCGGTGGCCACTGGCTTGCGAAGCAGCGCGGGGCTGCCGGCCGCTGGATGCACCCGACCTTCCTTCCGCCCGCGGGCGTCCTGTGCCCCTTCTCCCCCCCTCCCCACCTTCGTCCCACTCGGCATTTTCGTGCGAAGGAGAAAGTCCCCCAGGGGGGTTCCGCACCTTCTCGAATTGCGGAAGGAGGCATTGCCTCTGGACCAGGGGGGAGTGGACGGCGAACAGAAGCCTCTGCTCCTCCCTTCCTGGGAGGCAGCGAAGGAGTCCCCGCTGGAAGCTTGGTAACGTGCTCGCTCCTCGCTTGCCATTCCTCCCACTCGGGGGACCCATGTGCGTGAGCAGCCTCGGAGGCACACCTCCCGCAGTACCTCAGCAATCTCCGAACGATGAAGAACTGCTCTTTGATGGAACACGAACTGTCATCTCAGGAGGCTCGTTAGACGTAACGGATACCTCCTCTTCTTTGCTGGCGCGTCGAGTGCGAGAGCTACCGGACGGGGGACAATACCGAGGCGCTGCAGACGGCTCACCAGCGGCCACTCCAGGAGTTGACACGGCGCCGCGGAACCGCCTGGTTGATCTACTCCGAAGCGAGATGGCGGACAGAGAATTCTTCTGGGACCCCGAGGCGAAGTTCTGGAGCGATGCACCCAAGACGGAACAAAGTAAGAGGATGGAGAAGAAATGGAATTGGGAAGATGAGTTCACCCTTCTTCCTTGCCCTGAGGGATCAAGTTGAAGGAGGAGGAGGAGGGCAAGTTCTGTGGAGCTTCTTTATGCCATCAAAGGCACTCTATCGTGTTTTCGAGGTCGCAGATGGTGGAGCAGCCATCGGGTAGCTGCTGCTTTTCCGGAATCATCACCGGGCATCGAGTTCCAGGGTGACTTTCGGAGAATCTCAGACAGGAAGGGAAGGGGAGGGCGTGCGAGGTCGCGAAAGCCAGTCAAGGAGAAAGCACGGGTAGGATGGTCTGCATTCCTGACTCTTCATCTCGCTGCTCCTCGGTCGCGTTTCCGCCAGCGTTTGTCAGAGCAGTGGGCAGTGGGCACCCTCGCTGGTGCAAAGGAAGACAAGCTGGAAGACTCACAGGAGAAAATCTTCGCTGCGTTGGATATCTCCGCATTTCACGAAGGGAATCCTCCCTCCTTCTCCTCCTCTTCTTCCATTTCTTTCTCCCCCCTTCCCCCTGCCCCTATCCCCGAACCGAGCCTCTCTCCTGTGCCTGACTCCGCAAGCGGATGCCGCTCTTAAGACACGCGAGGTTTCCTTCGCACGTCGACTCCCATTCCTGTATAAGTCTACGTGCGAAGTCAGAAGACGCCAGCAAAAAAAAAAAAAACGAATTCTTTATCCTCCAACAGCCAAGCTGGCGGACGGTTGCCTGGGAGGCTGCTGAGCGGCGAAGCGCCTTTCGCTACAGGAAGAGAAATCGAGAGGAAAGTCTTAAAGCAGCCACTTTCGGCCCGAGGGCGGCCGTAGCTCGCTTCCGAACCCTTTCTCTGGAACATTTCACGCATGGGGCGACCCCGGAGTCTGCGCGCGAGGGAGACAGAAAACCGGGAAAACCGTCGGAGGTCCCGTGGAAACGCTCCCGCGCCCCTCAGGCCCCGTCGGAACCGAGGCGTAAATCAAACCTGCGGCGCGACAGGAACGCGTCGATCCATCGCAGAGCTCGCCCTTGCGGGCTGTACCGATCGTGGGGCTTCGTGTCGGCCCCGAGACCGATAAGCAGGCGGGAAAACGCCCTCCGCGTTTCGCCGTGACGGCGCTCCCTGAATGCCCGTTCATTTCCGGTAGGCCACTTCCGGTTCTTGTCTCCGATCCGCCGCCGGCACCGTTTCCCGTGCGCGCTCCTCCTCCCGTAGACTCTGAGGGGAAGACGGAGTTCGAGACCCAATAACAGGAATGAGCGCCGACCTTCATGCAAAGACATTTCAATCCTCTGTAGCTGTGGAGAGGCAGATAAAGGCTGGTAAGGAGGAACGGGAAAATAAATGGCTCGCCATGGTAACAGTGCACGGAGTAATGCAAACAAGCTCGAGATAAATTGTCTGCAGAGATTTACTGCCACCGCTAGCAAACGGGAGAGGAGATTGATTCCGGTTTCCAGGACAGCGACAGGAGAAGAAAAATTGCATCTCATTCTCAGCACAAAAAAAGGAAAAAATAAAAAAACGAGGAGGAAGGGAAGGGGGATCCTGCGATTGCAGGTTTGAAAAACCCCTCGGAGATCAGAAGAAATGGGTGCATGTGGCACCAACAGGTACCAGCGCGGTACGGGAGAGATGCAAGGCTTTCATGCTTCAGTTGCGAGAAACCTCCGGGTGCTCTTCCGCGTGCGGCAGACAACAGATCTTGGCAAACATACACGAAGAGAGGAAGAGAAAAAGAGGAAGAGGGAAGCCGAGGTCCAAGAGGTCTGGGTTTCAACGGGGCGAACAAATTTCTGATGAGAAGGGGGTGAAACCAAGTCTTCGGCACGCCAGACGGTGAGGAGACGAACAGCCCCTTCGAACAGGATCTGTTTGCTGCAGTTCCAGCAAACGGATCCGAAGAACAATCAGGAAAGACGGAAAACACGCGTGCAGGATCCAGGAAGACGTAATCCCGGTCCCGGCTTGCTTGTTTCCCTCGTCAACGTCATTTTTTTATTTTCCCAGAGGAACGGGGTTGAGGCATGTGGAGCCGGGTTGCGGCGGCGGAGGAACCGTTCCTAATCGGCATGACAGCTCTTTCGTAACACTTCCGCTTGCGATTCCCGGTTTCACGTGTCGATCATTCAAAGCACGGTGGACGAGGGGCTTTTCGAGCGGCACAGCACGTTTCTCCGGGTTTCCGTCCTTGAGCTCCGGGGCCGTTGTCATAGGACACCCACGAGCGCTTTGGTTACAAGACTGATGACCGCTTAGATCGATTCACTCATCTCTTCGAGTTGCTTGCCACCCACATGGTCTCTTCGGCTGGGATTCCGGTGCGACTTGCATTCCCTCTTTCCCTCCGCCAGGGATTTCTTCCTCTTCATCTGCACCCGAAACTGCAAGAGCATTCGGCCTGCTTATTCGCCAGCCGTGGGACTTTTTCCCGAGAGACCTCGGGTGCGTTTCCCCCTTCCGGAAATCGCTGTCTACTGCGGTCGCGTACCCCCGAGAGAGGCAGCAAGACTGAAAATGCTTCCTTGGATGGCGGAGCAGAGGACGCGCAATGCCATGAAGGGGACGTGCGATGGGGGCGCTTGCCGTGCTTCGGTACAGGGGTGGAGGCGCGATCCACGTGCCCAACGGATGCATTGTTCGATGCCGGCCATGTGGCCAAAAGAAGGTACGGTCGAAAAATCCACCACCGTTTCGAACCGGAAACCGTGGGAGAATACCGATTGCACGCCACCCCTTCAGGCATCTCGGCTAGAAGTCCAGAGAACCCGAGGTTTGTTCCCAAGACGGAGGTCGTGCGCGCGTCCCTAGGTAGCCGCCACCGCGTCTTTCGACTGGAGATGCGGCAGCGACTGCTCCACTCCCTTCTACAACAACCGGTCGCTGCAGGACGTCATTGTGCGGCCCACCACGAGTGCGTGGGCGCAAAGAACTTCCCTGGTCACAGCACTGCTTCCCTCAGGGAGGAGCATCTGGGCAGTAACCAGCCGGACAAATGGGAAGTCTGTTGCGAAATCGATGAAAGGGCGAAGGTCACGGATGCTGCGACCCCAAGTGCCCCATCGAAGGGACTATTGCTCTGGGATGAGCTGCTGGGAATCCCTCAGGAAGACCTCGAGTGCCCCAGAGCTGAAGAACAATCAAGTCCTCCCCCTGAATTGATAGGAGTCGGTACTTCTACTGTTGCACTGGGGTCTCCCGTTCAACGCCCGCCGGCTCCACCGGACCCGGGGGGTTGTGAACCCGGACTGTTGCAGGTGCGGAGAGCGGGAATCCCAGCTCCCGCACCTGCTCGTAGACTGTGTTGCCCTCCGGCCCCTGCGGTTGCGTTACGCAACGGCCCATGGTGTACCGACGGACAATCCCAGGGACGTGATGAAGTACCTCTCCGTGCGCGATGCCTTTCGCCAGCAGCTCTTTGCTGCCTACGTGGAATTGTGGCGGCCTGGAGCTACCCGAGAGGAGGACGGCGCGATAGGGACGCCATCTGCTTCGTCCTGCGCTTCCTGCGGACGGCAGCAAGATGACCCCATCTGGGACCCACACTCGGACGGAACTTGCCGGCATCCTGGAAAGGATGCAGAGGACGCCCTCCAGCGGACCGTGATCCCCTCCCGGGTCCTCCAGAGTGTTTTTTTTTTTTTTATTGATTTTTATTTTATTTTTATTTTTGCTTGCTCCTCCGCTGCCGAGGCGAACCTCGCCGGTTTGCGTGCAGCTTCCGAGCATTTGGGGACGATGTAGGACCGACGGCCCTACACGTGGATGTCTGTTATTTTTTTTTTATAATAGACGCCCCAACGTTACCGGGAGTTGAACCGCCTCTTTCGAAAAACTGGCAGTGCGAGTGGAAGCGCAGGAAGGCCTGCTGAGGCACCGGGCCATCCGCGAGAAGGCTTTAATTGAAAGGGCTGGGAGCCCAAATCGCAACGAGGATGGCGTGCAAGGGAAAAAAGAGAAGAGGAAAGGACCTTCCGCGGTCCTCCCGCGCAAACAGCTGCGGGGCTGTCCTCCCGGTTGCAGACATGGAACTCTGATCAATCTTCCTGGACGCGTCCTTCTCTCTGCCAGTCGTCGAGGAAGCGTCGGCGGAGCGCCGTTTCGGTCACGGACACACCCACTTGCCGCGAAACCTAGGAACCGTTGTCGCCTTCGCTTCCTCGCTGCGGAATCCCCCCCGCTCCGGGAATTAACTCCTCATGGCGAGGATCGGGTGGATGAAAATCCTCTCGGATTCTCCTCCGCGAGTGCTCCCATTATCCCTCAATTAATGCGCTTTAATTAATGGTTATTAACTCGGATGGTTCGAGAGCGTTCCGATCCGCGCTCCCTCCCTTCCGATCCAGGGAATATGACAGGGTGTCGGGGGATCGATAATTACGGCACTTTTTTCCACGTGTTTGATTACCGTGCAGCCTCCAGGACCGCTCGAAATTGGAACGGTAACGAGAGGGGGAGAGCGAGGCGTCTCGGGCGAATTCCGGATGGGCAATTAGCGGCGGACCGCACGACGACCCGAGTGCGGCGGCGGGCCTGTGCCGGGAGAGGGGGAGGCGGAACGCCGGTCGAGGGACCGGGAAGACGCGTGGCAGAGAAGAGGGTTGGGAGGTGGGTTGTCCTTCGGAGCCCACCCAACCCCCCTGAACCCGTCCGGGAACCTCATTAGAGGTCTCCGCTTGCGAGGACGACGACGGCTCAGACGGGCACGCGGAGAGCTGTTTGGAGGCAGAGAGGGCGGGCGGGAGGGGGGAGGGGAGGAATGGAGGGAAACATCGCCGAGTTTCGCACCTCCGGAAGCAAGGAGCACAGCCGCCCTCTCGGATTCAAAGGAGTGAGAGGAAGGGGGAGGAGCGGGAATCCTGGAGGAAAGGGAAGGAGAACGACACAAAAAAAAATTAAAGGAACATGGAAATTGAAATCGGGGAAAACGAATCGATTCCTGATGAAGAAAAATGGGATGTGGCGGCGGCGGAGGACGAAAACTCATCTCCGGGGCGGTTGCAGATGATGCTCTGCGCGCCACCCGGGAGAAAGGGAGAAGTCACGTCACTTCCCTCCAGTCTTCCCTCCTTCCTTCTCGGAGTTCCCCTGCAGTGGTTCCTGCATCCGGGGCTCTCCCCCACTGCTCTTCGTGCAGAGCCTCGACCCCGAGCTTGGCAGAAACGCACCTCCCGCCGGCGCTGAGGACCCAGCCAGGATCACGCGAGCAGAGCGCTCAGCAAAAGAGTGCGCTCGGAGCACCCCCACCCCCATTTCCCCCGGCGTCCAAAGACGTTGTCTGGGAGTTACAGGGAAGAGGACTCGTACGTCGCTCTCCCCTTTCCTCACCCCCTTTTCCCACCCCGAAGGCAAGCGAGTGGAGCCGATCCCGAGTCGGTTCGTCGGGACTCCCGAGCAGCCAACTGAAAGGTCCCTCCGCGTCGCTGCTCCGTTGGGGAGAAAGGACAGGACAGGGGGAGAGGGGGAGGAAAGGGGTCGCTGGCGGGACGTCGCTGAGGCTGAGTAGCCATCGCCCGCGATTTGCCGGCATCCCTAATCCGGTATTAGAGGCCCGAGAGCAGAAGAAGACGGAAAGCATCGCTGCCGCTCCTCCTTCTCATTCCTATCCCCACACACCCCTTAAGCTACTGCCCTCCCCCTTCTACTGCAGCCGCCCGCTGCCTTTTCCTCCTTGGCGCCGCTCCCTAGAGCAGCCAACGGCGGACCGGAAGGAGAGCTCCCCATCCGACCTCCGTCGAACGTCACCTCCTCGAGGAGGCGATCTCTTCATCCGTGAAGGAGAGATAGCCTTCTCCATTTCCACCCCTCTCGGGATCCTCCGACCTCCGGGGTGGGCTGCGCAGATCAGGAGGAGGGGGACTCGAGGAAGGAGAAAGGAAGGGTAACGGGACTCGTGCTCAGGGCGAGCTAACCCATCAGCGGGATGCGGGCAGCCCGTGACCTCTTCCTCCAACGAAAATTTCTCCGCTCCCCTTTCCTCCCTTCCTCTACGGATGCCTCACGGGGGCAGGGGTGGGGTGGGGGAACGGTAGAGGCGCCTAGCGCTCTCTCCTCCCCCATCTGCTGTCCCTCACGCGCCTGTTTCGAAGAAGGAAAGCCGGGGAGCGGAGGTGAGCTCCCTTCTCCCTTTCGTAAAAGCGGACCGCGGGTCTCTCCCTCCCGAGATGGACGCGGAGCCACAGAGTCCAGGAGAAGGAAGAGGAGGAGGAGGAGCCACTGGGGACGGGAGAGTGTCCCTTCCACCCCTGAGACTCAAGGCCACCTCTTCCGGGCATGTCGGCTGCGCGAAGAAGGAAAAGGAAGGAAGGGGATGGCAGGGTGGGAATTTTCGGGATGGGCGCAGAGCGAGACGGGAGGTGAGGTGGGAGGTGGCAGGCAGAGTTCGTCGACTCACCCGAGAGGTGGCAGCAGCCCTCCTCGTCGTCGTCTTCTTCTCCCGTCCGGTTCCCACGATGCGCCCGTGCTCCCGGGAGCGGGTCATCCCTGCAGGGGACACTTCGTGAAATGAACAGGAATTGATCGTCCCCGGAATATCCCGACGAGCGACGGGAAAGTAGGAGCGCCGGAGCTGCGCGCGCGCAAGCCCCGCGGCGCTGGCGGGAGTGCGTCCCGCGTTGGCGCGCAGTCGCGCGTGGAGGAGGCGAGGACCTCTGGAGAGGAGGAAGAGGGGCACGGCGAGCGGAAGAGGGACGCGTCCCCCTCCCCCTCGGTCACGGAGCATCTGCTCCGGCTCTCGCTAGCGTCGCACGCTGCGGAAGAGCGGGCATCGCTCCCTCTCCCTTTGGCAGTCCGGAGAGTCCCGAGGTCCCCTGGTGGGGAGGCCGGGGAATGTTTGAGCCCGGAAATCCGCGAAGGGCAACCAAAAGGGAGTCCCTGCAGTCTTTTCCCCTTTCTCACCTTTTAAGAGGGAGAACCACCACCGGACCTCCCTGCTCGTCAGAGAGTCCCTGGAGGGAGGGAAACGAGCAGGGAGCACGGAGCGGTGGGCACTGGGTGGGCGCCATCAGCGCCCTGTCCGCCAAGAGGCCGTTCGTGCGTTGGGGCTGCAGAGACTGGAGAGATTTCGGGGAAGGCGACCAGCAGCGACCTCTGCTGGAGTGACCTGAGGTCACGGCACAGCTTCCGGTTCCAATCGATCCCTCAGCTTCTCTGCTCCCTCCCCTTCATCCTTCAACCCGTCTCTCACCTCGGGGAACAAGCCACCCTCCACTCGTCCAGGGAATCCTGGGCCGCCTTCCGAAGTGGAGCTCCAGGGTCCCTCTCGAGGCTATGCCTCCCGGAGACCCTCCCCGAGACTCTCTATTGAGCTCCCAAAGCGACCCATCCTGGCCTTCGAGGGATCCAGCGAGGGATGAGGTCGCTTGCCTCCGTGAAGTCCCTCCGCTTCCTCCCCCGTCGGTCTAGCGGCTTCCGGATCCATCGGGGACAGTCCGACCGTACCTCAGATTCTCCCCCAATATTCTGCTGGTCTTCATCCTGACTGCCCTACTCCTCATTCTTTTAATCATTGTCGTTCTTCCCCTAATTTGTCCTTCGGCTGATCCTCCTGAACTCTCCTCCCGTTCGTCCTCCTTAACACCCGTTCCATTTATCTTCCTAAACTTCGCTCCCACTGGTCTTCTCCTTCCAGCCTCCTCGTTTTCCTCCTGCAAGGCAAAGCACGGCCTGCGAATGCCACCCCAGATGAGAGGGAGGAACGAAGACCGTTGCTGAATCCAGAAGCGTTGCCTGGTGACCAAAGCATGGGTTTCGCAGAGGTGATCTCTGGAAGCGCTTATCACCACAGCAAAGAATTCTCATCTGGAGCGTCTTCCGGGCCGCTTAGCATCTTACTGCTCTGCAGTCCTTCAGGGAGGGATCGGGAACGTGGCTTCGCGGACTGATTGATCTGTCCCTGAGTTGACCCGAAGGCGCGAGTATCCGCGGCGCCACGTGCTGTTGACGCAATTGTCACCGGGAAAATAGGCGAAAGGAAGAGGTGAAAAAGGGGGAAGCGAGAGGAACGCTGGACCACCGGTCTGCTCCCGCGAGAGGGCGCGCCTGAGCTGGTGGCAGAGGAGGCGAGGGCGGGGCCATCGGAAGAGACGTCTGCAGCTTCCCTTTCTCCAAAGGAGCGCGCCGGCCGGATGCCGGATTGCTGGCGGGAGCAAATGCCTTCCCCTTTCCTTTCTGGGAAGCGCACAGAGGGAAGCTGTATCGGGAGCGAGCAAGTCAAGACCCTTCCTGGTAAAAACGTCTCCCGTCCCGCCTCCGTTTCGGGAGTGAGCCGGAGCTGGAAAGGGCAAAGAGAGGTTATTTTGTGAAGAACCTGTCGAAGGATGGGGGCAGCAAGCGGCTTATTCAGGAAGGCGGGAAGGGAGTCTCCATCATTACGGGGAATGACCTCTGTTCTCCCCTCACTTGGAGGAGGACCGCGCTATGAGAATGCGCTCAAGGGCGAGAGGACTCAGAAGTCTCAGCGACACCTTCTGCAGAGCGTCATCTGCTCTCGCTTGCTGGCCCCTGCAGGCAATCGGAGATTGAAGAGAAGGTTGCAAAGAGACGATCTGGACTTTCCGAACCGAGGAGAGCTCTCTAGTCCAAGGTCGCGATGGTCACAGCTTTCCCCTTCCGATGGCAGTGACCCTGTCCATTCAGAAGAATCGGCTGCAGCTTAAGAGGCTACGCAGGATGCTGCGCACGCACTTTCGACTCTCCTAAGAGTCTAGAAGCCCCGAATCGGGGCTCACCGATTCCTGCTTGGTCGTTCGTCTTTCGGCTTCCCTTCTTGCGCACTGCGGGGTCATTCTCCGGCCAGAGTGAACTCCTTTTTCCTCTGCTCACAGTTCCTGGACGCTGAGGGAGCTCCAGGCAGAGTCCGCGAAACAAAGAGAAATCTTTTGGCTCAGGCGAGACGAGATGAAGTGGTGGAATCTCGACTGCTATTCCACCTTGGGTATTCCTCGAGCTCCGGCGCTGCTGTTCGGGACGGAAGCAGCGGACGGCGGACACGACGGATGCGTCGCGCGGCATCTTTTCATCTCCTAAACTTCCCCTCTTTTCTCTTTCCTGCCCTAGTCCACTCTTCATCGAGGCCTTCGCGGACGGGAGGAACCCTGCCAAGCACAGGAAGCGTCTGGTTT
Organism: Raillietiella orientalis; assembly: GCA_036172245.1. NCBI lineage: Eukaryota > Metazoa > Arthropoda > Ichthyostraca > Raillietiellida > Raillietiellidae > Raillietiella > Raillietiella orientalis. The sequence continues at coordinate 272,928 of JAYWIR010000027.1, read as the reverse complement.
TCCGGCTGTTGTGGGGAGACGAGAAAAGCTTCCGCTCGTTCTCTCGGAGCTCAGGGGGGGTCGAGGAACCACATGCGACCTTGGCTTCGCTTCCTCGCGCCCGATGGCTAGCAGAACGCTCAGCCCGAGGTAGGAATGCTGCTCGAAAAAAAGAGACTTAGTGTCGCTTCCATAGATACGGACACCTCCAAGACTCCCACCTGCTCTGTTTCTGCTGGCACCGCACATCTGAAGGGGGACCAAAAGACTGTCCAGAGGTCAGAGCTTTCTTAACCCACCGCGATGCTTGATGTTCGACTGGTGAGGTGTTCTTCAGAGCTGCGGCAAGTGTTATCATAGAGGTGGTTCTCAGCTCTGCGAATGCGCATCGAGATGCCAGCTGTTGATGCACACAGCAGTAGATGTCATCCTAAATTATCTCAAGAACAAAATGGTCCAGCTGACGAAATCCGTCAATCTTGACCAGAAGGAGTGGTGTGATCTGTTAGTCTTGACGCTAGGAGCTTTATGGAAGTTTTCGAAAATTGGGAACACCAGAGTGATGCACACATGGCCCCTGTCTGTCAGCTTATGTATTGATTCGTACTCTTCCTTGTACCTTCAGAACCTGTGGCACCCTTGCAAGCTGAAAACACTGGGCTACTCCTGGGTAGGTCACCAAGCAGCTCTGCTCTCCAGTAGGAGCACCACATATGGAGTGTAGTGGCAAGATGATGGCAGCTTTGGTGGCCAGAACTTGGAGATGTCAACAGCAGCAGACCGAAGCACGGAAATGGCGTGAAGACCTTAGGACACAGGTGTTCAGATGAGAAGTGAAATGCGCAACAAGAAGAGGAGGAGCCAATTGGGCGAAAGATCACTGGGCGGCATGCCGAATTCATCAGTATCATAAATGATCATCTTTGTCAATATGGAAGAACGAACGTTCTTTAATACGGGCCCCAAAATCACTTAGAATACGGGATGCCGAAAAATTAGAAACGTGAGCGCGAAAGAACACGTGCAACTGCTTGAGGAACCACTGCTAGGCATTGCTCACGAAAAGGATCCGTTCCTCATCGGATCGTTGATAAGAGAACGAAGACAAGGTTAGGATCCTTAGAACGACGTGGTTGACCAGCAAGGTCCAGCTTCTCTTTAGCTCTGAACAATCCAGAAGAGTCTTCATCCCGATTCGAGAGCGGCTGTTAAGAAACGATGGACAGCAATGACCCTCGTGCTTCAATCGGAGCACGCGATCTCGACCTAAATAAGCTTAGCCAAGCAGAATAAGGGCGAACTAGAAAGAAAGGACTGTTCCATTCCAGGGTGTGCTGTCAAGAAAGAAAAGTCATGATGGTCCTGGGATTCTTTTCCAACACCCTCGCTACTTCTCTCATTGTTCGGCAGCGCCCTACCCAAGTGCCCAAGAGCCTCTTGTGGTTCTTCAAACCACCCCCACCCCACCTGTGATCTTGCTGCCACTTCGACATTGGCGCTCTCTCGAAGCTCCTTGTCTGCCACAGAAAATTTTGATCTTCAGGAAGAGCAGTGTCCCTACTCCAGAACTACCTCAGCTTCTGTATTTCCAACAGAAAGCTGGGATCCACCGAACTGCGGAAGACAGCCTTTGCAAGAAAGCCCTGGTGCTACCGACCATCCGCAAATTTGCACTGTTCTTGCGATGTGGTTTCGCATCTTGTGCTCCCACTTGCTGATGAGTTAGGGACGGAGACTTACCGTCACGCCATGACAACGTGATCACCCTGCCTGAAGTGGACCACAGAGCTCTGTTGCCTCGGGTGGCAAGAACCACATGCGTTTCGCACTTCTTCTTCGCGCAGCTCATTGCCACTCCTTTGTTACCTGTCTCCAGCACCTGTCGTAGCAGAATTTCTCTTCCTCACTGTCAAGCTGTTGCAGAGTCATCCGACCCAGAGGGAGGCATTTGCGTTCATCCTTCTCAGTCTATGCGTGGCTGACTGTCCGGACTGTCGGCGGCTGAGATTTCTGGTCTCATAAAGAGGGACGCAAGCTTTGAACGACTCCCTTTCTTGTTGCAGAGTCCGCACACAAAGCGAGCCGCACCTTTTTTCCTCAACCTCTCCTTGCGTGTCTCCTCCCCCCCCCCTACTCCGCTGACGTCATCACTGAAATTTCAAGCGGCTTCAATCTCCGGGCTGCGGGAACACTGGTCGCAACATCCGGCTCCTCGACGAAGCGACTGCACAGGGCGAGTCGCCAAGACAGCAACCCGAGGATTGGATGCGGAGCGAGTACCGGTTTCTGGGTTCCTCCGGTGTCGGGATCCGTAGCCACCGCGATGACCTTGAGAATGAGTTCCAAGATGTCTTGGTTTTCTGCTCCCCTTGAAAAAGAAGGGACGCATGGGAAGCGGCAAGGGGTGCACTCGATATTGGTGATGAGGAGTGATCATCCCCCTGCAACTCCGTTTCAACATTCGAACGCCACCGTAGGGAAACCGCAGAACTGATAGAGGCGTAGTCAAAGTCCTTTCTTATTTTTCTTTTTTTCTCTCTTCTCTCCTGCAGAATTACTAAGTCTCTCATGGGAGCGGATTCTTCAGAAATCCACGTCTGCTAACTCCGCGATAAGACGGACGGCAACGCCTGCTGTTTGCTTTGCTTTTGTGCCTCGCTTTTTCTACGCCGCTATGCGGCATCGCGAAGCTGCTATGGCGTCAGCAGTCTGGAATCTCTCGAAGGGACTCCGGGGAAGCTGAAGCCAGTGAGAAGCCTCGCTCGAGACACTGCCACACGGAAGGGCCGGAGACCTCCCGTTTTTCGATGCTTCCACGGTACAGAACGAGCCTTTGGTAAGGGAAAAGATGATGCTCCCAGCCAGAAACGGGACACAAGGCCAGAGATTCATATGGGTGCTGGTTTTATGGAAAGGAGATTAAGCTGCAGCAGCGGTCGGCGTGAAGGAGACTCTCTCACGGGCAGCACTCTCGGTCTCCGCAAAGGGACTTCTCACGGGCGTCGTCCAGAGCGCGTAGTCCATCTCATCCCAAAATGATCAACAAGGTGGAACAGAGACTCTGTGGGTGGAATCGTAGAATCTCGAGTTGAGGTTCGTGGAAGAGCAAATTGATAGGAAGGGCCCTGAGTTGCATAGACAATGATCCACAATGAGCCTTCAATGGAAAAGTCCAAAATGATTAGAATATCCGGGATTACTCCTTCTGGACCAAACAATGTGGATCGCCGAAAGCAGGTTCTGTCTCTTTCGGAATCATGGATTAGGGATGCTGTCTGCAGTCTGACTGTCAATTGGATAAGCCAACTCTTCGTGGGAGCCGACTAGGCTTCTACAGCACCGTGTAATGCTGCTGTCACCAAATGAGGAGTTCGTGTTTCACTTGCTCGGATGCCTCGCGAGGGAAGCTGTTCCGGAGATGCTGATGGAAACAATAGCATGGCTGCTCTCGGAGCTAGCGGACGTCCTAAGAGAAGCATGGCAAGTTCCGGACCTGAATTTCTTTCTCTCTTCCTCCTCCTTTCTCCTTGCAAATAGTCTTCTTCTTACTTATTTACTTTTTCCTGTCATCTGGAAAGAGGGAAAAGAGCAGTTCCTCTTGAAAGCATTCCCGCCAGTGGCAGCAAACAAGGCAAAGATCGAAGCCGAGATGATGCTGCTGAGCAACTTGACTATAGATGCGAAGCAACATGCGCTCAGTATGAGAAGTCCTCAGTCTCCGGGTGCGGCACTCCAGTTGCATCACCAAGAGGCACGGTCCTCGACCCGGGGGTAAGGGGATAAAAGAGGAAAATGCGATCCCGTGAACTTCAACCAGGTTGTCCGGGCGAGGGTACTCTCGTGACCTTGAAAGCCAGATATGGCGCTTCAGAACGACAGTCGCGACGTCATACTCAACGTTCCCCGCGCCGCTGAGCACTCGGAGGAAGCGCTGTAGAACGCACGACAAACACCGGAAAAAACACTCTCTCCTCTTCCAGAAGCGGACCGGATGAGTGAGAACATTAGCAGTGGATCTAGGGTCCGAAGAAGGATCCCAGCGAACTCGGAATCTGTCTGCAAAAAAGGGTGCTGGTGAGGCGTGCTAGCATCCAGCACTTCCAGAAGCGTACTATGGGGCTATTCTGGGGGTCAGCAGCCGGCATGAACTGCCGGTGACCCGTCTGATCGGATTTCTGGCTGAAGAAATAGTAGGGACTCCATCGAAGTATGCACTGGTCAATAGGATGCAGCAAATTCGAATAACTATCCGAATTGCTGTCTGGTTTTTAGGGAGGTTGGGAGCCATGCTAAGCGATCGAAGCTCTCAAACCACCGAGCGGTCGCGAAGTCACTTACCCGACGACCACCTCAGGGGCAAGCACGGAAACGAGTGAGAGTGCTGCTGCCGGTTGACCGTAAAGTGAAGCGGAATGCGATTCCCGTAGCTATGACTAACGAAAGAAGCACTTGTGGGTGACCTATGGATCTTTAATCTGTGACTTCACTCAGTGGATTCTCTCGATGGGAACTGAAAGTTTGCCGAATGTCTTGAATGACCATCAGCAGAGTCACTAAATGACGGAAGATCTCAGCTGGCAGCGAAGGAGTCGGGAAGTTTTTTTTCTGAAGTCCAGAGGATCATCAGGGAGACGTCACAGCCGCAAGAAAAGGTAGTGGGCAGGAAGAAATGCCACGTCGCTTGCAGGGTTACCAAGAGATGCGTTGATGACCGCGGATGGCGACAGAGGTTTTTCGAGAGGCTTGCACTGGGGGGAGAAGCAGCCCGCAGCCGAGGAGTCCCATCAGCCGATCAATCGAGTCTGTGTCGGAGGGTGGCAACGACGAGTTCGCATCATGCGAAGTCTCGAAGGGAAACCCGAGCCGCAAAACCTGGAACGCTGGAAGAAAAGCGATCGAAGAATCTGGAAGGAACCAGCGCAGGTTGAAGAAGGGGCTGCAAGAAGTTCACCTGAAAAACAGGATAGGGCACGCGTCTACGAAAAGCCACGGCTTTGCATCTCCCGAATCGGGAACAAGATGGGAAGAGTAAAGCATCCCTTTTGCTCGAAAGGCACTCGGAAATTTGCAGCTGCTGAAGCGAAGGCGATGCAGGTGCTCCCGATGTCAGACACGCGTCGGACGACGAAACTCGAGCACTTCCATTTTTCTTCCTCGGCCGTTATTTCCGGGGTGGCCATTTTCAGGAGCAACTATCCTCGAGGCTGTCTTCCTTGACAGCCTCGAGCATTCGTTCTCCGGCATGCTGCAGCTTTTCAAAGCGCCACTGTCTTGAAGGTCATTCTGCAGCATTCTTTTCCGAGCGTCTATTCCTGTTTGTTAAAACAAAAGCAAAGGGAGGCTAATTAAATTGCACTGTATTTTACTGCCATTTGAAGTACTGTATAATGAAGACATAAGCACGTGGATCACGGGAAATCAGCAGCCGAGCAAACAGCAGTGAAACACTTCGGTGAAAAGAGGGAACAAATGAAAGCGTCTCCATCGCACAACGGCCCTGATTTGTAGCCAAGCAGTCGTTCTTTTAGCAAGCCAAAGACATATTTCCATCCTACAGAAAGAGGTTCGCGGCTGCTCCTGTGAGCCAATGGGCACGCCACCTTTGCATCCCTTCGTCGTCAAAAAAAGAAGGAAAAAAAGGAACCAAAGTCTGGAAATCAAGGTGCGGAAGCAGCGTTTTGCCGACGCTAGCGACGCCGGCGGTGTGAGCAGCGACCACACCGGCATCTAGAAGAGCCCAGACAAAGTCCCTCCACCAGAAGGCTGCTGCAACGCCTCCTTTCGGACATCCACGAGGGAAGAAAAGAAAGAAAGAAAGGAGTAACCGTGGATGATTCTTCCACCCCTTTCACAGCATCAAAACTTGCATCCAGGAGCCTCCACCTAATTCGATTTTGGGAAGACGTCAACCTATCTATTCTGCTGTGGCTGTCTCCAGCTGGAAGGTCCTTCCATCCTCGGTGCTGAGATCCCCGTCCTAGGTTGCATGGATACCTCATGGGAACGGACCTCTGTGCGACCAAGATGGCCTCCTGGTTTCGGCAGGAGGATACTTCGAACTGCCTTTGCATGGGAGGGAGGATTTGTTCCCCCTGGACGAAGAATCTTCCAGAGGAACCTCGTGCTTCGCAGACTTCTCTCAACCAAAGGGATGCGGTCCACGAAGACAGTAGCATGAGCTAGCCCCCCTCCACAGGTCTCGGAGCCACCGATGGAGCTTCCCTGTTTCTCATCAGGCCAGCTGTCCTCGGCAGCATGTGGGCCTCTGCCCGCTCCGCTGAGGCGCGCTCCCTTCTCGGTCGCATCTCCCAACTGCCCGGCGCAGTGCAGAAGGAAGGAAGGCGGACGCCGTCACGTCTTGCCCCGAGCGATACGCTGGGAGCAGAGTGAGGAGTCCATTCACACCCAACACACCTCCCCTTATTCCCGCCGAGTGACTGGAACTTCCCGGCATGCGCTGTGTGCCCATCCGAGGGCTGCCGACCCTTTAGGGGGTCTCTTTTTGCTTTGGAGCTTCCAGGGAAGAGCTGCGGCTTCCATTTTTGTTGTTCCGGGGAGGGAAGGGAAGCAGACGGAGTGCCCGTTTCCCGCGACCGGGAGGAGAGGCGGCGCACGGCCATCCCCACGCGGGAGTTCTCGCAGGGGATCAGACCGAGGGATGGAGTCAAGTCCTCTCGGAATGGTGTCTGCTTAACGGTTCGTGGGTGGCGGGGGCAGGAAGCCGGCCGCCGCACCCCTGACCTCTTTTCACTTGTTCCTTCGAGCGCGACTCTCTTATCTTTTCGCCTCTCCGCGTTCGTCTCTTTCAGCTCTGAGAGAGCAGCCATGGAAAGGGATGCTGTCCGCTAATTGTGCTGATTCCCCTCAGGGAAGGAAGGCAGGTTTCTGTCTGCCTTGTCAGGCTCTCGTGAAGATGGCTCCGGAGGTCGACCGTCCCCATTGAGGGGACGCGGAACTCCCGAGGACTCTTCCCTGATGCGCTGGTCTTCCGCCTGCACAGGGACCGTCCAGTTTCGGAGCCCGTAGGTCGAGTGGAGTGGAAGGAGGAGGGACACGAGGCGCCCCGGAGCGAACATTCGCCCCCTCCTCCTCTGCTGGAGAGAGACTGGCTGTTCGGAGGTGCTTTCCCCCTCGACACCCAAGAATCGGACGCCGGAGAGGGAAAAGAGGGAAACTCCAGAATCTTCGACCTTGGCTATGGTTGCCCAAGGGGACTCGAATGATGCGCGGGATGATGCAGAGCATCTTTGAGAAAGATAGGGCATTCCGTGGTCCCTGGCTCGCGGATGCGGATGCACCAACTCCGGTCCACTTAAATGAATAAGATGAAATGTCCGACCTCACCTGACACAGGTGCTCAGGAACAAGCTTTAAAAAGGAAGAGGGAAGAAAAGGAGAGGGGAGAGAAGCGATAGGACAAATAAGGAAGAGATGCATAAATCAGGGAAGGATGCGGGCTCGCTTGTATATATCCGGGTTGACCGATTGCGTGGGCCTGTACCAGGAAGGAAGCCGGTTGCCCACCTGGTTGAACCGGGTGGAGGACCGCAATGAGCAAGGTGGAGGACGTACTCCCTTGGGAATCTCTACAGGAGGCATTGCCCTACGCGCACCTGAATCCAAGTAGGAAGTGCAGTAGGTCCGTCGTGACGAAATTGGGCGAGGCAGAAAATGAATCAAAAAAAGGATGAGGCGAAGGGCCCTGTCACTCGGTCCTTACAAGGTACCCACCCTTTAACACTTCCGGGGTCAAATGAGGCCACCTCTCCATGTTTTCCGGAGCACGGAGGTGCCCGGGAGAAGGCGGATGACCTTGAGCCGCAGCCGATGCGGCTTTGCCCCGAGGCGAGCTGCCTCGAAAAAGGTCGGGAAAAGGGATGGGAGGTCCCGGACGTCTGAGAAAAATCTCTGGAGGTCGTCGGGCGAGAGATTGAGCGTTCTTCCCCAGGGATCCGGTATTCCCACCCCGGGGAGGAAACTGCGCTCCACGTGCGCTATGGAAACAGCCCCTCGTCCTCATCCGGTGCTGTCCAACCCAGCTGGCACGCGACCTTTCTCGAAGAAGATGCCGACTCCGTGGATGATGATGCGCTTTTTCGGGATGCCTCACCCTCGACTTCTCGCTCGCCGGCTGCAGAAGCGAAGAAAGTCATCCTCACTGGCCCTCGTTGGCATAGGCGCGACAAGGGTTCATCTCCATGGCTCTCGCAGCGGAGCACAAGCTAGGAAGACAACGTCGGTATGGATCGCGGAAGCTAAGGAAAGGCAGGAGGGGGGGAGGTCCGATCCTCTGGACTGGGATGGTTCAGAGGACCATGTTCCCATCAGGAACTGGAGGTAGCAAATCTTCGGACAGGCGGATAACTCCATGCCGAACTGGAGCATAGGACGCTCACTCGAACGCCGACTTGGAGGTGGGCCTCGACCCAGAAAGATGGACTTCCATGCGGAAGGCGCACAGGCGGTGCACCAGATGGAACTCAGAGGGGGCCGCAAACTGGATGGAAACTCAGGGGACTGAGAGATCCGACTGAGAGGGTCTGTCTCGAATCCTCACGCAGTGACAAAGAGGAGAGGACCGTAGTGATAGAGCAGGTGAGTCGCCGACGGTTGCCCCTTAAGGAGGAACCCTCTTGTTTCCCGATGAAGGACGACTGACAGGGCCGAGGAGGCGGGAATCTTCGACGCGAGGTAGTCAGTAGCTCAGTTGGGGCGTCTTTTCAGCTTTCACCTTCGCAGCCGCTTCCCATCTTCGGGGAAGATGCTGCTGCTGCAGGCCTCTCCCTCTTGGTAAGCCAACGGAACGGAAGCCTGCCGCTGCGGCACAGAGACCACCTCCAGTGACTCCTGAAAAGAAATGCTCAGGGCGGTGGTCGCGTTCCCCGCAGGCGTTTCTCTCAGCCGGGCTTCCGCGCTGGAGAGCGGGGTGGTATGCTCTTGCTCTTCGGTTCCTTCTGGGTCACCGGTGCTGGTGCCGCGACTGCCACCGCATGTCACGCAGTGGCGGTTGATGACGGTGGTGCAAACGAAGGCCTTCGGGATGAGAAAGCCCGGAGGCGCGAAATGGGGGATTCGAACTTGTGATGGGCGCCAAGGTACGGGAAAGGGAGCGAACTGGGCGTCCGGAAGAGTGGGCGGAGATGGCGCTGAAATGGTCATCGGTGCCATTTCCTTTTCGTCCTTTGCGATGTCCTTGACAATCAGCGCGTGCTTTTTTTCACGAGACTTCCATCCAGGATATTTGCCGCTTGCAGGGTGAGTTCCTAAAGAAAAGGGCGCGCTAGAGGCAGCGTGTGACCCCACTTTTTCAGGGACGGCTAGCCCTGAAGAACAAGCATGCAACACGATCTCTTCCGTCTCCTGTATGGCGACGACTCGGCAACGGTAGGGTGAGTCGCTAGTGAGCGCGACATAACCGAGCTCACTCCTACCGCCTCCTAAGCAGCCTGGATTACGGACCTCGCTCGAATCAACCACCGAAAGTAGGATTCTATTTAGGCTCACCGCCCCGATCTGCGCTCGCAATTCGGCAGCCCTCGAGGCTGAGATGAGCAGCAGCTCGTTGCCTCGAAGCGTCCGCAGCCAAGGAGCGCGTTGCTGAGGCGAGCGCTTTCTTTTGGTACTCCCTCCCCCTATCCCCTTTTCTTTCTCTTCCAGTCTTCTCTGTGCCACCGCCATTCCCAGGGCTGCAGTCCAGCGTGGTGGCTCTCCGACCTTCTGAGGCGGCTCTGAGCGCTTCTCCAGTTATTCTCAAAACGCTGAGTGGAGGTGAGCTCCCTTCGGAACTGAGAGTCCACTGCGCCTGTCGCGATGCCAACGATCTCGATCAGGAAGGGACCGATTCCTCTGGGAAGCGGAGTGAGAGGGAACTCCGTCCTGAAAACGCATCCCTAGACTCCGCTGAATTCCGCAACGGAACCTGGGCGGCTGCGGGGAATGTCAAGAGGCTCCCCTTACTGGCATCCTGCTAGGAATCCGTGATGAACCCGGTTCCCGTGCTTCTCGCCTCTCCGCGAGTCATCGAAGACACCTTGAAAGACGAGACCTCGCCCCGAGGAGCTGCTCCTGAAGAGGGGGACCTCGGTTGAGATCTGCGAAACCACATGGGGTGAGGATAATCCCGCGCTTGAACCTCTGAGTCGAGAACCGAGTCCAAATAAGAGGGAAGGAACGGATGAGAGAGGGCAGCGGCAAGCAGGAAGATGCAAACGAGGCGGAGCTGCTTTCACCTTCCCCTCCCTTTCTTGGACCCCTAGGTCTAGCAGTGGAGGTCCAGAGTCCTCCTCCAGCTTACAAACGACCTTCAAATGGGGGTCCCTTCCTGCCGTTCCTTTTTCTGTTTATTCATTTGTCTGCTCATGTGTTTGTTGTACTCCCCTCTCTTCCTCCACTCTTCGGTGCCGCAACCAATGAGGATCGGTCCCTCACCCCAGGCCCTTGAACATCCCTGTGGGAATTTTATTGGTTTATCTTTGATGAATGGACCCGCGGTTCGAAGATGGAAGATCGCGCCTGTTTCTCAGGCGCTGTTTCTCAGGGTCAGAGCCGAGAGATTCGTTAAAGGTTCACAGAAAATTCCCAAATCGACACGGCACCTCCTTCATAGGGCTGGGGCTTCGGCGGTGCAGCTGAGGAACTCCTTCGTTTCACCTATGGCTCAGGAATGGGGCCGTCGCCGGAGTCCGGCGACCTCGTGCTGGATGAGTGCTGGCGATAGCGGAGATGGTGGTCCTCGATGGATCGCCACCACGACGATCCGTTCGGCGCCCTGCGGATCGGAGGCATTCTCGAGGAAGCTGTCTGCTGCTGCTGCAGCTGTGGCGACCGGTTTACGCCCCGTGGCCTCCCGCCGGATTTCGACACGGGGAGGGAGGGCAGGAAGAGGAGCCGTTGCCGGGGAGAAGGTAGACGAGACCTCCGCACTTCAAGGAGAATTTATTTTATTTTATTTTTTTTTTCACTTCACGGAGAAGAGAATTCGCGAGCCCTTGGAGAGGTTCCTCACGGCCCTGCCGACAACTCTGTACAAGGGGGCCGAGGGGCTCCCATCCGTCCCCGAAGCTTTTCTCCAGACGCCCTCCAGATCCCCCCTCAAGACGACACCTTGCCTGCGTTCAAGAAGATGGCCGCAAGCAGGGAGTGAAGGACGCCCTCCAGCGTCCTGCACTTCAGGAGCTGCGCGAGCAGGCGGGGGAGCTCCCGAGCCGGCTGCCGGGAGCTCCAGAGGGCCGACTGCGCTCCCCAGAGATCTCTCGAGGAGAGAAGCGCCGTCGCCGACGCCTCATCGCGGTCGACGCCTCCCAAAACGAAAAGCTCGGAAATCTGGATACGAGAGGGGAAGGAGGGGAGGGAAGAAGGTCTCTCTCCCCCGTTCGTCTTCCTCATGAGAGAGGGCCTGTCCTTACCAGGACAGAACCCAGGACGCGATCTCCTCCCAACTGCTGCCGGAGAGGCGCCAACTCCCCGGTCAGATTTCCAGGGACAACTGGAGCGCCGAAGAACTGCACGTCGCTACCAGCAGCGGCGGAAGCGGGAATGTCGGGCCTGTTTTTCAAGGTCAGTGCCGGGACGAGCGCCATTCCTGTCCATGTGACCCATGGACAGGGATGGCTCTCCTTTTGCCTTCCGAGAAGGGGGCGCTGAAAGTTTTCCTGGAGATTATCGGCATCTGGGATAAACTCCGATAGGTACTGTGGTTTTCGGGATGATGGGAGAGCGGAACGTATGAGATGACCAAACACGTAAGAGGTGATGCGTCTGGAATTTCGATCCTTGAGTGGACCTCTGGTTGCTTAGAAAGAGAAGGCCCTCGGGGTGCGGATGCAAGGGGGTCCCTACCTCGCATCTCCTCGAGCAGAAGACCGGGACGGGAGGCTAAGAGAGATCCCCGTCGCCACCACACCGGACGAGGACCACAAGCCCCTCAGTGAGGAGATCCTGGACAGGGAGGGAAGGGAGGAAAGGAATCGCAGCAGGGAGGAAGTCAGGATCACGAATTCCTCACCCTATCCTTCGGGTCTCCGTCAGATCCATTCGCAGCCACTGAGGACAGTGGCCCTGTTTGCATCAGGGATTCACTTGTTCCCCCCTTGTTCCCCCTTTTCCACGGGGGTTGGCGCTCCCCGGGGTTGCTGCGTTCGAAAGAACCTCAGCAGAGGCCCGCCTCCTGATCTCCTCCCGTCCTTGGGAGCTCCGGGAGATCGAAAAGTCTGGGAAAGAGAAGAAGAACGGATGCATCGCGAGCAGATCCTTGGCCCTCTGCGAGCAGCTTATCTCGAGGCTGCAGGGGGCGCTCCGGGAGAGGGTGGGCTCGCGGTCGTGGCGTCCGTTCATTGGAGCGTCTTGCGCTGCGGGGGGGAAACGAACGCCAGATGCACGTTCCGGTGGGAGCAGAGGAAGGAGGCAAGCAGGTGCACTGGCTTCGCCTAGACAACATCCTGAAAATGCAGAGCGGAGCAAGGAGCAGCCTCCGAAACTGGGGTTTCGGCAATTTGTCCCTGGGAGCGCCTCCCCGCGTGTCTGGCCGTGGGCTGCCTCGGAGAAGGAGCTGTCGCTGCCGGCTGGCTGTCTGCCTCGTCCACTGCAGAGAGGGATGGAGGAAGGAAAGGGAAGGGAAGTCGCCGCAGGAAGTCCCAACGCTCGGAATGGCCACTCCTCATGACCCACAATCTTCGACCTCTATGCATCGAGAGCTAGATCCATTCCTTGCAGGTAGGAAGCCCCGGGGCGTGCGTGCTGCATTCTTGGTTGCTAGACTCGGAGCTGCTGCCCCAGCTCTCGAAGCTTCCGACGACCGGGACACGAGAGTTGACCCGCATAGAGGCGTAGAGAATGCCGAGCCACTAGAAGGCTCCCTCCCATCCCTCATGACGCTTCGATCCTGGGGAGTCTCTTCCCTTTCACCCCTCCCGTCGGCTTCGTCCTATTCGAGCGGCAAAGAGAACGCAGGGCGCCTCGCGGAGCGAAGGGCGGCGCCGACCTTGACCGGCGTCTCCTGCGGACCGCTCAGTGACCCCGTGGGGAGATCATCCTTTTGAAACCTTCGCTGAGCCCCAAGGAAAAGTGACCAAGACCGACCTCTGGCGGAGGGTCGTCTGCGAATCTGGCAACGCGTCCGGAGGACGATGACTCGGGAGCCAACCGTGCCGACGTCCCGCTCCAGGCGTGAAGGCGGTAGAAGCCAAGGGGAGGATGAACCGGGAGAGGGGGCCGCCGCAGTGTCTGACTTACTCTCACCAGCGCACCCACCAACTCCTGTACGCCCACACCCTACGATACGGGGTTCGAATACGGACGCGCTCACAAGTGCGCAGACGTCTCCGGACCGCATGTCCTCCTTCCGCTGACCCTTCCTTCTGGGGATAAGGAACCGCCTCTTCCCTCACTCCCTAGCGACCGGCGCCAATACCGGATCCGACGACCGGGGTAGCCGGAACCAAGGCAACCAGGCCGCTCCGCTTCCCGATGCTCTTGAACGTTCAGATCACCCAAGCCTCACGTCACGCCATGGCTGTCGCCGTGGAAACCTATCGTTCCGCCCTCGCAAATCGGCGTTGAAAAAAAAAAAAAACACGCGAGGTCGACGACTGCTCCAGGTCCACAGAACGACCACTGGTTGCCAGGTTTCGTCGCGCCAACCCCTAGATGCGGTCGGCTTCGTGCTTGGGGTGACTGCGCGCAGGCACTGGCTCCATGGCAACGACGTGAGCACAGTTCCCGGACAACGGAGAAGCGAAACTCTGGAAGGGAAGAAAACTCTGCGGGAGAAGAAGAGGTGGAATCGCGGGGTGCGTTCAGGACTCCGAACAAGGCGGGAGCAGCCAGCAGGACGTTGCGAGACCGCTCATGACGTCAGCAAACGTCTTGAGGAGCTGCGAGGCGGTTGGACCAAAACCTTCGGGACTCCGGGAGCAGAGCTGTGGAAAAGCATGGGCTGAGCTGTGGGCTCGTGGGGGAGTGGTGGCGCCACGCTAGGGTGAAGAGAGCGCGCTGGAGCACCTCCACCTCTCAGCAAGGGCGCCAACTTGACGCGCATTCTAGGCGGGCAGCAGCCAGTGCAACTCGACGGGATGCGGTGGAGGGCTCTCGGGAATAAAAAACTCTTTTTTTACGGGAGGATCTGGAGAGACCGCCCTCCCCTACAATCCACGGCGCAAGGGAGGGAAGGATGGACAGCTGCATGCTCGGGAGCCCGCAAGTCCCAGAAAGTGCGGGGCTCCCACTTCCTGAACCCGCAAAAAATGCCCTCTGGCGCTCACGTCCATGAGTCTCCACATCCGAGCCGCGCGCTGGAGATACGGTCGCTTCCGGGAGACGCAGCGCGCGTCCCGAAAAGAGGCTCGTGAAGTCCAGGGGTGATTCCCTAGCTCTCACGACTCTTGCCGCTCCCAGTGCCCCTGCGGCGACTCCTCGTCCCTGTCCATCCAGTCAGCCAGCAGCCACTCATGGAGTCAACGCCGCTCTCTCTCCCCTTCTCTCCGACGGGGTCTTCTTCTCCCGGATGGGAGCCCCTTTCCCCGAAATGCCCGGATGCTTCCCGCTGTTCTGTCGGACAAGATGACAAGATGCAGCTTCCGTCTTCGTTCCGCAGCGGGCTAGAAGCTCCAGAGATCAATCCGCCGCGCGAAGGAGCGTAGGTGGGGCGCGCGTCCCGCCTGCGGCGTGCCCTTCCGGGAAGCAGCCCCGGGTGCTCCCGCTTCCCTCCATTATGCGGGGAAGACCAACCGACCTTCCTCCGAGACAAGGGAGCGGGAGGACAGTGCTGCTGGCGGGGAAGCGCAAAGCGCCTCCCCTTTCCCTCCTCCCCAAGCCGTCTCGGAAGAACCCGGACGCTCCTGCCTCTGGCCGGGACTCCGGGAGGGAGCTGGGTGGCTCTCTTCTCCCTCCCCCCATGCGGGGCAGACGGGAGGCCAGCTGCCAATTAATGCCGGCCTGGGATCCCGGAAGCAGATCCTCGTGGATGCCTACGCGAGACTTCCCCAAGAAGCGTGGGCTCGCGGCGGGCATTGGCGGCCGAGCAAGGTGCGAGCAGGGAGTTCGCACGAATCGCGGCGATCCCGGAAAAGGGCCATGGGACCGGGGAGGTTTTGGGAAGCGGGTCTGCCTATGGGGAAGAGCGGGAGGAGGGAGCGGACGCGGGAGAGGGAGGGCCCCTTTCGGCGGTCGCGGCGGGTTGTCCCCAGAGAACTGCTGCCAGGAGGCTCAGCCGACGCGCGCGTCTTCTCCTCTGGTTCCACCTGCCGCGGTCCTTACACGGCGCACACCGATGGATGGCCAGGGAGAACCCGGCCCGCCGGCAGTGGGAAGTGTGGACTCCAAACCCACCTGGGGGAGGGGGTCTCGCTGTGCTTCCCGTTCCGGGAGGAGTCGGGAGTCACGCGCGATAAATCGCGGAGCCGAGTCCGGAAGGAAGGAGGGGGAGGGAGGAAGAGAGAAGGGGGGGTCGCCCCGCTTCCATGCAGCCTCCTTTGCAAACAAAGCGCACGACCTTCGAGGAAGCTGGCGAAGCGGTCCAGGCTTGCTGGAGGGCGGAGGCCGCCTCGCTCCGCAGCCGCCGCCGTTTCCATGCCGACGACCAGGCGAGAGGCGATCAGAAACGGAGAGGGAGGGGAGTAGTGAGTGCGCGCGCTCCGCTGCCCAGCAGCCCTTCGGAGCGCTGACCGAATGGGCAGGAGCGGAGAGCCAGTCGATGACCCTCGAGAAGAGAGGGTGATGACGTCCCGGTCCGGTCGCGACGCTCGGTTCTTTCCTCGATCCGCTCGCCGCCCCTTGCTGCTCCTCATCCCTCTTGTCTTCGCTGCTTGACACTGCGGCGGACCGAGGGAAGGAACAAGATCCGGCGTAGGGGTTCGCCTCGGAGCGCGTTAGCGGGGCCGCAGTCCCACCCCTGGAGCTTGTTGGGGAAATCCGGCGCGTGGCTCCTGCGAACGAAGGGCTTCCTCCCGCCTTCTCCTCATTCACACCCCACTTCTGTTTGGCCCTAGGAGATCCCCTTCTCCTCTGAGCGGCACCTCTCAAGCAGCTGCGACGAGTGCATCAGCTTGGTTGCCCGAGCAACAGGCTTTTCCTTCCATTCTTCTCCACCTCCCTCCCCTCTTCCTCCCTCTGGCGAGCTCTCAGACGGTCCCATCAATCAAAGCGAAGCCTCCCCGCAAAACCCTTCCCTCCCTGCGCCATTTCCAAGGCGGAAGAGAGTTTTCCCCCCCTCCCCTCCATGTTCCGGTTCCTACTGGAACATCCCGCCTCCCTATCCGAAACCCCCATCCATCATGCGCCGCTCTTTTCCTCTTCCTCGGTGATGCCAAGGAACGACCTCCAAGGGAATCGATTGTCTTTTGACATTCTGCTTAGGGTTTCGGGACTCTACTTGATCCTCACTTCCCTAGGACCTGCCTGTGAAATCCTGACTCGGCGGGAGTTCCGGATGGGGAAGCCACCCTCGGCCGCTCATCCGTCAAACCGTCGTCGAGATGGCAGCACGTGTGAGCCGCCTCGCCCCGGGATCGACGGGGGTACGCCTCAAGGGCTGCTTTGAGAGTGGAAGGGACAAAGGTGGGATGAAGAGCATCAAAGATCCCTTCGGAGAGTGTCCTCCGACACTTGATGTCCGCGCTGGCGACTGCGTGACTGTGGTCTCTCCGCGCAAGGCACCGGGAGTCGCGGGTTCGAATCCCGCCCGGGAGGGAAGGATCGACGGCGCCAGAGAAATTGGGGGGTGCGTCGTGAATTCGGGTTCCCGCCGCAAGATGACTCTCGGATGGCCCATAATCGGGTGCAGCTGGCAAAAAACAGATGCCCCCGATGAGTGGCCAGGATTTGGAAACTGTTCCTTCGAGGTCCTTCCAGAAATCAAGGAGTCCTTCTGGGTTCCTCCCTTACGGTTGTGCAAATCAAGCCGCCCCTCGGAGTGGGAGAGGAACCCTTCGTGCCATACTATAGAGCTGGTGGATTGATGACACCTCTCCAGAGTGCGAGAAGTGAGCTGCTCCCTTCGGGGAGCGATCCTTAGAGAAAATTAGGAAGCGTTCCTTCGGGGGTTCTTCAGAGGAAGGAACCAGGAGTAGATCTTTTCCGTGGATCCATCTGGAGAAAAAGTTCCAGGAAAGGATTCTTTCGGGGTTCCCTCCCAAGCATGAGAGGAACGGACTCCTTCCTCCTTTGCAGAGGCTGGCAGCAGAAGTTCTCGTTGCTGAAAGCGAAGAGAGAGAGGAGCAGCCTCCTGCAGTCGTCCGTCTCGAAGAGTGCAGAGAGCGAGGGAGGGTCGAAGAGAAGAGTCCTTCGGCATCTCCGAGGGAGCACAGGATTAGCAGGCTGTCGTGCCCAGGAGGCATGGGAAGGGATCACGCGGGGAGATGTCCCGCGAAGAGCACCTCCTCACCCTTCCTCCCTTCCTTTCAGCCCCACCCCGTCACAGAGAGCTCGGGAGAGCATCTCGAGGTGGTGCTGGCGTCAGCAAGGCTCTGAACTCTCGGAACAGAGTGGCTCGGTGCTGAGTGCTGACGGCTCCGATGCTCCCAGTGGTGAGGGAACTCTCAGAATGACCGGGAGAAGAGGGCAAAATGCACCTGCAGAGCACCTGGACATGTAATAGACCCCCCAGGGCACATAACAGACCTACAGAGACAAGTAGCGAACCCCCAGGACATGTAGAAGACCCTCAGGACCGAGGATCTCGTCGCGATGTCCAGCATCCGTGACCTGGCAAGCCTGGCAGTCGAAGTTCGGCCCCGGCCTCTTTTCTCAGCCGCCCTGAGAGTTCCCTCACCACCGGTAGCTGGGAGGCAGAAGCAAAATCCAGCCCCTTTCCGGCTTTGGGAGGGTGCCTCGCCCGCCTGATTGGGGAGATTCGTCTCTTCCTGGTTAGCAGCGAGGTCCTTCCTCCGGAAGGAGTGAAACCTCTGGGTCGTGCAGCTCTAGGACCGTCCTCCTTGGTGGGGAAGCGACGGATCGAATAAATTTTAAATATAATTATTTTAAAAAGGCAGGGAGTAGTTCAATAGAATATTTTGTTTACAACAAAAAGGAAAAATTTCTTGGAAGAGTGACCTACGGCCTTTCCATGGGTCGCCTCCCTGGCTGAAGGGGAGACTGCTGCATCCCTGGAGTCGGAACTACATCCAGGCAGCGAAGCGCTGCAAGCGACGCTCCGCTCCTCGCAGCGCCCCGCGCCCCCTCAGCCTCCCGGGATGCGGATGTGCGCGGCGGAGAGACACAGTCCTCCCCCTTCCCCTCGCACCCCTTCCTGAGCTCCATGCGAGCCAGGAGATGCGTCCGTTGCCAAGCACTCTGCGCCTGTGGGCCGGCCTGTCCGAGAACGCAGGCTGCCTGAGGGCAGACCACCAAATTCGCCGTAGCAACCGCCGCAGTGTGGATCTCCACCCCTTCTCCCCAACAACCGCCTACTCCCCGGCGGGCGCGAGTCGAACTTGTAGACGGGAACCTACACAAAGACAGGGACAGACCTGTGTGTCGTCCAAACTCGAACGCACACCGCCATCTCCAGCGCCATCTCGATCGAAGAGTGCGCAGCCTTGCTGACCCCAGCGCCACCTCGAGAGGTTCCTCCGCTTCCGTGCCGTCTGTTGTTCTTCGCCGCCTGCCAGACCCCACGCTCGCACCTCCGGCAGCAGCGAGCGTGCCAGCGCCCTTGGAGATCGACCTCGGCTCGTTCACAGCGCCCTCGAGAGGGGAATGTCGATCTCCGTGTCCCCCTCGTTCCCTAGGACGCCCCTCCCAGCAGCAACAGCAGCGCGTACTCTCTCGTCGTCGAAGGGCCAGTGTGCGCGCAGGAGCTTCGCTAGAGTTCACCTCGAGGACCTCCGCTTCCAGGCGACCCTGAAATCAGCACCGCGCCTGCGGCTTCGCCGCGTCGCTTCCCTCGCGCTGCTCCACCGATGCAGCGCGTGGAGCAGCAGCAGCAACAGCCTGGGAAAACCGGAGCTTTTATTTCCGGGTAAGCGAAGGGGGAGGGAGGAGGAGGAGGGGAAGATGGGACAAGGAAGGCACAGCCGAAGATCGGAGTCTCCTCCACGAAGGAAGGATAAAGTCAGCAAATGTCTGCGACATCCAGCTGCGTTCAGGGACTCGACGGGAGCCCCAGGGGAACTTTGCCGAGCAACCTTTCGGGGACGCTCCCGAGTTCGTGAATGCTGAACATTGTGGCGAGCTCCTCGACCCGCAGGCGGATCTCCACCTCTTCTGCCAACCATTCCGAGAGCTCCTCCACCACCTGGAGCACGGAGTCAAAAACAGGGTCCCGGCCCCTCTCCGACTTGTGAAGGGCGGGGAGAGGAGGAGGAAAGGCGGGTCGAGGGCCCGGGAGTCGCAGCTCGGGCCCTCGGCTCGCTCCTGATGCCCGCACCATAGGAGCGATTTGAGGAGAGGGAGACGTCTGGGCGCCAGATCCCAGCCACCCTGAGGCTCCCCGGTGCACCACCCGTGGGGACGAACGTCCCGTAGACAGCGGCGGCTCGCCTCCCTTGCTCGACGCGGAAGGCGAATCGGCGCTCCTCACAAGGGGCCGAGAAGTTCGCCCACGCGCCTTCCTGGAAACGCCGGAAGGACTGCGGCGCCTGCAAGGGAAAGGACCGCTCACTCCCGCCCCTGTCACCACAGAGGAAGTCGTGGAGCGACTCACCTAGAGGAATGGGAGAAGGAGGGAGTCGCCGCTGACTTCCTGTTTCGCGGAGAGACCTAGGGCCACCTCTTCGCGCATGACCTCGAATCCAGTCAGGAAAATTCGGCGACAAGGAATGCAGCGGATCCGTCTTTTCTCCGTCCCGCCTGCGTTGTCCGGGAGACGGAAATCTGAGCGCGCCTTCCGAACACTCCCTGCCGGACGCATGCGCGCTCGCGTCCTGGTGGAGACTGTGGCGATCCCCCGTCATACCCTGCACTCGCGACCGGCGCGCAACGCGAAGGTGCCGCTCCCACCCTCACCCGGGAGTCGGAAAGCGAAGAGGAGGCATCTCCCCGAGAGCATCCGAGGCTGCAAGGAGCGAGCTGAAGTCGCGTTGCTTCCTCCGCGCGCCTGTGACAGAGCTTTGAAACTCTTCTTGCAGAGGCGGTGGAGGCGCCACCGTGGCAGATGCACTGTGACGCTGCAGGCACGCGAGCGACCCTTCCTCGCGTGCTTGGCGAAGTCCAGAGGGCGCTAGAAGGGCGGGCTCTTAGGAAGGGGAGAGGGGAGAAGGCGCAGATCCCCGTGCGCCTCCCTCCTCTTCCACTCTTCCTCCTCCCCCTCGCCACCGTCCTTCCCTGTTTCTTCTGCATTCTCCGCTGTCGTCATCGTCGCCGTCATCATTCTGTCGCTGGCGTGGAGATCATCGCTCGCCCCGCCTCCGCCTCCTACCTCTGCCTCCCGCCGCCAGAGGCGCGCTGTCCCTCGAAGGAGCTCTTGAAACCGCGAACTCTTCGCCACCCTCGGCTCCGGAGGGTTCCCTGCCGCGGAACCACTTAGACGCCTCCTTCCCTTCTCACCCACGCACCCCTCTCCCCTCCCTCACGGACGAAGCCGAGGCTGCGTCGCAGCGCCTGGATGGCCTGGGAGGGTAACCTGGATGACCCGGAACGTACACCGCCGGCGCACGTTCTGGGCAGAGTCCTGGTCGCCTTCAGGAGATCCTCCCCAACGACTCCGTCCCCAAGGAGCTCGTCTCCGAGTTCACATCCCTCCCGGGATCATGGTTCGGGCGGCATCATCATCCTTCCGTCGCGATTCGCTCCGCGGGGTACCCGCGCGTGGGGGAAGCGGCTTCCTCGAGGTGTCCTGGAAGGACGCCCTCTCGAAAGCGGAGCCGGCGACAAGACTTCAGGCCAAAAAAGGATCGCGGAGAGTACGGAGCTGAAGGCGGACGGCCATATCCCCTCCCTTCCGCGACGGCACGCGGTCGCAACACGTCGGCTCGCGTGTTCCAAGGGAGCTTCCGAGGCGATCTCCAGAGACGATTTCTTCCCTCTTCCTGGAAGCGTGGAGGCAAAATGCGCGGGGCGAAGCGGCTCCTCGAGCTCGCTCTCCGAAGCTCCACGATGAGGGAGGGAGACAGGGCACGCTCACCCATCCCTGCACTCACTCCTCCCCTGCGAGGCGTGCCTGCTTTCCCAGCGCCCTCCGCTGGCATCCAGAGAAGACTATGGATCGGAGAAGCGCACGACGGCTGGCAGGGAGGGGAGGAGGAAGAGAGAACCCTCTCTGCCGCGTTTCCCTGCGGTGACCTGAGCGTGGACAGGTTCCTGTGGAAGGAGGACTTTTCCCTACGGTCCGACTCTCCTTTTCCGAAAAAGAGGGCGAGCGAGTCGCCCCCCTTCTTCCTCTTCCTTCTCGAGCTCCCCTCCCTTCCCTGCCTCCCTGGTCCGGGAGCATCCCGCACCAACATCCTGGAACATCGGGACTCACCTGGAACATTCGGCGCATGAGAGCGCGTTCCCTGCGCGATCCTGGAGACCGCAGAGCCGCGCCTTGGCCCCTGCAGGCGCTCGTGGAGAAACCCCGGTAAGCCTCTGGAGTGCGCCACCCGAGCCGATGCTTCCCGGAGTCGGAACTGCTCCACCCCAAGAGGGAAAGAGCGATGGGGTCGCTCCCGGTGAGGGCGCGTACCCTTTACCTAGAGCACTCGACGCACAGAGAAAAGCGGCCTCCGGAGTTCGTCTCCTCCTCATCCTGCCCCGGGCACTCGTGAGCCTCTCCGGTCCCTTCGCCCCTCCCTGCTGCTTCGACGCCACCCTCCTGGTGAGACAGCTCTTCCCGGACTCGCTCCAGTAGGAGGGTGACGTCCTCTCCGGGACGGGGAGCAGGGAAAATCCTCGATGATGACGGCCGGCGAGAGAGGTCCCGTGGTTCCGCAGCCTGCGAGGGATGCCTGCGGAGGAACCGGGGACACACGGAGCTTCCAGGAGGATGCACCCGCATCTTTCCTGCAAAGGGAGGAGGCGGTGAGTGGGAAAGAGCGATACATTCCTTCTCTTTCCCCCCTCCCCACTACTCCCTTCCCTGCTTTCCTCCGCGAGCTCTCTCCTCCCGCCGTTCACCTCTGGTCTGCCCAGGATTGCCGCAGCGCTCCCATCCGCACCTCGGGAGGATGAGGCAGTGGTCGGCGAAGGGAGGGCACGCGCCGGTGGCGCCTGCGCCGAGGCGGCGCTCAGGCTCCTCCTCCGCACGCTACAATGGGGAGGGCCGGCTCGACCTGGCATCCTCGCCCTCGGGGGCCTCTCGTCTCCCGAGTCTGTGCGGGGTCGAAGAGCCTCGGTCAGACGACTGCGCCCGTCAAACCACCACCAGCAGTGCCCTCGCAGACAGCGCGAAGATGGAACGAAGCGGACCGATGCGCTCGGTCGAGTTCCACGTCCAGTAGGGGGCAGCGGGGGGATCAGGCAGAAAGACTGCGGCGGCGGCGGGCGGATGAACAGCTATCGACGAGTGGCCAACAATCAATAGGCAACAGTGGACAGACGAGTGGACAGACGGATGATGAAGGAAATCCCTTGGGGTTCTTCCGTTCGGCTGTTTCCCTTCGAGCTTTTATGGGGGAGGCAGGGACCTTACGGGGAGCTTGCGAAACTCTTCAGCAGTGGCGTTTACAGCTCGCTACACTCCTCGAGTTCATGAGGGGGGTATCCCAGGAGGAGACCACCCCATGAATTTAGGAAGGGCTCCACAGGAAGGAGTCCATTCCTCTCACTCTCCTCTCTGGTAAAAAAAAACTCCAAGGAAACCTCCTCTTCCTTACCCTCTCTGGAGGGGGATTCCCCGGAGGGGTCGTTCCTCCTTTCTTCCCCAGAAGGACCCCGGAAAGGATCCGATCCAGGAATTTCTTCTCCAGTGGAACCCCCCGGAAGGGAACCGCTTCTCGTTTCCTCCTCTGAAGGGAACCCCGAAGAGACGCCTCCCCATTTCTCATGAGGGCCACTCCTCTAAAGGAGCAGTCTCAAGAGAGCTCCCCAGTACGCGATGGAGGGTTCCCACCCTTGAGGAGACTCCAAGGAGTACCCTCCCCCTGAAGGAAAGAGTCCATTTGCACAACCGGAGGGGAACCTCGAAGGGCTCCTTAATGTCCTGGAAGGACCCCGGAGGGTCAGATTCCAGATATCGGTCAGTCAGCAAGGGCTTTCGGCTTCCACTAAGTCCGCACCTCCTAGTAGACTGTGTTGCTTTCTGGCCCTTTGGAAGACACTTTTCTGCGACCCTCGGAACCCCCGGAGGCAACTTCAGAGGCGTTTTAAAGCGCTCTGAGATGCCATCACGCGGCCGCATCCCTAACAGCACTTTGCCGCCCACGCGGTGGGACTGTGGACGCATGGAGCAACGCCAGAGGAGGCGAGAACGACAGGGACGCCATCTATTTTGCTGTCCTCTTCATGAGGACAGTGTCAAGATGGTCCCATCTGGGGGCCATAAAACAGGAACTTGCCGGCATCCTTACAAGGATGCAGAGGACACCCTTCAGCACACAGTGACCCCTTCCCGAACCCCCTTCCCATTTTTTGACTGCAGTGTTCGTTTTATTTTTTTCTTTTTGTTTGTATCCCTTCTCCTGTGTTGCCAAGGCGAGCCTCTCGCTGGCCTGCATGCCAGTTCCCGGCAGGTTCCTTTTCTTAGTTATAAGTAAACTAGCAGGATCAAACGTCCTGCCACAGACATGGATGTTTATTTTATAAACAAACGCCCCGGCGTGATCAGGCGTCAACCAAGGCCGCACCTGTAGCCTTTAAGGCCAACCAGCTTCATTCTGAGGGGAGGGATGCATCCCCATTTCTCGACGTCGACCCTTCCTCCCCGGGCAGGATTCGAACTGGCGACGTGAGATGCCGCACGCAGAGCTCACAGCCACGCGGCCGCCAACGCGGGCCGGGAGACACACGGAGAGCAAATCCGATCAGGAAATGGCAGAGCGGGAACGGACTCCCGAGCAGAGGCGCGCCTTCGAGGCGATACTGCTGAAAGAGGAAGCAGTGGTACAACGAGAGGAGGCCGCGGAGTGTTTGAGCCCGAGGCGACCGGCAAGCGGAGGGAGCGCCTCCTCCGGGACTCGGCGGAAGGGATGGGAGAGAAGGAAGGGCGCTCGGCGAACCTCCGGAGCCGCCGCTTCCCCTCTCCTGGGAAAGAGGGCGTGGCGGAAGGGGGAGGTTGCGCTTTCCTCTCTTGACCCGCTCCCGGCTCCTTCCGTTGCACGTTCTCCCGAGCAGAATACCCTCGGCACCTGGAAAGGGGCCGACTCCAGCCCACGACATGACCCATTTGGACCACCACGAACTTGACGAAAGGACGGTGACAGCCCCGACTGCAGCGGCTAAAACAAAGCAGTCTCTCCGCATGGACCGATGACTGCAGACACGGTCCGCACATCGCCCCTTGGTCCCTGTCGAAGCACAGAGGCATGTCATGCTGCACCAACCCTCTTCGACTTGCTTGCTCCTCTGATGCAACGGAAGACACCACTCCGAGCTCTCTGCCCATGGCCGGCTCTTTTGCCTCTCAACCACCTTCGGCCGCCAGAACAGTCCTCTTGCCTCTATCTCCTCTCTTTCCTGCTTTCTTCGCCGGTCATCTTCCAGATGCACTTGCCACGCCGTGACTTGTTCCAGCCCGCATCAGAGGCGGCAAGCGACCCAAGCATCCGACCCTGTCGGTTGCTAGGATTGCCGATGATTTCGTGACGAGCTGATTTATCTGGAGTAATCCCAAAGGAAGTGGGTGATTCGTAAAACCAAATGACGGCAGGTGGCGTCTCTACGCTCTCCGGGGCAAACCATCTTCAAGAATTCTTCTTGGAGATGCGAGGGAGGGAGGAGCAAAGATGGAACGTAGGTCCCCAGGATCGAATTCCGTCGGGTGACCTCTCAAAGGATCTCCTCGTGTGACCTCACCCCTGAGTTGGCAACCGCCTCCTTCAAGCCTTCCCCTCGTGGCTCATAATGGAAACGCCGCCTCTTCGGAAAGTCCGCGTATGTGGCAAATCCTTCATCTGGGATCGTCTCGAAGGGGCGAAGAGGGTCCGAAGAGCAACCTCCATAAATGAATCGCTTGCGTTGTGCTCCGTCGCACATCCGCAAGAGGGTAGCAGTAGCCGACCGCAGCAGAATCGGGAAGCAGTTCGGTCCTTTTCGGGTGACTGCCTTCCCCGACCGTCTCTGCCATCAGCCGAGTGGTCGATGCGGAGATCACCGGCTTCCGCCAGACGCCTATGCTGAATTCGCAGTAGCACCGGGCCGATGGGCTGAGTCAGAGGCCACGCCTTCAAGGTGAGGCGCGAGCACGGGGTCGCCTCTTCCCTTGGTACAGCGGAAGCGCTGGAGGCAAGAAGAACCGGCACGTTCTGAGTCGCTGGGCGGCCGCTTCTCGCCGCGGTGTCGCGCCATCATGGGACGGTCCGCACCGCGGGCGCCCGCCCGTTGAACGAGAAAGAGTCCGATTGCACCACTGCCGTTGACTGGATCGCTCGCTGTTTCCGGGTGCTAAGAGGGCACGGCAGGACAGGACAGGGAGGAGAGGCGCTTCCCGCACTCTCCTGGAGTGGTTCGCGCGTGCGAAGAACCGGGACGAGTGCGCGCGGTCGGCCTGGTCCAGGTGTTACATGGTGGACGGAGACGGGGAAGCTACAGGAGACCTTGTGGTCCCGTTTTCTACGACAGCAGCACCTCGAGCATCATCTCCCGAAGACAAGACGAAACGTCCAGGGAGGATGACGCTGACAGCTGCACTTCGGCCGCTGCAGTCCTCAACAAGAGACCCCATCACCGCAACTGCAGCGACTCTGGTCAGGCGTGGGGAGCAGGGATGTTTCGGGAATGCAGACCTCCTGGACCGACTTCTGTTGGATGACCACCCGGAGGACCGCCTCGGGTGACCCACTCCTGCACTGACAACCACCTCTGAGACCTCGAGGCGGCCAGCGCGCAAAACATCGGCAGGAGATGACCTGCAGAAAGATGCTCTCTCTCAATCTTCTCCCTGGAGGCGCAGAGTCCCTGGAGCAGCATCTCCGCTGTTGATCTGTCGCAAGTGCTGCCCGTCAAGGAAATCTCTAGCGGCAAAGAGAACGAGATGCCCTTCCTAGAGGTTCTCGATTCTTCACTCTCAGGAACCGCCCGAGGTCGCGTCGAGCACGAGGAAACGGAAAGGTCGCAGAGAGCAACGAGTTCTGATCATCTCTCGTCTCCCTGCAGGGGACGATAGAGAAGAACAGAGGGATTCAGACACGGAATCCAGGGCCAAATCCTCTATCCGGGAATTCAGAAGAGTGGAAGGGGGGGGGGGGATGAACGGCCGTGGGGTCGAAGAGCTGAGTGCTCCGGAGCCAGATGGAGGGGCGGGCGAAAGGGACACTTCTTGCACGCCAGCCCCAGTTCAATCCCGGGAACGGAGCGGTCGGGAAGCCACAACCGGACCCACTCCTTGCCCTCGAGCGCGAGATCCGATCTCCGTCCGCAGAGACGGCTGGCCGCCTTTGAAGCCGGCACGCCCTCGCCTTCGTCTTTGCATCCTCCGGAAATGCCTTCCACGGCCCCTTTGGCTCCCGCCTCACGAGAGAAAGCAGTCTGCAAGCACTCAGTATCTGCGGCAATGGATCCCCCCCCCCTCCCCTCTGCCTCCGCCCCGGCTGGTCGTCCGCATGGAACCGAACCACCCCTTCGATGGTTCCTCACCGACCGCGTGCGCTTCCGGTTTCCTGTCCAGCGTCTCCGGACCGCAAAGGCACGGCTCGCGCCACTGGCGTTTGGTGCAGACCGGAGCCCTCGGATTCGCGCCTGGTCACCGACCCCTCGCCGAGAGGCCAACTCCTCGCGTCGCTGAGGATGCCGGAGCTTGCTCCACCGAGGGGAGGAGCTGCGCTGCTTCGGTCGAGGGTCCCCTGTGCTGGACGCACCACCGGCGTGTGACCTCGGGTTCCCCCCCCCCGACATCTTCCCCGGTAGCGAGGCTGCCGTGGAACCCACAAAGCTGCAACCTGGAACTCATCCGACCGCGAAGGAAGCGGAAGGAGCGGCTTTTTCGGATCGCCGCCGCTCTGGCGACCAAGGGCGGCCACTTCCTGAGGATCCGGGAGCAGCCCCAGCAATCCCTGCCGCCTCCTGGTTACCGAGATTAGGAGAATGGGGCGGTTTCGACGTAACGGCGGGAGGAGTTTCTGGGCGAAGGCGCAGCCAGGTCACCGCCGCCCCCAGGTGATGGCCTCCGACCGGAGACCTCCGCGACACGACCAGTGTGCCATCGGCTAGCGAGAACGACCACGGCCTCGAGTGGACAAGTCTGCGCGCTGCACCCTTCAATCGCACAGCCAAGTGACGCACGTGCTCTCGTCCTGCCCATAGATCGAGGCGCTACCTCCAGCGGCCCATTCAGCGCGACCAAGCCTCACGGTCGCCACCAATCAGAAGTACAGCTGCTGCGCGCGTTGTATGAAGACGAAAACACGTGGCTTCGTGGAGTACGCGTGGATACGTACTGGGTCATGCGCAACTGTACTGTACGATGCAGACGCGCACACCCTGTAGGCGTGCCGTTTAGACGTGTACTGCTTCGTATACGCTTGCAGAACACTGTACGGAGAGGTAGTGCATGGAGCGGACGAGCTTGGCGTGCCTTGCGCCACTCGTGTTTCCATGCCCACCAAGAATAATGGGTGCCAAGTTTCCTCGGGAAGACGAAACCACGCCACCAATGGCAACCGCAGACCGAAGGAGGGGAAATGCCGGACCTCGGGAACCACGGCAGCGACCCCGCTTCGGAGAGAAAGAACTCAAGGGGGGAGGGAGAGAGGAGATCCTCCGGTGTTTGGCACTCGTCCTCGTCTCCCTCGCACTGTCCTCGAGCCCGCAGCTCCTCCCCTTCCCCTGAGACTGGAGAAGGCGCGCCTCGCAGCGCATGTTCCAGTCCCCCTAGCGACACGCAGGGGTCGCGGCGCGCTCCCTCCCAGTTAACCCCACGCACTTCCCTAGGGAAGGAGAAAAGATCCCTTTTCTCCCTGGAGGGTCCCTCTTCTCCCCCTCCTCGTCCCCCGCCCCACCCAAGGATCGCAGCAGACGCTTGCCTGGGAAGAGCAAAGTCCCAAGTCCTCGCTCCTTCCGCTACTGGCAACACCTGCCAAGACCAGTAGCAGTAGCAGCGTCACCCCTCCTTCGCTGTTCACCTCGCAACGTCTCCCTTGCCCTGTGTTGCCAGAGCAACCGCAAGAGGCACCAGCAATGGTTTCTCCTATGATGCAGTTTCCGCTCTCCGACAGCGGCTTTCGGCTCCCCTTCTCCGCCACGTCCCCACGGAACCCGGCTGATCCCGGATCGGATAGGTTGGTTTACGGGACGCGCGATCCCTCCTCCTCTTCTCCCACCCGGATGCATCATCGCGAGGGCGTCGGGACGGCGGCGAAGGTCCCGGGGAGCCGTAGGAAACAGCAGTGAAGCAGGGGAGACTGAGGTCTCTCGTTCCCCGATTGCTGCACCGCAGACATGCCAGGGGGGGTCCCATGGCAACCAGCAGGAAAAAAACAGCAGATGGCCTCCTCCAGGGCGCACTAGGGACTCGCGAAGCCGGGCGCGGCTCCCGCCGAGACGGCGGATGCGCTCTCGCGAGCCACAAGGAAACGCCACGCGAAAGAGCGCGAAGCCGGGGCGCGTCGGAAAACGGGCGGAGGTGAGGACTGCTCGTTTCTGCGGCAACCGAGAGGGTCAGATCAAGGTGCCCGCGCGACTACTGGACGGGTGTTCCCGAGAAGGGAAGCAGGGGGCTGCGTGGGGAAGCCAGGAGAGGGTCAGCAGCGCCAGAGGGGGAGCGGGAAGATTGTGGAAAGCGCAGTGGGGGCGAGAGAAATGCCACCCCACTCCAGAGGACTCCGAATCCCACGCTCCCACGCGGAGGCCACCTCCCGCCCACTCACCTCGAGGCATCCCGCCCTCGCGTTCCTCTACCTCCGGAGGAAGGAAAACAGAATGGCGCAGCGAGGAGAGGAGCGTCCCTGGCAACCGCGGCGAGGTAACCACGGGATACCGCGACCGCTCGCCGCATGAAAACGCGCTCGGGTACGCTGCTCACCGCGCCGACGTGGAGCAGTCCTCCCCCTCCATACACACCCACGCACGGCTGGAAGACGCCTTCCTCTTCCTGCCCTATCGTCGTCGCGATCGAATTTCCGGGATGCCTGGGAGCTGCGGGAAGAGGCAAAGCGTTACTAGCGAGAAGAGTCGGCAACAGTCAGGTGGGAGCATCTTTAAGGAATCACCCACGTATCTCTGCAGACCCCAGGAGGAGGGCGACCCCTCTCCAGTAAGCGCTCGGTTGCCGCGGCCCTCGCCTCCTGGAGGTCGAGAGCGCCGAACCAGCGAGCCGCAACGCTGCCCCCTTCCTCCCCCTTTTAGTGGAAAGCTGGGGAGAGAATCACCAAGAAAATTCCCTGGAGCCGGCTCGAAGTGACGAAAGAAGTGCGAGGAAGGAAGAAACACTGCCAAGCGACCCTGCCGAGAGGCAGGATACCCCGCCGCCGTACGCCTCTCCCGCTACAGCCCTCCTCCCCCTCCTCCCGAAAGAAAAACACTCCGATGTCCTGGGGGCTAAATTTTTGTTTTTTTTGTTTTTTTGTTGGCCGCCGCCTCCTTTCCTTCTTTTCGGCGACACAGCCGCTCCTGGCGCACCGTCGTCGTTGGAGACAGGAGGGAGAGCAAGGGGTGGGATGGGGTGGAAGGCACTTATCAGGAGGGGATGCGGCGGCAATGGTGGAGGTGGTGGCACTGGTGGCCGCCGCTGAGCGAGTCCTGCACGGCCCTGTACAGCTCCTCGCTGCTGCGGATGTCCTCCTGCAGCTCCCTGGCGCCGACCATCAGCACTTTCCTGCGGTGCAGAAAGCGCTCGTGGGCGCGCAGGTCCTCGGCCAGCACGCCGCGCCCGCGCAGCACGCGGCGCAGCTGCTCGCCACGCTCGTCCGCACTCTGCTTCAGCCTCATGGCCTCGCGCAGCTGCTCGTTCAAGTTCTCGCGCCTGGTCTCCAGAGGTTTCTGGAAAGGGGTCCATGGAGGGGAGGGTGGGCGGTCGTCGGGACAGCGTCCTCACCTTGGCGACGAGCGATCCCTCGTCGAGGATGGCGTTCTCGGTCCGCATCAGCTGCGCGGAGAGCGACAGCAGCAGCGATAGCACCGTGGCCAGCTCGTCCGCCAGCCGGGCGTAGCGGTCGTACTCGACAGGGCGCGCCCTCGCACGTAGGCGCTCCATGAGGTCCGCTCCCAGGCGGTCGTTCTCCTCAGCGCTGCGCTGGAGAGCTGCCGCCTCGGAGCGCAGGATGTCCAGCTTGCGGCCGAGACGCGTCAGGAATTCCACCTGAAGGAGGGGGGGGAAGAGGGGGGATGTCACAAAGGGACCGGAGAAGCAGACGGAGGGGGGAGGGCTGGAAGCCCGGGGCATTACCCGCACCTTCTTCGGGAACAGCGAGTGCTCGTCGGGAGTATCACAGAGCGGAGCTTCGCACCCGTTGCTGGCCGGGGACGACGGGAGACGTCCGGGAGGAACTGACGGCGCAGAACAGCACTCCGGGCTCCAGCAGTCGTTCGCGGGCCAGAAGAGATTCTTGGAGTAGTCACTCAGCAGCTTGCGGCCGCTCCGAGGCACTGCAGAAGGGGGAGAGGACGGCGGGTTGAGTGCGAAGGAGGAGGAAGGGGGTTCAGCCCTTACCCAGCAGCGAGTAGAGCCGGTCGCTCCTGTCCAGGTCGCGGGCGATGCTCCTGCCGAGCTCTTCGCACTCGATCTCCTCCTGCTGCTTCTGCCGGCTGAGCTTGGCGGGAAACGCCTCAGCGTCTTCCAGGAACTTGGGCCTCATGGCAGGCTTGGGGGGCACCTTGGGACACTCTTTGCGGGAAGAATCGGTGCCAACGCTGCCGCTGTCCTCGCCGCCGTCGTCCGCGTCGTCGCCGCTGGAGGTGTGTACGCTGCCGACGGCGGCTCTGGACGAAAGCGTGGGGCTCAGCTTCAGGCCGCGGCTCAGATAGGCGTTCCTCAGGATCTGCGCCGCGGCGGCGGCCGCGGTGGCCGCGCTTGGCGGCGGTGCCTCGCCCCCTCCGCCCCCTCCCGAGTGCGCGAGGCTGCACGCAGACTGGGAGTCGACCCGGTGCCGGTGGGCTTCCAGAGACGACGACGACGGGAACGGGAGGGCGGAAAACGGAGGCGGTGGGAACGGCGGCACCCGCAGGGAGTCCAGGCTGTTCCTCCAGGAGGGTCGCGGGCAAAGGTGACTAGGCGACCCTGGGGAACCACCGAGGTCCTCGCTGGCGCACGAGCGGTCGGAGCCGCTGCCGCCGCCGCCGCTGGTGCTGCTGCCGCCGGCCGGGGGAAAGCTGCAGTCGTCCTCTCCGGGGGACAGGCTGCAAGTGGACGCCCTGAGGGTCACGTCATCCGAAAAGGGCGCAACCAGGCGCCCCGAGACGCACTCGAGGTGGCTGAAGCTCCTGCAGGACCTCAGCACCGCATCCGGCGACTCCTCGGCGCTGCTGCTGCCACTGCCATCGTTGTGGCTTCCTGGAGGATGGGAAGGGCAGATGCGCACCAAGCCCCGCATTGGCACTTACGGTCCCTGTTGGGAGGGGTCGTCGTCTCCGAGCTCACCCCTTGCTGGCAGCACCTGGAGGCGGGCCAACCCTCTGCTGCTTCGTCGCCGCGGGAGAGGTCATCGCATCTGATGGGCAGAGGTTACCATAAGCCACCCGACAAAAAGAAAGCCGCAGGGGCTGGCGGTGGAAGGCGGATCCCAGTGGCCGACAGAAGTTTCCCCACACCCCCAGCGACCGAGCCCTACGGACGAGAAAGAGATCTTCCGCCAACACTGCCACAACGCGGCAGATGAGAGGGATAGAGCCAAAGAACCCATAGATGGCCTGTGCTCCAAGGATCGGCCGCACGCTCAGCGCCACCACACCAAGGGCAGAGGAAGAGACTGGAGAAATGCGCACGGGGACAGCGTATTCGCGTCGCCTCTTTTATCGCCTTCGAAGGAGGGAGGAAGGGACCCCGGAAATCAGCCAAAGGCGGAAGAGATAGCTGGCATGCTAACCTCAAAGGCGAAAGACCGCTCTCGTCCGCGAGATCTTATGCGCCCAAAACCCCTGGACCGCCCCGCGACCATCGGCGCTCTGCTTCCCCCTTGCCTGGGTGTCGTTCGGGGGAGCGCATTGGCGGCCGTAGACGATACAAGGGAGGATTCCGCAGCCCCGAGGAAGCGGTCCTGCCTCGACGGTGCCTCCTGTCTTCCTGCTCTACACCGGCGCTGTGGCCTTCTTCGAAGGGTGAGCGCACGTATCCTGGGAGTGGCTGCGGAAGGTGGCGTGCAAAGAGCGAAGGATGTGGCGCTGCAGACATGCAGGGAAACCGCGGGAAAAACAAAGACGGTGTCTTCCCCTTAGGCTGTAGCGATTCAAAGGGGCGTGGTCTCCAGAGGGGGACCCCCTGTCACGCCTGGCAACCCAGCACCTTCCGGATCAGCTAAAGGGAGGGCACTTCGCAGAGACGGAGAGCGGCCGTGCGCCTGGATAGGTCATCGGGGGCGAAAGGTCAAGTTCACGTTGAAGAGGAAGCAGATGCGTCAGCTCCCGGTCCCTGACCTCGGCCACGGGAGAGCATGCGCGCCGCCTGCGCTTCCCCTTTCGAACCAAACCCACCCGAACAAGCAGACTACCCGCGCGAAAAAATGGGGCCGTTCTCACGGATTCTGTCCCCGGGAAGAGGGAGGAGAGCACGATGGACTCCCCGCGGTCTATCCGCCCCACCGACCTGCTTACGGAGAAGAGGGACGTTCGCATGAACGAGACGGTACCCGGGCCGTCCCTGTTGCCTGCACGGGGAAAAAGAAGCCGGGAGAAACGGGGGGGGAGGCGACCCCGGAATCCCCATCGCAGACTGCAGCGACCCCGCGACGCGAGGGCTCGGCAGCAAGTCCGGGGAGACACGCCACACTTCCGGAAGCGCGAGCGGTCCTCCCCTTACGGAGGACCTATCCAGGCGTCCAGCCTCCTCCCTACGGACCCAGCAGCCGTGTGGGCGCAAAGAACTCACCGGAGAGCATCCGTGGATTCCCCACAGCTGCCGTCGTGGTCGCAGCACGCTGCCGACGCCCTTGTCCCGTTTAGGGCGCAGGTGGGCGCCGCAGCGCCACTGCCGCGCGGGCCAGGGCAAGGGTCGAGGCGAAGCATGGGGCTGTGGCTCTTGGCAAGACTAGAGGACTGGGGATCCGGAGCCCGAGGCTTCTTCAGGTTGCCCAGTGAGCCGGGCACGGTCCGATGGGCGGCGCCCGCGTGGCTCCTAGAGGGGCCGCCGCCGTAGCACTGCGACAGGGACCGGAGATACTGGTTCTTGGGAGGGCGCTCCGGAGGGACCGCACTGCCACAGGGCTGCCTGTCCTGGGTCCGGGTGACCATGTCGGCGAATACGAGGCGGCGGGACGAAGGGCACGTGGGGCCGCTCGCCGAGGTCCTGGCGGGAGGAGGCCGGATGGAAGAGAAGAAAAACATCAGCAGCCGGCGGGAGGAGACGACGCGCATCCGCGCTCCCCACCTCCCCGTAGTCCAGCAGGCGCCGGGGGCAAACGAGGGGGGGGGGGGACGACGGCGCGACTTTCTGGGAGCAGCGGGAAGCGGAAGGATGGGGGACGTGTTCCCCCCTGCTTCCCCTCTCTGGACGCCCCCGCCGCAGCATCCTCCCGCGACGGCACCACCTGGGACGGTCTGCCGCCTCTCCGGGAAAGCGCCACAGAGGCGGGAGGGGGGGGGGGGAGGAACGCGCGTCGCGCGCCCGAGGCGAACGCGCCGTCCGAAGGGTTCGGTGGAAGCGGTGAAAGGCGCGCGCCACCTCGCCGCCGCCGTGACGAACGGCGGCGAACGAGGTCGCGCCGACCCCGTCGGGGAGTTCCGTCCCCGCCCTCCCTCCCTCCCGGTGCGCGCGCACCACCCGCTTCGGGCTAACGAGAGAGCAGCCTCCTCCCGTGGACCTCCCTACTCGGCGAAAGTCGAGGGGGCAGGGAGGAAGAGATGATGCGAGATGGGGACGAGGACACGGGCGCGAAGGGGGAAAGCATGGAAGAGGGACGGAAGACCAACAGGAGCTTCGCCGCGGCAGTTTCACCGACGCGAGGGACAGGAGGGAAGGGGGTCGCACTTGCCAGAACGAAGGAATCGTCGCCACCCCATCACCCCTTGATGCGCCGCTGCTGACGACAGGGAATGGACGGAGCTCCCCTCCGCCTTCTCCCGTTCCCGATGTCGAGGATGCGGAAGAAAAACTCACGTCGGGCACGCGCTCAGGCGGTCCCGGATGAGGATCCGGGCACTCCAAGGACTCTGGACGCCGTCATGGCGTTCGTCTCCCTTGGCAACCGAGGAGGGAGAAGGCAGTCGGGAAACGCGCCGGCTTCGTCGGGGGCTCACGGTCACTCGCATGTAACGCACGCATAGCACGACCCCCACCTCGCAAGCCGTTCGTCGCGCACTGAGCCGGCAAGCCTCCGCGGCCTCCATGGAGATGCCTGGAAGCGATGGGGGGGGAGGGGGAGGGAGGGGAAGGAAGCACGTCGCCGCGTGCCGCAG
Organism: Raillietiella orientalis; assembly: GCA_036172245.1. NCBI lineage: Eukaryota > Metazoa > Arthropoda > Ichthyostraca > Raillietiellida > Raillietiellidae > Raillietiella > Raillietiella orientalis. The sequence continues at coordinate 238,404 of JAYWIR010000027.1, read as the reverse complement.
ACCACCAACAACAACCCTCGTCTGGCTCTGCGCACGCATTCGAGGTGACGCCGCCTCGCTGCTGCGTACGTAAAGACGGGTGAGAGCGCCTGCAGCGCCGAGGCAACCGCTGGCGGCGGCGGGGGCAAACAAATGAAGCTCGAACGCGCCCTCCGGTGTCAGCAGCAGCGCCGCGGAACGGCGGCAGACGGAAGGGGCAGGGCGACTGCCGCTGAAGCGCACGCGCCGCCCGCCCGCAGGCTCCTCGGGAGGGGACGAAGAGGAGGAACGCGCGCCCGCGTTCCCCCCATCCCCCGCCCCCGAACGTCCGGCACTGCCTTTGTAGGGGTTGGGAGCAGCCGTCATTCCTGCAGCCCATGAAGGGTGAGGGGGAAGGCGAAGGACGACGACCCCTGGAGGCCACGATGCTGCTTCCCCTTTGCTCACAGCTGCTGGTCAGCTGTCCCCGCGAGGCCTCGAGCGGTGGCTGACCGCATGGGGAGCGGCCAGAAGGCTCCCCAACCGGTAGACCACGCTGAGGAGGCGCCAGCCTCTCTTCTGGACCCAGGACGGACCGCCGGATGCTGCACGCCCCTCCGGAAGGTCGATTGACTGCCGCCCGCGGGAAAAGGCGGATAGCAGAGGGAAGACGGAGAGTCCCCACGAACTCCCCGCCGCACCCTTGCCCTTCCGCTCTTTCCGATTTTCCTCCCGTCTTTCCGTTCTTTCCCCTGCTCTTCTCTGCTTGGAGCATCGTCACTCGCACGCCAAATTCCGCCATCCTGAGCCTGGGGTGGGACGAGGGGGAAGGCACAGGACCTAGCGCGCCGGCGAACCCGTCTCTTGCAACGCTCCCCCGCACGAGCGCACTCCCTTCTCCCGGCAGCTCCTTTTCCCTGATCCCCCACCGGAATGGACCTCCAAGGAAGGGGAAGTCGGTACCTGGAGGAGGCGCGACTGGTCGGAGAAGCGCGGGAGAACAGTCTGCCGGGAGGTGCGCCCCCTGCGGGCGGAGCCCGCCGCTCCACGGGATCCCAGGAGACTCTCGGGAAGGAGATGCCCATGGGGCAGGAGAGGGACTCGGAGGCTCGTCTTCGACCTCGCGTGCGCGGAAAGCGCGGCGCGGTGCGGCAGGGAGCGGAGACCCGGAAGGAGAAGGAGGAATGACAGATGCGGCGGGGAGGGCAGGCAGACACGCATTCCTTGGGCGCGCTCGGATCACGGCGGAGGACCCGCCGGGCAGAAGGCGCAGCGGCAAGGTGGAGCTAGCATCTCGGGGACGCGTCCCTTCCGGATGCTGCAGCCAAGGGATCATAACGAGGGCGGCGGACGGAGGGAGGAGGAAAGGGGTCAAGGAAGGAGTCCCAGGAGCGCGCGACGGGCTCTCCGAGCCAATGGAACCATCGATACCACAGAGGGACGAGCGCGCAGAGGGGGAGGCATGAGGGAGGCACGCTTGATTTTGCGCCCGCCAGGTCCACTCCGCTCCCCAGAGAACAGCCGCCCCTCCCCCCCCCCCCCACCTAGAGCACCACCGACCCGCTCAAACGCACCCTTTGCCTCCTGCAGCAGGGCAAAGGGCGCGAGGATGTCCTCCCATCTTCTGCACGCGAGAGAGACTCCACCATCTGTGTGCGCGCGCGTTCCCCTTTTTGTAGGGAGGAGAGGGAGGGGAAACCCCGACACCCCGTTTCTCTCGCGGTGATTTTGAGGCGAAAAGCTGGGCGCGCCCCGCGCAGCAGCGGCAGCCCTTGCTTGGGGCGCAGGTCAGAGGAACGAGCGCTGCAGATGGCAGCCATCTCTCCGGATTCCAGAGCCGGACTCTCCTACTAGTTGGGGGAGGGGGATAGAGAGAGAAAAAAACAAGGGGAGGCAGCTCAGTGAGGCGGCGGCTCCTCTCCTATCCGCGTCTATCAGCGTCCACGGCAGCCCAACAGGACGACGAAGACTTACCCGGTCATGGAGAAGGGATACTCCTGGCCCGCAGGGGGGCAGTCGTCTGGGAGGATCTGGAAAGAAAACAACGTTACCAGCGCCATTGAGCAAGGCTGACGGGAAGGAAGACGGAGAGGGGCAAGCGGGTGCCGCCCGTTCTGCGCACGCACCTGGATGACCGCGGCTTGCCCCTGGGCGAGGAAGGCGTTGGAGAAAGAGCGCAAGAGTCCGCGGCAGCACGTGTCGAGGCCCCGCGGCGCGCGGAGGCCCAAGGTGGGGACGGGGCGACCGAGAAGGCTGCAGTGCGGGCATCCTCCCGTCAAATAGGCAAGACAAAAAAAAGGGGAGGGGGGGTCTCCAAGCCACCTTCTTCCCGATCTGAACTACGGCTGGGACAATCCTGCGGACAGAGTTTGGAGCTTGGCGGCAGAAGAACTTTTCCTCTCCTCGGGCAAACCCATTCGACCAGCTGCGCACCTTTCAGAGGATCCGCCCCCTCACCAATCTCACGCACGCGCGTCTCCGTTTCTCCTCCGCAATTCCGCAGCGCGAAACCCGGAGATCCGCGCGCGACCAGAATCGCCGAAGGTTCCGTCAATCCCTCCCCCCCTCGACCTCGTCGGTCGATTTGTTTCTTGAATGGTGGCAGGAGTTCGGGGTGGTCGGAACGAGAGAGATCCCGAGTTGCCCGTCGACCAGGGAGCGCGGCGCCGGGAGGAGAGAGGAAGAACAGGACAAACGAAAGTGAAAGGGTGTTCCGGTTTTAACTTTCTGTCCAACAATCCTCGGCGCTGCAAAAAGCGCATTTGCCTTCCTTCTTTTCCAGGAGTTCCTCCCGAACGACTTGGGTGCTCCGGACGGTACGTGCCCAGCAGGGGCTGAGGACTGAATGGGGGAGGGGCACGAATGGCGGGAGAGAAAGATGCTCAGCTTCGCGCGCTCTGGCGAAGGGCAAAGAGTTCCCCCATTTAGTAAGAGAGGGGCGAAGGCGGAATCATGGGAATTGCCATCTCAAGCCGGCCTCCCCCTTCACCCGGGAGGCCCCCTCCCCAAAGACTCAGCAGAAGCAACAACAGCCATCCGCTGGCGAGGACTTGCCGATGGGCGGAGGCGAATCGCTCCCACGCACCCTCGCCACGCTCGTCAGCACCGTCGCGAAACCGCACCGCGTTGGTCCCTGCTCAAAGACCTGCTCGAAGACACGACAAGCAACGAGGCCAGTAGTCACTGGAGACTCCCCCCCAGTGACCCCAGCCAACCCGAGCTCTCCGCAGACGGAGGGATCACAAGCCAAGGAAGCACGCGAGACCAACTTCAGAGTTTCGAGAAACGACTGGCAGAGGCCGCCCACCCACCCCGCGGGGCCGCGTGAAGGAAGTCCGTGTTCCGCGATAACGGGAAGGTTCTCCACTCCCGAGCAGCTCCTTCCGGTGCCTTCTGCCCCCCCCCCCCCGCTCCACCACCACCACCACCGTACTCCCAAGATGCTCCTCCCTGCGCCGGCAAGCATTCAACAGAGGCAGCAGCAAAACTGGGTCGTCTTACCTTCTGGGAAGTCCGAGTCACCACGTCCACCACGTGGCCAGCCTTGAACTCATCAAGGGCCGCGCAAGGGAAGACAGCGCTGCCGCACCTGTCGGCAGCGGCAGAGAGGAAGGTCCTTCCTGGCTCCGGAGGGACTGTGGACTGGCCGACCTTCCTCTCGTAGTAGGAAAGCAGGGCCTTCTTCTGCAGCACCTTGAGGGCGGGGTCGCCCACACCCCGGAACCTCTCGTGGTCGGAGCACAGGTCGCAGGGCTTGTCGGGAGAGGGGTCGTCGCCGCGGCAGAAGGGCGGGACGCCGTCGGGAAATCTGGACGCGGCAACGCTGGACAGGGACTGCGAGTGTCGCTCCAGGATGGCCATCCTCTGGTGGGCCGAGGAGGCGCCGCACGCAAGCAGGTTGGGCAGGGTCTCGTAAGACCTCCTCCCCACCAGAGGAATGCGGAAGGAATCGTGGAGGTCCCCGCACTTCGGGAGCAGGCACGAGGGGGGGCCGCCACGCTCCGCGTGGCTCGGCGAGGACAGCTCCCCACACAGCTGGTCCAGGAAGGGGGTCCTCGTGGGCCGGGAGGAAGATGGGGGGCGGCTGGTTTTCTCCGCCGTGTCCGACCTCGCCGTCTCCAGCACAGGCTTCAGTGCGCATGCATGAGCCCTCCTAGGTAATGGGCGGGTGGGCTGCTGCTGCTGCCCGCTTCCGCGGCCTGCGGCGCAGTCCGCTGGGTCCGACCACGACGACGAGCGGGTCTCGTCGGCAAACAGCCTGCCCATCACGCCCGGGACTGCGGCCGTCGCCGCCATGGGCCACGACGGGAACTTCTCGTGGTCGCCCCGGAACGGAGGCTTGAGCGCCTCGGCGCCGTCGGAGACGGAGTGGGGAGAGCGCCGGTCTCTCGAGTCGCACGGGAAGTCGCAAGGGAAGCCGCCGCCGCCGGAGCTGCAGGGGCAGTCGTGCTTCGGGGACGAGTCCATCGTGGAGCGTCCAGAGTCCGACAGGTGGTCCGCGTGCGGCCCGTGCGACGAGGGCAGCAGCGCCAGGTCCTCGCACGTCTGGCCCGCGAGCGAAGGGAGGTGCTGCCTGTGCAGCAGCTGGTAGGAAGACGTCCGGATACAGGAGACATAGTCGTCGGCACTGACGTCGGCGTACTCCGCGGCCGCGGGGCGGAAGCCGACCGCGGCCGCGGGCCTCTCCGCCGCGTGGATCAGCACGGAGGAGCCGGAGGGCATCGCCGACGGATCTTCCAGAGAGTGGACGTTCTGCAAGGATCCGGCCGAGGGAAGCAACCAGTGCTCATGCTTGGCCAGGGAGCCCGTGCTGACGTAGCGGTCGGCGCAGGGGACCTCCGAAAGCAGGAGCACGCGATCCAGAATCTCGCTGGAACAGAAGAAAAAAAAAAACGGGATTAGGGACGATAACCCGGTGCGGTGGGGGAGATGGGGGAGGCAACTGGAATCGCGACGAAGAAGACGCGAAAACGTAAGAGACGCTCCACTGCCACCACAAGCAAACGCGAAACTTCCGGCGTCCTCACGGAAGACCATCATTGGCCAACAGGCCGTACGCGAAGTCCAGTCGAAAGTGAGAGCGGAGCTGGCAGACTCCTAGAAGAGCGACGTGGAAATTGCCTCCGCGCCGCAGTACCACTTCATTGTCTTTTTTTTTGGTTGTTTTTTTTTTGTGTGTGTATTTTAGAAAGTCAGCAATCACCGGGACAACGCCATGATTTCCACCAGCGCACGACGGCACCACCGGCAGGCCAATCAGCTTCCCCTTCCCCCCGGTGCAGCTGGGCGCAAGGACGGGAAAACCATGGCTACCGACATAAACACAAGGGCCGAAGTCTCTTTTAATAGCCCCTTGGGTCATCTTCGTGAACGGCTCTTCTGGAAGCGCAGGTCGGAAGCCGGGCTCCACGGGGAAATGATTCGGCCAAATTCGCCATGTCGCCCGTTTTCCTCTGGCTTCCTCCTCCTCTTCGCTTTCCGTCTGCCACAATTACAGCCCACGATCTGGCAAGGAGCGCGGCGCAACCTCCGGTCGCCCCTCTTCTGCGCACTTGGCCAATTACGAGGGCGCCGTGAGCGCGCGACTTCTCTTTCCTTTCTTGCCTTTCGACGCTCCTGTTTGGCTCTTTCACTCTCTGTGTACCGCGCCGGGACTGCGGCGACGACCAGGATGGCTCGGGGAGAGCAGCAGACTTGGGACCGGAAACGGGCGCAGGGCAGGGGGAGGCCAGCAAACGGCAGGCGCTTACGAGGAGATCTGAAGGGTTGCAGCATGCAGACGAGGATGGCCGAGGGCCAGACACGATGCTGCACTCGCTTGATTTTTTCCTCGTCTCCTGGGGGAGGAACTCTTCGGAAAAAACGGGGGGGGGGAGAGCCGTACATGTTCTGTAGGTGCTGCGTCACCCAAGACAAAAGGTCATGGACCTACCCAAGCACATGACGCGAAGCCGCAGCACATGCGCGTACCAAAACTGCCGTAAATCCGACGGCAGTCGGATTTACGGTGCGTTGGTGGCGCCTACAACCCTTCACTTCCGCAGGTCAACTATCTTCGCTCACGCACACGGACGATGTGGTGGGGATGACGAAAAGGAACAGCCTGCAGCGTCGCGAGTCGCCCTATGACAACCTCGCAACAGGACATCTGTCTTTCCGGAGTGGTTTGGACCCCCAGTTTTCCTTCCAGTGGAGGACAACCCGCCACACGGGAAACGGGACCGTTCCTTGCGTCGCACGGACGCAGCCTCGGTTGGTCCCGCTGGGCGGCGGCAGCGTTCGCGTTTTGCTGTTGAGAGGGAGGGACCTCGTGACGGAACTGCACGACTTCCGTTGGAAAAAACGGAAACACCGGACAACTTCTTTTTCGCAGAACACGGGGAACGGGGGAGCGCGCCCACACTTGCTGGTGGACCACTTACACACTCTGGACGGGAGGCGCGATGCTCAAATTCGCGACAGCTGAGCCTCACGAGTGTCCCGCTGACGTCACATCTGGGCGCGTCACGAAGTACTCAAACAAAAAAAAAAAAAAAACGCGCGCGCACGCACACACCGGTGGCAGACAGGTAGGATTACTGGAGAAGAGTCAGTAGCGAGAGCAGCGGGGGTGGGCTGCATGCTGAGGAAGCTGTCCTCAGTCGACGACGGAAAGCAAAACGAAACTCTGCTCCTTCTCTGGCGACCTTCCCCCACTCAGGGGCCCAGGCCCAGCATCGAGCAAACCACCAGGAGTCACTCGGGAAACGACGACGCGCTGCCTTCGGCACATGCGACACTGTGGCCAAGCCGGGGAAGGCGAACGGGGGGCGCGGATGGACGGAAGAATTCACTACGGCATTCCGGAGCAGCAAGGGAAAGGAAAGGGGGGGGGGGGAGGCGGATGAAAAAGCTCCCGGCCTTCCACGAGAAGCCCGAAGAGTCGCGCCAAGACGAGGCGAGATGCGGCCCGGCATGCAGACGCATCACACCGCCACAAAAACACACGAAAACGTGGGCCGGGAAACGACGCGTGACCAGGAAGACAGGATGAATGCCCGGCTAGAAGAAAACCGTTTCCAAAGAGCTTACCTTCCTCATTCTCCCGGCCGCTCCCCGCTCCGCGCGCATTGCCTTAACAACTGTGAAATTCGCCTTTCTTTCTGAGCCTCCCTACCACACCTCTCCCGGACACGTCCGGATCACCTTACGCGGGCAAACAATGTACGGGAACGTGTTCCGGAAAAAGCTGTCGGGAAAGGTTCCGCTCGCAAACAACAGCGCTCGCGGTTCCAAGGCGACAGGACTTCCCGACGCCGCCGCGCATTCCAGCCAGCCTCCTCCTCTGCTCTCTTCGGCGTATTTAGCACGTTGGGGAGAGCACAACTGGCGTCGTCAGGAGGAAGCGACGGCAGGTAGGCTGCTGCCTGCCGTCGCGTCCCTGAAATTCTCTGAGGGAGCCCGGGCGGAGCTCCTGCCAAGGGAGCGAAGCCGGGAAGACGCCTGCCGGAGTCTTCCCGCAACAGTTCCCCGTCTGCTCCTCCGATCCCCGCCATCGAAGGGCCGGTTGCGATTTCCAGCCGCGACTTCGCGGCCTCATGAAACGGTGGTGCATGCGCCCAGCTTCGAAGAGACGCCGCGGTTCGTCCCGCATCCACTCTCCCACCCCTCCGATGCATCTGCCGGCGGCTGCAGAGTCTCCATGAGGAGTGCGCCACCCCAGCACTGATCCCCTCAGGGTCCAAGCACCCTGAGGAAGCAGGTGGCCGCTTCCTTTTTGTTCGGTTTCCTTTTCCGGCGAAGATGCTGCCGCCGCCAGATGCACACCTTTCCCTCTCAGTGCCGGGCCGCCGAAAGGTCTTCTTGAGGAGCTCTGAGCAGTGCTCGCGCGCTCGAGACGGTGTCTGCCACGAAGCCGATGACCCAGCAGCACACGCGGACATGTCCTCGTGCTGCCGGCCGCACCGAGGAGGTTTCTTGCGTTCCCATCACGCACGGGTCGCAAGAGCGAAGACACAAAGCGAGGAGGAAACGACCTGGCCCCAGGAAAACGAGACGGAAAAATCCCAGCATGCCCCGCGCTTCCCAGCAAATGAAGCGTCACGACACGAAGGGGCAAGTCATCCCAGGCGTGTTCCTTGACTGCTCACCCCCGCGAACTACCACGTGATTTCACGGTACGGCCGGGCGGACGGGGGGAAGAAAATATGGCAGATGCAATTCTCTCTCAGCGGTTACGAGCAAACCAAGACTCCACAGACCCCAGAATCCCAGAAGTGTTAAAAGGACTTCACCAGAAAATATCCATTTGACATTACAAAAAAGGCAAGAGGGCAATTTTATCACCCGGGATGAATTTCTCTGAATGGGAGGAGGAGGGAGGGTGTTCTTCATCAGCAGCAGCATTTCGGAACATTTCTGAATGGAAGGCGCTGAAGCTTTTTGTTCGGGAATTCCGGGAGCAAATAAGAGTCCACAAACCGAGTATGGTCACGCAGGCGCGCTCGTGGATTTCTCCTGATGTGGGGGGTCTCCGGATCCCCGCGTAGGGCCTACAGTCCACGTATCTCGAGACGACTCGTTGCCCACCCCCCCTCAACTTCCCCTCCATTGCTGCCGCCACATAAGGATCCACAAAGTTAGCAGAGCTGACGACACTCTACGAAGACGACCGTTTATGACCAGGACGAAAAACCCGATCCGGTGACTTGGAAGACAACAAAAATCTTGGCTGCCAAGCTGGAAAAGGAAAACGGATGCCTCCTTTAGAAGAGCAATTGAAAACGAACGTCGCACAAACGGTAGTAGTCTCTCGAGACACTCAAATAAGAGGAAATCGAGACGGAAGATAAATGGAAACAGCTTAACGTAAATTCTGCAAACGTGGCGACGAGTACTTGGAAGAAGAAGAAGAAGAAGAAAAAATCACTGCACTCCAATGCGAGAGTCATTAAAGCAGAAGCGAAACCAAAAAAAAGATCCGTACGTAATGCATGTAAATCTACAGCCACCCCAACACAGGCAAACCAGCACTGCTTTTTTTTGGTTTGTTTTTGTTTTTTTCGGATACAAATAAACGGATGTCTGTCGACGGGCACACACACAGGAAAACAAGTCGGGACATTTAGATGAAGTTTCGAAAGGCTCCGAGCCACGTTTTTTGCTGGAGCATCGTGAAGTTTACGTGCACGGCTTAAGTCGATGAAGGCGGGCACGGCCTGCTCCGGCTCGCTCTCCATGGAAACCACTCTCGCCCTGCCTGCAGCGATGCAAACTCCCGACGTGTGCCTGAGATGCGACAGTTTCTCCCGGTGGGCACGCCAAAAAAACATCAAGTGTGATGTGAACTTAAATGCAAATATCCTTCGTTACTGGATTCTGCCTCTGCCTCATGAGATCACCTTAAATTTCAGGCACGATCAGATCGATGTGACTTTCGCGCACCCGACACAACGAAACCTCCCGTCCGATTGCATCTCGGCGTGCAGAGATTTCGCGGAAAAGCACCTGCAGCAACCACGAAGCGTGGCGGCGTAGGAACCGTTGGGAAGCGTTGAAAGCGCGCGCACTGCTCCGAAATCTTCCTTCCTTCCTCAGAAAGCGCCAGAGTCTGGTCTTTCCGACGTGCGCGTAACCGGAAACACGGATCGGCGCACCATCTCTGGGACAAACAGCGAAGCTCGGAGAACACGCGCGGTTCGCAGCATTCCTCACCAGAAACGCAGCGAAGCACTTTCCAAGATTCCCCCCTTACTGCAGCCTCTCGAGGACTTTCGGCAAGCGCCTGAAACCCATTCGTTTTTGTCTCCCCCCCCCCCCCAGGGAGAGTTGCAGGAAAAAACAAAACGTACGGATCAACTATCAATCGTCCCCAAGTTGACCACTTCACTGGATGATGGGAGACGCGAAGAGGACGCCTGCACATTTTCGATCTCGTGTCACGAAGACTGAGGAGCGCTCACGTGGAGACTGGGAACGCGCCCGCGCCAATGGCCAAGGGACCTTTTGTCGCCGCGGCTGGAGCAGAAATCCCCCTTTCCTTGGCACATGAATCACTCTCTTCCTCGATACGAACGTTTCTGAGGTGTTTTGTTTGGACCTCCGCATTCGTTCCGGCAGCTGCGTTGAGGGTCAGCGCCGGCGTATGCGCCCACGCAAGGCAACCGCGCGGAAACTCCGCCGCACATCCCACCGGAAAAATGGAGAAGCAGCGAAAACTGGACACCGAACCACGAAAGACGTAGTCCCTGCTCTCCTTCAGCATCGCACCCGGGAGTGTGGAGAGCTCCAGCGAAAATTTTGCGCGCGTAGGGAACGTCCGTGGGGATGGTCCTGAGCCCTTTCCTTCCCTCCTCCTGCCCTCGCCCTTGCCGCGTGGAGAGATCGCTCTTCAGGAGGATCACATTTCCGGGGAGAGAGAGAAAGGAGGGGACGCATCTGCCCTGCCGTCAGGCAGATGCTGCTCGTCTGATCGCCTTTCCGTCGCTCCCCGCAGGCGATCGGGAGACGGAAGCGCGTCGTCATCCTACTTAGCAACCGGCAACGACTTTTTGATCGCGCGCAGATGGACGTTCCGCAGGTTCAAGGAACTTCCTTTTCCCCACCTCATCCCCGATCTCTGCGGGCATCAATGAGAGAAGGGAGCTCCAGAGATGTGGTCCCTGAGAAGGGCCATCATTCGTTCCTCGCGTAACCACGGACGGATGGTCGCTCCCAGACACACTCCGAAAACAAGGATTGCATAGGGCAGCTGGGGAGGGGAATGCACGCTGCTTCCTCGGAGAGATGGGGAGACGGGGACAGCTGCTGCTCCGGCGCTTCTCCAGCGGTTACGACGACGGCTGCGTGTCCCAGCCCTTTGTGTTTTTCCCTTTCCTTCCCTACGCCGCTTCTTCCCTCCTCGCGCGACCTCCGTGCCCGCGTTCAGCGCACACAAAAGACTTTTTTTTTGAGTCAGCGCCGTTGGCCCCCGAACTGCGGGGATCCGGGAAGCGAGCGCGAGCCCCCGTCCAGAGCCAACAGTTCCAGCTGCCTCCTTCGGACGCGGCAGCAACAACGGCGGCGGTGAACAAGCAGGAAGTGGGGGACGCGGAAGGGCATCCTCCAAGAGACCGTCTGTCCGTTCCTGGACGGACCTGCCTCTGCTCCGACGAACGAACGCCCCATCGAACTGTCCATCTGCCAGTGGGGACCAACGCGCCGGAAAACAGAAGAAACGAAGAGAGAGAGACGGGTGAGATGGCGCTGGTACTCCTCTTCTTCGCGGTCCCCGCGAGCGAGAGAGGTCACAGGTCTTCCACCGTGAGGGAGGGAGCAATCCCTAGCCTGTAAGGGCAGGACAAGAAGGGGGAGGAAGGATGGAAACCTTCCTTCCTTGCGCGCCCCCCTCCCCTTCGCTCCCCTCACGTAAGGTGGAAGATAAATAGGGCACATCGCTCTCCAAAGGGCAAGTCTCCCTCCGCTGGAGGGAGGAGGAGGGGCGGCTGCTCACACTCTGGATGCCCCTCAGTGGGCCAGCACGGGAGAACCTCGCTCTGGACATCCTGCCCTTCACCTCCTCACGCTCGCGCACTGTTGCTAAGGAGTGTCACTCGCAACGCGGTGTTTGCGGGATCAAAGGCAGAGACAGGAAGGCAACGAGGGAACGCCTCCCCTTCCTCCCATCACCCCAGGCCCTCGAACCAGCGTAGGGATGCTCGGCCACAAGGTCGCGCATCCTGCGTGCCGCAAGCGCGGGAACGCTCGCTGATCTGCAAAGGGCGAGAAAGAAATTAAAAGGGAAGCGACCGGGAAACGACAGGGGTCGGCGAGGGTAAGCAAGAGGAAAGGGAGGACACGGTGGCAGTGGCTAAGATGGACGAAAGGGGAGGGAGGAGATGACTCGCTCCCGACAGACAGTCCCCCGTACGAGAGCGAGCCGCCTCCCTCCCTCGGACAGGCACCTCCCTCGTAGAAGAGGGGTGAAAGAATGCATCGCTGACGTGTGGCCCCTCCTCCGCCACGTGCTCGCCGCTCGCGGGAGCTCCCGGAGACACGTCCCGCGCCGTGGCTACTGCAAGACGGCGGCGGAGCGCGCGCAGGCCAGCACCCCAAGTGGGAAGAAAAAAACTTCGTCCTCTGCTGCTCCAGAGCGGATGGGGGGGTCGACGGTCATCGCTGCCCGCTTCGGAGAGCGTCCGGGCAAAAAACGGCGAGAGGTCCTCGGGGGACGGGAGACGACCGACCTCGCGCCGAACCGGGAGCTGGCGCATTCGCATTCGTCGGCCGCAGTAAGGTCGTCCACCCACCACCAAAAGAACCGGTTCCGACGAGGCCACTGGCCGTTGCCACGTGACCTCAGGACCCAGCTCCGGGCATCAGGAGCGCCCCGATCCGCCTGAATGAGCGCGTCCGCCGCGCCAACCCCCCCCCCCCCCCCCAGAGGAACGGGAGCTCCCGGCGAACCGCCGACGGCTCAGGAGCGGTCGAGAGCCCCCTCGAGGGGGGGGGGGAGGAAGTGGGGAGCGCCACGAAGGTTGCGAGAGTTTTCCTGTCGCATTCTCCTCGGGGTCGAAACGCTCCAGTGTTTTTCTCCCGTCCTTTCCCCCCAGTTCCTCGACACCTGCCACCTTCCATGGAAGGAACCGGAAGAACGGGCGAGGAACCAGGAGGCAGCGTCCAGTCACGAAGCCCTTACGCCGGAACTGGAGACTCGCCAACATCCTCCACAGCAAAACGCCAATGCTACTGCTGCAGCTATTTCCTGCTTGTTCGCCGCCGTCGTTGTTGCTGCCGCGTCCGAGGGAGGCAGCTGGAACTGCTGGCTCTGGACGGGGGCTCGCGCGCGCTTCCCGGATCCCCGCGGTTCGAAGGTCAACGGTGCGTTGATTCAAAAAGAAGAGCCACGGCTAAACGGTCCCTCTGGTGGACGAATCCACCGCTCGAGAAGGGGAGTGAAGAGAAAGGAGCACCTGTTTGAGGTCTTCAACGCACCCCCAACTCCGGGTCATCTAGTACGGCGGGAAGCGGGGTGGAGGGAGGGGGAAGAAGCCGGGATCTGATACGGTGATGGCTGCCGCGGGGATCCCGACCACAGATGCGCGAGTCACCAGATGTCACCACGGAGCCACCACGAAACGACGAGCGAATGCTGCGGAGCCACACTCCCGAGGACGCTTACAGCCTCCCTGCAGAGGATGAACGCCATGTCCACGGAAATGGCCCCTTTTGCCCTCTCAGCTCGCGCTTCGCATGACACTTCCCCGGGACAAGAGCTTCTGGTTCGCATCCTCCTCTCCCCCTCCCTGATGACCCGAAAATTCAGAGAGAGGTTGACTGACCCACTAACGAAGATAGAAGAGGGACTGGGAAGACTAGAAAAAAGGGAGTAAGGGACTGAGCTGAGGGAGTGTCCCGTCGCGAAAGAGTCCGCGTTCTCTGCCGACCGCGGTGTCGGAGGGACATTCTCCGACGAAAGCCGGTCCACCGCTAGCTCAAGGCCGCTAGCTGGCGCATTTGCATTCGTCCACTGCAGTATTCGCCCCCTTCCGCCCACCAAGAAGCGGTTCCGATGGCCGTTGCCCCACAGAGAGAGAGAGAGAGAGCCGTTGCCACGCAGACCGCCCCGTCATGAACCCGCTTCGCAAAGACGTGAGAAGCAGCGGTGGGGATCGAGGTCCCTCATTCACTCCTCCAGCCCTTCAGCCCATGGAGGGAAGGAGTGGAGACCTCTGTCTGCCGTGGACGTCGGTCGACCCCGGTCCCTTCAGGAAGAGAAACTCGGATCTCGCGTCCGGTCCTCCCGAGAGCCCGGGACAGAGCACCCGTGGACGGGAAGTCCGGGCATCCCCCCGCCCACTGGGAAGACCGCTTACCTCGAGGGTTCTTCCTGGAGGTTGCAGTAGGTGCGCACGAGCGTGGGAACGGAGTCCACGGCGCCGTCGGAGGTCGCGTCCGAGGAAGAAGCAGACTGGAAGAGCTCGGCGCTACTGAGGGCGGCCTCCGCGTCGCCTCGGGTCGCGCGCGCACCGGGATAGTCGTAGTCCGCGTAGTTGGTCTCGTAGCCGGAGTCCTTGGTCAGCTGACGGAACGAACGCTTGTGCCGCGACGCCTTCTCGAGCCCCGGCGGCGTCGACGGTGGCGAAGGGGGACAGAGGCAGGAGGGATCCAGGCGGTCGGCTTCCAGGCCTGACCCTTCGGGAAGCATCTGGGACGCCGGGTGGATGTCTGGTCTTTCGGCGAGCATGCCCGCCGCCGTCTCCACGTTTGCGTAGATGGCGCTTGCGTCGGGGGAGCTACTTCCGGACACAGCAGAGCTGACGTCGGCGCTCAGGGAAAAGCGACGTCGGCCATGGAAACTATGGCTCCTTTCGGTCTCCCTGTGCTGGCGTCCGTCTCCCTTGCCTGTCCGTCGTGACCGGGAGGACTTCCCCTCGCTCTTGTAGCGCGAGCTGTCCCGATCGAAGGGTCCCTGTGGAGGGTGGGACAGGCTCTGGCGCAAGGAACGCAACAGGCGATATGCCGACTGCAACCGGTTGGAGTCACGGCGATCCACATTTTTGGGGGCGACACCGCCACAGTCAGACGTCCTGGAACAAGAAGAGTGAGAAGAGAGGCCGTGCAGGACGCGCTGCGATGAGTGTTTCCGCGCTTCCGCGCCCCTTCGCCACCCTCTTCGCCCATTTTGCCTCTGCATTGACCGTTCGATGGAACGTTCCACAATCTTCCGGACGCTCCCGGAAGGGGGCAGTAACGTTCAATCCTCGGAATTTTCTGGAAAGTGCGTCGATGACGATTGCACTCCACTCTTCGGGAAAACAAAGGCACTGCACCACATGATTCTCTCTAATGGCAGCAGCGGCAGAGCTGTGGCCAATAGAATCTTCCGCTCCCGCCAAGAGCAGGCAGAAGACGCGCGGGGAGGAAAAGGATGGCACAATGGGGCTTCGGGAGAGGTCCGAACACGTTGGAACCAATGGGTCAAAGACGATGTTATGGACATCCCAATCATGAGCAAGGAGACCAGACAGACACCGATCAGACACAGAAATGAGGTTCCCACAGCGATATGATTTTACCCGAAATCACAGCGGCGCGCATCTGCCCTTCGCGCAGAAGCGTTGAAAAAGAGTCGGCTGAGACCACAGCGGCACGAGAACACTTCAGCACGGGCAGATGCGTCTCCGTGCGGACGCAAAAAAAGAAAGAAATCATATCCGAAATAGGGAATCTGGAAATCGGCTCCCTAGACAAGAGCTAGAAACAACAACGGGAAGTTCGGCGAGGATCTCGATAGCTCGAAAGAGGAAGAAACAAAACAAAAAAGAAAAACTGTATCATCTCATTTTCCTCCCGAAAGGCTATCCGATTTGTTCAAAACGCAAGCTCAAATTACAGAAGAACCCAAAAGGAAAATCCGCAGGGATGAGCGTGCGCTTTTGTCACACAGGCAGATCCCCCAAAGGTCTGTTCGTTTTTTTTTTCCTCGTTCTGCGATACGTTCACTCGTGTGACGAGCTGCGATGTACTCCCCAGCTTGAACATCGAGTTAAAAAAGTTCCGAAGGCAGGCTCCCGACCTCTGAAATCTCGGGAAAAAGGAGGAGGAAAGCAGTGCGAAGGCTAACAAAGGAGGAATAGGCTAATCTGCGACGCGTCATCGCACGCATTGTTGTGCGGACGTACGTAACATTAGCGACCGTTGCCATGGCGCTGCACGAAGACACGAAGCGAGCACGCATTCCGCTTGCTAGGTCAGCCCTGCGTTCCCGTGCGGAATCGCTGCACACACGCGTTAACCTTCAGCTGGGCGCTCGACACACGCTTCTTGCAAACACAGTTTCTGATGTAAATAGGCATCTGGGATGCACCATTCCACATCGCAGACTCGATAAAGGGTTTTAAAAAACTCCACAAGGCATTACCACGTGACACGTAAACATGCATTCCGCTTTCTTCCCTTTGTACGCTTTGTCTGGTGAACCGGATAGCATCCATCAACTTTCGGATGAAATTCGATGTACCACAACAGATGACGGAATCAGGTGTACCAGTGTTTCGATTCTCGGATCGCCTC
Organism: Raillietiella orientalis; assembly: GCA_036172245.1. Classification (NCBI taxonomy): domain Eukaryota; kingdom Metazoa; phylum Arthropoda; class Ichthyostraca; order Raillietiellida; family Raillietiellidae; genus Raillietiella; species Raillietiella orientalis. Next base: position 222,414 of record JAYWIR010000027.1, on the reverse strand, counting down.
TTGCGGGGCAACAGCGAGAGGGCGGCGACTGGTTGTACACACGTTCCGCGTTCGTACTGGCAATGGAGGCATAACAGCAGCTCGCTGCGGGGAACGACTTTATTTGTTGGGGGAAGTGGCAAAACGGAAACACGCATGCTGCCACTCCAACACTGCGACAATGATGTAAAAAATGACCTTCACGTAGCGCCTGGACCCCAGCATAGCGGGAGATGAGCAAAGACAAGAGCACGTTCATAAATACCAAACAGAACCTTCACAAACAACGAATATCGAAAAAATACCAACTGCACGGACTCGAAAAATAATAACAGCAACAAAAATAGAAAGAAGGCGGGGAAAGAACACATACGGAAGATATGGTTTCCTGTTATCGGGAACGAAAACGAGAAAGGGTTCTTTCCGTACGTCCAAATACAGGGAGGATATTGGAAAGGCGCCAGATGGAGGAGAAGATCGAGATGAGATGCTGTGAAGCAAGGCTGCACGCACGCCCATACAGATTTGTTGACGGGAGCACCCCTTTGCTGGTCTCTGGATGCAGCAATGCAGGTGCTCCCTCTCTGCCAAGGTATTTCCGGATGACTTTGTTGGACCGTGACACGGGGGATGATGCCTACGTGTATACAATCCGCAATCCAGGAAAATCGACACAGACGGACAATTGTAAAAGGAAGAAAAAAAAAATAAATATGAGCAGGATTGCTTACACGTCATCGATCTTTAGAAATCAGGCAAAATGAGGGAGAACCACCGTACCGAGAAGTTCTTTGCCTTTGCAATCAAGCAAGTGCACGGTGGGAACGTTTTACTGCTTGGTCGATGGGTGTGCCCCAGGGTTTTGAAGAAACCGAGCACACTACTACCGGTCATTTTGACGCGTGCTGCATCATCGTGCATGGTATACACGTGCTTGGTGCAACAACCAGCCAGCAGTTTGACTGTCACTGCCTATGTAATTTCGCCTCAGTATGTGTGTGCATGGGGGAGGAGACAACTGGCACGCCAACAGGTGAAAAACCTCGCTCAACACTATGTGTTTCAGAGGATCGCCAAAAACTTGGCCTGCACAGTTGAGGACTGAAGGTCAAGGTCTGATTTCTGCTCAGCCTTCCCAGTGCAAACTGACACTCCCGCTCAAACGAGTGTTTCGAGTTAGAAAACCTATGGAATCCCCTAAACGTTTCCCTTCGATCCTGGAACCATCGATCATCGATCGTCTCGGATCTTTTTGCTGTCACCTTCACAATTTTGGTTTCTGTTCGTCCACACTGGCGAAGTGCATGCGGCATCAATGACAATCTCCGCCTAATTTACAGGCCCTTCATCAGCGCAGTAACGACTCAGAGACAGAACGGTGGATGCGTGTCTTCCGGCGTGCTCTCTGGGATCACTGCAAGCGGCTTGGACTCCTCCTTCAAAAGTCATTTAGTCAGCTCCAAAGTCTGCTCGTTAAGGACCCAAGTGTTTCCCGTTCGATGATGATGATCTTCTGATGATCAAAAAAAAAAATTCTTGCTCATCCCGTTCGCTTTTGCCATCCTAATTCCATTCTCGTAAATTGTCCTTCCAGTCTTTACTGTAGGCGACACAGAGGCCACCATTACCGACAGAGCTGGCTCGCCGCTGTCGCTACCTTTGTAGGCAGTTATTACGGGGGTTCCCAAAATACCGGCCATATTTTAACGTTTGAAAGTAGGGATCGGAAATGTCACTACGGAGACACCGACCGTTTGGACATTTTATTTCACCCTATGCCTATAGTCAGCTGATTTGCAAGTTGCTGCGTGCGCTTGTGATCGTGGCAGCACATTTTCGGTGATGAAACTGCACCTTCGACTAAGCACAAAATCAGATGACGCCACAGTCCTCGTAAATCAAAACACTAACAGAGTCAGAAAGATTTTTTTTTAAAAAAAAAGAAAGAAAGAAAGTATGAGGTTGAAGAGGACTCCACAGAAAATTTCCGGATTAATTAAGACGTTCATCTATCTGTTCATGCTGCACCCCTGATCACCCTCGGAGGAAGCAAGCAGCAGAGACGCTGCAACAGGGTGTTCTCGATCACGTGGACGGATTCCAGTGAAACCAAGCCACCCGGCGTAATGAGCTGGTGGACAAAATGCGTTTTCGGAACACCCGCCGATGCGGCTCATTGGGGGAAGTCCTCTACAGAGAGAAACGCTCAGGGTTCCCGTGCTTGTTTCCTGTTTCGTCTTCATAGTCATGGAACACGCAGAGCTCACATGCCGCGAGCTCAGAACATGAGATCACAGGCCAAAGATTACTTCCTAACGATTGCAAGGAGCTGTGCAGTTGCGAAAGAAGCAAAAATCTTCGCAGTGATTTAGCGCATACAAGTATGCAGAGTTCATCTCGTAAGGGGGACGGTCAGAAAGCAATCCAATCAAGAAGACGTCGGGTATCACAGCATTGAAAAACTGCAGTAGCAACGATGAACAGATAATGAAAACCTCAAAGAAGAAGTAGGATAAAAAAAGAAAATACAAAGCCTGCATAGACTTGGGCGATTTAATAAAAAAAATTCGCATAAAATCAATGGAGGGAAACGGCTTGTCGGAGTCCTCTTGTAGGAAACGAGTGAACTAGACACACGTGAAATTGGCAGAATTGTTTTATATCAGAGCATAAACACATGTACGTCCCACTTCTTGTCACGTTTCGAGATGTCAGCATAACAACTGATGTCACAATGGAACACAGAGGTCAGCAAAGATTACTTCCATGAACGCGTAACTCACATACTGCAAGGCAGCACCACTCTTACGCCTTTTTTCATCAAGTCCGTGTTATAACCAGACCAAGCCTATGAAAAATGCAGCAGAAAATCGAAATATATTGGCTCATTAGCAATCGTAGAAAACCCGGCTATATTCTCACTTTCAGGCTCGCTGATATCCTTGAGAATGAATGAGCTTGTTTAAAAGACTCCTCTGACCAGAACCTTCAAATTACTGGTGTAAAATAAATCAACGGAAAACGGAATGATGTAAAATAAACTGTGATCATGTGGAACTTCGATGATATGACTTTAATGAACGCACCAAAGCTACGCATTTCCTTTTTGGCGGCAGGCACTGTGTGGTACATGCTATGATTAAACGAGCTGGGCCTTCAGGGCTTCGAAAGAAAAAGTCAAAAAAACACCAAAAATAAATAAATAAATTCATCTTCGAGGACGTGGACATCCACGCGTGAACCGCTGTCCACAGCACGGGCAATGCAATTAATGAGGATTAAATGAGCAATTAATGAGGATGCGAAATTCATTGCAACACAAACTGGCGGGGAATTCACCCGAAAATAATTATGAATGATAAACCGCGGTAATTGGAACAACTCTCCTCGCAGTGAAAGTCTTTCTGCAAGCGAAAACGAAAGTTTAGCCTACCGGGGCGGGAATGCGTGCATTGTTGAGAACCCCACTGACAGTAGGGTTCTCAACAATGCACGGCATTTCCTGGTCGGCCCCCCAGTGACAGTGGGGGGCCGATCAGGGTCAACAATGAGCAATGAGCATTGTTAGCAGGTGCCATATCCGAGCGAGGTTTCCGACGGGAGCTGCATGTGTAGAACGCGAAAAGACCGTAAGAGGACCACCCGTGCCATGAGAACGGGGGAGAAAGCGGAGGGGTGCGAACTGGGGAGGGGAAGGGTGGTTCTACGAAACGAATTCTGCCTTATTCGTGAAAGGAGTCTGAAATTACGAACGATTCCAAGAACTGCTGAGCTGAGAACGCAAGTGGCATGGTCGCTCATTTGTAAAATAAAACCAGCTGGGAAGGGCAAAAAAAAAAAAGGAAGGAAAAGAAGAACAAAAACATTACTTTTACAGCTCGCAACCTGAGGATGCCTCTACTAAAGATTCGTAACGAGGAGGAGCCCGTGTGAGAAACAAATTCCAACAGGTTTCCGGTTAATGCAGGAGAAGTTTAAAAGCGAAACAAAAGAATCCGTTTCATCTGATACAGGGATCCTAAATAAACAGAAAAGCTCTTTCACGGTAGACAAGTGGAATAAACAGAAGTTTAAAATGGCTTATGGTTGGGGGGAGGAGGGAGGGAGGACTTGGCTGTCACGTTGATGCAGGGGCACACGGATTCTCCAGCGGATGAATGAAACCCAGGAATTCTACTGTTCACCTGCAGCATGAAAGGTTTCTCCTTCCCAGGATTTTTTTTTTTTTTTTTCCTCCGGAATTCCGAGCGTCTTCCCTGTGAAAAGGGCGAGACAGCGCCTAGGAGATGATTTCCACCTCGAGGGAGGAAAAGGGTACACGAGATGATTATGATTATGAAAAAGAAGAACAGCCGGCAGGCCGCAAGACGGAAACTCCGTTCTTGCACTCGGCCGTCTTCGAGGCTTCCTCGGAGCGAACAGCGCGTGAACCTTCGTGCTTGGAGCGTTCCCACGTAGAACCTTCGATCTGTTAATTGGAAAACACGAAGTGAGAGGTCTCCAAAATCAAAACGAGTGGAAGGGGGAGGAAGAAGAAGAAAAGAAATGCTTGAGGTCTTTGAGAGAGCTCGTGTTGCTTGGGGTTCGAGGCGAAGGTTGAGCCGAGATGCTTCGGAGGAGCCGTGAAGTTCCTGAGCAACGCACTATCGCGGATTCTCAGGGACTCTCCGCGGGAGATCCCCCAGGACTTCCACGCGCCCGTTTCCTCCCGGAAGCGCCGTCGGCAGGGCCGGGAAGAACCGGAGAGCGAGGCAAGGTGGCTCTACTTCCGTCTGCCGCCGGTGAGCCCGGGGGAAACATCGGGAAACCCGCAAGCCTAAACCTCGCAACGCCCATACATGTTTCATGAAACTCCCTAAAAGACGTTTTCGCGTTGCCTTGGCTACCGATCCTTACTACACTTTGGAACACTATGTATTTTGTTTTCTTCTTAAATTTGCCATGCACTTGTGGTGTTCGCACACGCAAGCACATCGAAAACTTCCTCTCGATGACACAATTTACATAAAAAGCCAGATGGAATGCAAATGGACTTACATAATAATTAAATTAATATATTTGCTATACAGCGAAACTTTGAACTTAGACGCACTCACATTTACACTTAAATATTTGAATATGTTTGGTTAAATAATTCGATATATTTGTTGGCTATGTCCAAGTCAAAACATGAACAATAACCATATACACCGGTGCTTCCCAAAGTGGGCGATACCGCCTCCTGGTGGACGCTGGAACGATTCGGGGGGGGGGGGATAGTAGCCTCAAGTGCAATTGGGGGGCGTTGAATAAAAGTGGGAGGGGGAGAGGGGTGAAAGAAAAAAGAGAAGAAGAGAAAATTTTGAAAAAAATTTTTGAAATAGTTTCGACAAAACAGCAAGTTACACGCGAGTATACATCAGTGCTTCCCAAAGTAGGCGATACCGCCCCCTGGTGGGCTCTGGAACGATTCAGGGGAGCGCTGGGTGATTTTTTAATCTGAAAAAGGGGGTGGTTGACCAAATAAGTTTGAGAAGCAGATATACATTTAATTACGGAATCATTAATAATGTCCAATGTAACAATGTATTTCTTACGTAACATGCTGAATATTTCCAACATATTCGTCGTCGCATAATATGTACTGACGCGTACTGATACATTTTGATGAAACGACATGCAACAATTTAAATGATGAAGCGGCCATCGACCGCTTCGTAGGCGCGAGGCGGAGGTCAGCCAGACCGCAGGCCAGAACGAATGGGAAGGTGGGGGCAAACCAAGAGCGCAGAAGACAACCACGACCACCACTCGCGCCTCCTCGCCCGCCGACTCCGGAACCCGCAACCGGATCCCTCCGGGCGGTGCAGAGAGAGTCGTGCGCTGGAGTTAGCGGCGTGCGTCGTCCCGGGCAACGCCCGCGCGCTCTCTTACGTTCGCCGATCGGCCTACTGGAGGGGAGGGCGGAGGGAGCGAGGGAGGGATGCCTCCCCGCTCCTGGTGTGCCGCTGGCTCCCCGGAACGGCGACGACGAGACGCCTCTCCGAAGCGAAGGTCCGCGAGGATGCTGCAGCTACCGCCGCCACCTTCCCTCGTCCCCGGAAGAACCTGCTCCTCGCTCCCCACCTTCCGCCCTAACGGCCGCGCACCTAGCAGGGGTTCCTCACCGCCCGGCACGCCGGAGGGCGCGCATCCCTTTCCTCTCCCCCACTCCGGATGGCTCGGGCAGCATCTCATGACACGTTCGATAGGCCACACTTTCTAGCGGACCACGCTGCTGCCTTGGAACCTTCGCAGGGCTGACAGCAGCAGCAAAGGCGGCCGCCGAAGGAACGGTGGCGACCACGCTGCCCCTCTCGAGCCTTCCTGACGCTAGCGACGCGGAGAGGAAGGACGGGCTGGAGGGAGGCAGGAAGGAAGCGCGGAAAGATCGAGTGACAACCAGCCACGAAGAGAAAGAAAGGATCACGACTCATGAGCGAGCTGCCACGAGGCGCATGCGCCCCAGGGCTCTTTCGCGACACGAGCGCCGCCGCCGCCGCCACCGCCCTACGTCACGCGCGCGCGCCCGCCCGCTTTCGCCGGCGGTTCGACGAGGAGGAGGAGGAGGAACGCGACGAGTCCGACTGACGACGAGAGGAGGGAGCGAAAAGGAACGTCTCCGCGCTTCCCTCCCCCACAACTGCGGGAGGCGCGCGTGTGAGCGTGCGGCGATGCGGTGGATGCACGCGCGCCTTCCCGCCGCCGGAGGACGCCGGTTGGGGAGGGTGACGCGACGGCGAAGGCGGACGAAGAAATTGTCGCGGGACCAAGGACACGGAAGGGAGGGCGCACTACGCGTGCAGGGGCAGGGGGGGGGACGTGAAGGGGTCCACCCCTCGTCGCAAGCACGGCGACTCGGAAAACCACGGGAACTTGGAGGTGGTGAGTGTGCGCGCGTGGGGCGGCACGCGAACGCGCGCGGAGGACACACGAGGAGGGGTCGTGCGGTGCAGCATGCGCGCGCCTCCTCGACCAAGCGCCCGCGGCGGCTACTCCTCCACCTGCACACGGAAAAACGCGCGCGCGCGCAACACCACCTCGTACACGCCTTGCCCCCCTTGCCGCCGCCCCTCCTCCGCCGAAAGCGTATCTCCCTTCCTCCTTTCTCTCCCGGTTCTATTACGGGGGGCACCGGGAACCAACTCTCGTCCCAACTTCAGAGGAGGTCCCCGCGCACGCAAGCGCAGCCCCGAGGGTTCGGAGACCTCGACGAGCCGTCGCCGTCGACATGGTAGCGGCGACGCGTCCTGCGTCTCCGACACCGCCGCCGTGAGGACGTCCCGGGAGGCGAAACTTCGACAGCGAACCTCCCTGCTGGGCGGAGGTCCCTCCCTCGCTCCAGTTAGGGGAAGGGTTTACGAGCGCGCTACGCCCACTGGTATTAGCACGGCACTCCAGGTCACTCCCGCACTGCGTTCAGCGCAAGGGGACAGACAAACAGCAGCGACCTCCAAAGATCGGCGGCTGGCTGGCAAACAAACAGAAAGACATGGGGGGGAGGAGGAGGAGGAGGAGGGGGGAAGGACCCAGACCGCCATCCACTCGAACAAACATCCGCGGCGACACGCAAGGTTCGTGAGCGCTCGCTCGCTGCCGCTTTCCCTTTCGCACGCGCTCGACGGGGAAGGCACGCCCGGTGTGACCAATGCGATGGCACGATTTGGCGGGGCGAACAGGGCCCCATTCACGGCCCGCGCAGTTCGCCCGTGGCGAAGCAACGCCCGGGCATCGCACGCACGAAGGCACCGGCGACAGTCGAAGGCCGAAGTCGACGACGCCTGCCGTTAGCCACAGCAACCCGCTCACCACTTCGGGAGCGGCAAAAACACGTAGGAGAGTTCCCAGAACCAGGGTCCACCTGCTCAGCAACGGTGAGTCTGCGAGCCCAAAAGCAATGAAGGTGGAACGCCACTGCTGCAAGTTCCATAGGAGGGAATGCAAGAAATCGACAAGAACACAGAAAGAATGGAAAGAATGCTGACACGAATAACGAGAATAGTAATTAGTAAAAAAAAAAAAAAAAACATGATGATGATGAGCATCTTCCGACTGCGCTCGGAGGGATCAAGCTCCTGTGCCGCTGCTGCTTCCTCGGCGGTTCGCACGACACGCAGACAGAAAGCACCATCCCTCGAAAGCGAGAACCAGCGAGAGCAGATGACTGCGCTTTCGGCAGAGAGATGGCACTGCGGCCGGAGGTTTCCCGAACGATGGATGCTACGCGCCTTACAAATAAGCCGCAGCTTGCGGTCTCGAAGGTGAACTACTGGACATGTGCGAGACCTCAAGAAAACGGTAAAAACAAAAAAAAAATGGCTCATCCACAGCCGATTTTTTAAGGCCGCAACGCCCCTACTCGGAACTGCCCGCCTGCTCCGCATTCCCCTTCTTTGCAAAGAGCAAATACGCAGGAATCGCCAGCTCGGTTTCGACAAGCATTTTCAGGCGAAAGCAAAGGAGAAGGTGTTTGCGCGCGCTGGGGGATGCGTGGGGAGGGGGTGTTGTTGCTCTCAGCGTGCTTCTGGACGGTCACAAACCCAAAAGAGCTCAAAGAGCGGCTCTCGACTCTCGCAAATTGTGCCGTTGGCCATCCTGCGACACAGCGCATCCGACGCCGCCTTTGCAGCACCACGGAACCTTTCGCGCTGCACAGCTACCCGTGCCCGCTGAAGGACAACCGCCCGTAGCTCAGAAATTCAACCTCTGCACAGTTCGGAAGCAGCTGAGAAGGCGAGACAGCTGTTCGCCGGAATGAAGTGGGCAGGCCCTCTTCTCCCCGAGAGCCAAGCGCTGCCTCCGCTTGCTCGAAGGTGCCCCTCACCACTGCGAAAGAGCGATGGAACGAGAACCCGGCAGCTGCCCGAGTTGTCTCCATCACTCGTCCCCGATGTGATAAACACCATCGGAGAATGCGGCTTTGCCGATTAAGCAAGCCAAGGCTTATCGGAATATGATGACGCCACTTTCCAGTGTTAGACAGCGCATGCAACGTGCCTCTAATCAGTGTGGCCTCTACTACACTTCAGCAAAAACAGCTTGAAAAAATGCTCCAGCAGCAGCAGCTTTCGATCCATTTTTTTTCGTTTTTTTTTTTTTTTTGGCAGTACGTTTCGCTGCTGTTTCGAACTCCTGTAATAATTATGCAGAAGATAGTGAGGATGAAAACATCCCGAAAACACACACCACAACGTGCACTTTTATCAACGGCCATGCTTACTTGCTTCCCGTAGGGTCAACCACATAAACGTTTGGGGTCCCTCCCGTCTGCGCGCCCTCTCACTATGGTCCAGCCAGTTCTTTCCTGGACACGACGATTTTCGTTCTTGCTGATTCCAGAAGTGTGTGGTGGTGCTTCCCCCGCCCATCAGGAAGTTGCTCTGGTCTCGTACTCAAAGACGCCAACACTTTTGAGTTCGCAGCCATTGGGAAAATTTCGAACCCACCCGAAGCTTCCCATGCCACTCCGACTGTCACCTCCCAAACTCCCCCCTGATTGCACTTCCTCGTACTGGCAATCCTGACTACCGCTCACCACTGCACGTATCCCATTATTCGCTGTGACGCGCATCCCGTCGCTGTTTACGCCATGGCAGAGAGATACCGTTCCGCAGAAGAGCTACCATTCATGCCAGAAGAACTTGGCTGTCGAGCCACAACAAGACTGCACTCGTTCGTACAAGAAGGAAAAATCGGAAATGCCAAAGGGAAAAATCTTGGACCCAGAAAAAAAAAAAGAATAGTGCCTGAGGCACTCGAGGAGCTCCCGAGCGCCTGGAGCACGACGAATGCACTCTCCAATGCGCTGTTCGGAAGTCTGGTTTCCAGCTGAAGACTGCACCGGCACTCACTCGTGGAGCCGCACTCCTCCGCCAGCTCGTCTGTGAGGGCGGATTAACATGCCGGCCCTCCCCTCTTTAGGGCTGCTTAACCCTTTGAACGCCGTGGACGCATAGATGGGTCGGACGAAAGCTATCAGCGTGAGCTATCAACGCACAGAGCTATCAACGCGCCTGGCAAATGGTTTTACCTTCTACTCGCGGCATAAGTTAACACTATCAACAGTTCCCTTAGCAACGACAGTAAACAAAATCGATTAATCGGCTAACGATTTCTCGGTTTCTCTCGGCGTGGCATGTAATTTCTATTTTTCGTCTTTGCGATATCATGAAAAATGCGAACGAATTTCTCCGAATCATAATGGCAACTTTTAAACAAATAATATGTGTTTGGAAAACAATGGAAATACTTCATTTCATGTGGTGTACATAAACAATTACAATCAATGAGCACTTTATGTAGTGAGTCGGTACCTCGATGGAGCACGCGGTGCGCGAAAAAGCGTTCCGTGCAACCGCGACTCGCGTGCCGCCGACACGGAACGTTTCGATCTGATGAGCTCCGCACCCAAAGGGTTAAAAGAGCGCGCGATTCACTTCCGAGCAGCCGAGCACCACTGCCAGGAAACCGCTTGCAACACTGAAGGTGATCCGAAGACTGAGCAAAGCTCAATCCACGCAGGCGCCCACCAGCAGCCGCCAGCCTACTCACTCGCGGGTGTGCGCACCCTGAACAATGGTGTCCGGGCTCGGTTGGGAGGATGGGAGGGGGGAGGAGGAGGAGGAGGAGGGGGGGAGAGCGAGGGGGAGAGAGAGAGAGAGAGAGAGAGGAAGCTTTCCTTCCTTCCTTCCTTCCTTCGCCGACGCCCGGCCGGCGCGGCGGCCGTGAGCGGCGCCCTGCTGAAAACGCATGCGCAGCGGAGCAGCCGCGCAGAACCGGTAATTTCGCGAGATGGCCGGATCGTGCCGAAAGGAGTGCAGAGGCAGGGAAAGATCGGAAACCGCCACTCCTACGCCACTTCCGACCGAACCCGTCGCCTACAAAAGGCCAAAGAGAGGAAAGAGAAGCAACACGAAGAAGTCGCCTCGTCCGTCGCCACGCAACCCCACCAGCAAAATAAAGCAGCGAAACAATAAAAATAGCGGCGGGCTGGAGCGGAGGTCGGCGGTTCGCGCCGAGCGCGCGTGACGTAACCAAAGTGTCGATTAACGATCGCGGTTTCGGAACGGCCATGAACGATGCAGGAATCCACCCCCGGTGCTGAATGCTCTGCGAGAGAGAACAATGTCGTGGGCACCTGGTCCCATGGAAACGTGCAGTTTCCTTGCGTCGCAACCCTTTCTTGCTCTTGTTGTTGCTGTCCTTTCCAGTTTTTTATTTCTTTTTTTTTTTTTTTTTTTAAAGAGAAAAAAAAAGAGAGAAAGAAAGAAGAAGCCGCTGCTACGACTACAGAGTTGCTCGCTTACTGCATAAAACCCGTTCGTCTTGCAGACTTGGCAACACCAAGACCGAAGGCGTGACTCGTCCTGCATTCTGCCCTCTCCTTCCGAACAAGCACGCGCGGAAAGGTGGGGGAGGGGGGCTAAATTCCTTGCTTCACCCTCCCCACTCCAAGCACTGCGCAACGGTTACTAGCCAAAAGCTTACTTTATCTGAAGAATGCGATCCAGAAATTTCATGTTGCAGGGACAGTCCGGTTGGTCGGTGTATCCTCAAGGCATGCTGATCGAGGAACGCAGCAGGTACATTTCAAACGCTGGCTCATCAACTCCTCGGACAAGGGTCAAGACCAGAGTTTGCGATGCCCGAAAGGATTTTCCTCCCCACCAAACGGGGAGGAAAAAAAAAAGAAAAAAAAACAACAACAACAACGACACACACAAGGAAGGGGTCCACTCTGCACACGGGGAGTCTCCGAGCATCCTCAAGCCATCACGGAAAAGGAAAATTCCTTATCGCAGCAGCGGATTGTGCCGCGCCGCTGGCAGCGTGCAGCCCGGCAGCAACTCCACCTGATAACGAACTCAACTGTTTACACCGACCCTGATGGGCGAAAACCTGTCAGCGTGAAGCCTGCCATATTTCCCGGGCGCTCTCGCGGCGGCACGGACCTGGGATGCGTGGCACTGCGGACCGGAGGGAACGACACGCGCGCACCCACCAGATTAAACGGACCGATGCATCATGTAGGAACACGTTCCGAGGTCCCCTCCCCCTCCCCCCCCCTCCTCCTCCTCCTCCTCCTCCTCCTCGCAGCGGCGGGAGACACCTTCATCGGAGAGTCAACCCGATGCGGGTTTCGAAACGCGGACGAGGAGGAGGAGGTGCCAATTGGCCAACAGAGGTGTTGTCGTTGGGGGGCTGGGAGGGGAGGAGGAGAGACAGGAACGCGCGGTGAACGGATTTTTTTTCTTTTTTTTTGTCTTTTTCTTTTTTGGCAACTCCCTGTCGCGAAATTTCGTCTTTTTTCCTTTTTTTGTGTGTGTGTGTGTGTGTGTGTCTCCCGCGGGTGACGAGGAACAAGGAATCGCTTTCGAGGAGGAGGGGGGTAGGGCTGAAGGAGACTGCGGATCTCAGGGAGAGACGTCGGAAGCCGCGTCGGGCACGAGAGGAGAGACGTGCTGGAACGCTGGACCTTCGCACGGTCGAGGACGGGATTTTTGCTACGAAGGAGGCGCGGAAGCTCTCGCTCGTAGCCGTGCCAGCCGTTCCCGCCGCGGCGCCGCGTGGTGGCGGTGGATGCGCTGCGCCTTGCACGTCGCGGGGTCCGGCCCGTCGCATCCCGACTCCCGAGAGCTCTCGGCTCCCGGGTCGGTCTGGAAGAAGATCGCCAGCGGTCGCCCCGCGGCTGTCAAGTTATGCGCGGCGTGCACCACCCGCTTTCCACCTCCTTCCCGGAAGGGGGAGACGCTTTCTTCTTCCGCCCGCGCCCCAGGGTTGGCCCCCGAGGTTGCAGTCCACCCTCCCCCTCGCGTCTTTGGGAGAGCGACGAGCGTTCTCCAGGCTCGACCTTCGCACGACCCCTCTTCCCTCTCCGACGGAGACGTCCTCCAGGACACTCCGTCCATCCGGCGAACACGGGGACGTCCACCGCGGCACGTGACCACCCGTACTTGCAGCGGCGACTGGCGCCTTCCGCAGGACGCGCACGCGTCGCGGAAGGGACTCTCGCGTGGGCGCAACGAGGCGACCAGGGGTGGAGTCAGCACGCGAGTAGGGAAGAGGACGGAAGGCCAGAGGCAGCACGCAGCAACCCGGAAGGATGCGTTCCCGGCTGCCCAGCAGACAATCCGGGAGGGCTCTGGTCGGGCCGCAACGTCCGGCGCCGGAGAACGGAGCCACGTCGTCCCGCGGGTCCCGGAGGAGAGGTGGGAAATGGACGGTCGCAGGAGTACCTTCCGGAGCCCGCCCGCGAGTACGGGACGTGTCCCCGAGCCATTGGCAAACTGCGACTTGGGCTCTGCACCGCCCCCGTCCGGTACCCAGGCAACTGCAGCCGTTTCGCCAGCTCCTTAAGACCACGCAGATGCGCCCGGAGAAACAGAGGCTCACGGGGAGCGACGCGGGACGCTTGCCCGAGAGAATTCCCCGCAGGAGCACCCGTCGCGAGAGGTCCCGAGGGAGAGGAAGGTCGCAGTCAGGGAGGCCAGTGGCAGCGAGTGACCACCGCACCCGAGAAGCCGACAGCAAGGCCTTGCTCTGAGGGCTCGGTGCGCGTCGCTCTAGGAGCCCAAGAAAGGCGAAGGATGACCCTTCCCCGGCACGTATAGGAGACTCTCAACACTGCCGGGTCGAGGGGGGGGGGGCATGGGGGCCCTCCGGGAACTGAAAGCGAAGCGTTGGTTCCCGGAGCCTCAGCATGCATGCGCATGGCCTTGGATTCACGTCTGGACGCGTACGCAAACATTTGTTTGGGGTCTGTACACAGAGGCACACACCCACGCGTGTACGCGCAGGCACCGATCGCGCGCGCTCGTGTGTACGCGCGTAAACACACGCGTCCACGGCTGGAGAGTGTTGTCCTTTGGCCTGTCGCTCTCAGGCTAAGCGAGAACGCCGGAAAGCACGCAGTCGTATGAGCACTCCTGAGACCTCCGCGAATTAGCAAGTGACTTGCCTACGAAGCAGGCAAAGAGGTCGTCAGGGAGTGGGGAGGGGGCGAAAAGGAGGCACCTCTGCTCCCGGAAAAGGGACCTCCTCACCCAGTTCCCCTTCTTTTCGCCGAGTCTTCCTCGTCCTCCGTGGCGTCCGCAGAGCCGCAATGTCCTGGCGGGATCTCGAAAAACAAGAGTTTGAGAAGGGTCCGCTAGATGTCAGCGAGGAGTTCGCATTTCGTCCTGCAAGAGCGCACGTTTCTCCCTATCCGTACGGAAAGATTGCCGCGGCAGCAGTCTGCAGCAGTGCTGCTGTTGCCCCGGCGCTTGCTGTTCGAACTCTGCGGGGCAAAAAAACTGCACCTTCGTCGCCGCAGGCTTAGGCCAAGGGTACCGGAAACGTCCCTGAGTCCGGGAGGAAACTCCTCAATAAGAATTGGGGCGAAGAACAGGAAGGATGGCCGAGTGGATGACCCGCCTATTTCGCGGACAGCCCAAGAGTCTCCTCGGGGGTCTTTTTCTCCAGTGCTGCCGAGAGCAGCGTACACCTTCGGGTCAACCAGCCGCGACATTGGATCTCCTCAGACGAGAACGCCGGTGGCGCGAACGACGGAAATCCCGGACGCACGGGAACACCTCACGCTCCGCCGAAGCGCCGGTGGTTCGCCGGATCGGCCGCCAGGTTCGCGAGCATCGCTTGCAACCCCTCCCCCTCCCATCCGGAGGGCGTCTGGGTCGAATATTTCCTCGAGCCTCGACCACCCTCGGCAATCGCGCACGCAGCCCCAGGGTTGGCCCCCAAGGTTGCAGCCCCCGCTCCCCCTCGCGTCTTTGGGAGAGCGACGAGCGTTCTCCAGGCTCGACCTTCGCACGACCCCTCTTCCTTCTCCGACGGAGACGTCCTCCAGGACACTCCGTCCATCCGGCGAACACGGGGACGTCCACCGCGTCACCTTCCGCGGCAAGTGACCACCCGTACTTGCAGCGGCGACTGGCGCCTTCCGCAGGACGCGCACGCGTCGCGGAAGGGACTCTCTCGTGGGCTCAACGAGGGGACCAGGGGTGGGATCATTCCGCGAGTGGGGGGGAGGACGTCTCCTTTCTTTCTGGCTCGGGACACCGGCGAGGGGAGAGAAATCGCGGCAGGGGCAACAGCGCTGCTGGCATTCGTCGCCGTGCAAGGGGCCTGGTTTCCCTCCGGGAGCGACAGCGCGCGCGCTCCTTCGCAACCCGACGCTGCTGCCACGGCGGAACGAAGGTGGCGGAACTTGCGTGACACCCTCTTCTCGTTCCCATCCGTCTTCCGGTTCTTTCCCCGGTGGCCTGAGGTGGCGGAAAACCCGGGTTCCCCCGCTCGCGCGTCCCTGCTCCGCAGTCCCGCTCCAGATGGCCCCAGGCGATTCTTGATTCGCCCCAAAATATCCAGGAAGAGCTGACTCGCTGCGGGCGACCGGAGTGCGCCCGCTCCACGAAACCGGGTCCGGAAAGTGAGAAGTCTGCTGCCGGGAACCTCGCCGCAGACCCACACAGCTGCGCCATGCGCCCGGTCCGCCGTCGTCGGTAGCAGTGACAGCCGGGAACGCTCTCTCCGGCCAGAAAAACGCCTAGGGGTTGTCGCGGCAACCGCTCCGCTCGACGCGAGCTGCAGAAGCAGCGGTCGCGAGCGGAACTCTCCTAACGAGGCTCGCTCGGAGTGTGCAAAGGGGAAGAGGGGGGGGGGGAGAGAAAAGGGGGCTCTGCTTTCTTCCCATTGCTCCGCGAGAGGCCCAAACACGACAACGACACACGTTAGGCCTCGGAGTGCGCCGAGCGCGCCCGCGAAGACGAAAGCGGAAACGTCATATGCTGATCGGCAGGCGGAGGCACAGCTTCTCTTCATATCCTGATCGTGGTGTCCCGCGGACTCGGGCGAGTGCTTGGAGGCGCCTAAAGTCGCCTCTTGGTGTGTATGTGTGTGTCTTCGGGGGGAAGGGGGGGAAGGGAGAGACCAAAGTTCCCGGGGTGTGGCAAGGAGGCTTACCAGAGATGGATAGTCCCTGAAGAGGGAGAGAGGAAGTGAGAAAAGCAGATTCAGTGTGCGCCCAGCGCTGCCTGATGCAAGACAGGCATCCCCTGCGGGCGAGCGTAACCGAGCGTCGACAGGCACGCGGTCCGAGACCCTGAAGCACGCACACTGGCGCCGTGCTCCACGTGTCTTGCCCGCTCGTCGCCGCCTAAGCTGCGCATGCGCAGCTCTCGCGCTGGCCAAGTGTCACCCTGGACTGCAGGGGACGGTGGTCGCCTCCCTCCACTCACCCCACCCTACCCTCGGGTATGGTGCGCAGGACGCCGTGTGTTCCGGCACATATCACGTGCGGGAAGCAACGGCTGCGGCCTCTTGGAGCGACAGCAGGAGGTTTCGGCGGTATGTGAGCCGCATGGCATGCGGCTCAGATACGTCACTGCACCGTGACCTACGGCAAGGCCTTCTCCCCACAGTAACGGTAACTCTAATGGCAATCATGGGCCCGAGTCGCACCGCATGAAGGAGGAGGAGGAGGAGAAAATGTCGGAAGGCATGCGTTTCCACGGGGGTGCCGCAAGTCCACCTGAAACGGAGCTCCGGGCGCTCCACCGTTGCTCCGCTCGCGGTCGGTCGACCCTCGCCGAGCCGCGCGATTGAATCGTCAAGAACGCGACCATTAGTGCACGCGCTGACGGATGTGCGGATGTGAACAAAGAGCAAGAGGCTCGAGTTCCCAAATAGGCATCCCAATGCACGTGGCATTAGGAACAAAAAAAAGAACAGTGGTGGCTCGACTTCAACGCGTTCCCGAGTTTCGCGTTTTCTCTAGCAGATGTCACCGCAGATCGTCCGACTGGCGGACTCGGCGGGAGAGCAAAGGGAAGCTTCACGGAATTTTACGCATCCAGGAGATCGGAGCTGGGAGCTGCTCTTTTGAGATGTCCTCCTCCCTTGGATCCACGAAGATGCTCGAAGCTGACCCCGCTGAGCCATAAATGGATGGCCCTCCACCATCATCCATTCCAACTCTTCGCCGCTGAGAGAGGGCGCTACGCAATCTGCGCGCGCCAAGCGCCCGCGTGCCCGCTCGGGAAAGTCCAGTCCACGGCGCGCAAGTGAAACTGTCCCAACCAACGGTCACTTCCGTCATCCTGTGCGCTTGCTCTTTTCCTCTATCTCTGCTCCCCCCGTAGCATCGCGTATAGCACAGGCACCGTCGCGGTTACAAGGTCATCAGCACACTGATCACCACCAGAAGCCATTCACCACCACGCAGCGTATCGCGAGTTCTTGGAGGAGCTCTTTTTTTTTTTTTTTTTTTTTATTGCCTTCTCTTGGTTTTCCTTTCTTGTTCTCCCTCGACTGTTGGTGACGAGACTTGTTCGAACCTGCCGTAACAAAATGGCGACGTGACGTCAGGAAGGAAAACTCCCAGGCGTCTCGGCGGCATTTTCCGATTCCTCCTCGCCCCCGTGGATGCACCAATCATCGATCAGTCGCGAGCACGAGAGAGTAAACAGGCGGATGCATCCCGCGGAAGAAGTGCACGGTCTGCGCGAACGGACTCTGCCGTGAGGGGAGGAGGAGGAAGGAGGGAACCAGCCCGTACCGGGACGCGGGGCCGGGCGGGCCCCAGAGTCCTCCTCACTGGTGCCATCGCATCTCTCTCCCTTCGCGACGGCCAGGAGACGCACCTGTTTTTTTTGTTATTTTTGCCTCCCAGGGAAACCCGTGGCTTCCCGGCGGCTCTGCCGACGGAGCAGCATCCAGGGAGGCAAAAATCCCTGTTCTTCCAGCGGCGGCGGGGAGAAGGTCATCGCCTGCAGAATGCCGGGCGAGGACGCGCGCGAACGCTGCTGCCGCCGGCGTTCCGAGCGGACAGCTCGCAGGCCCTTCGCCTCAGCCACACCCCAGCCCTCGAAGAGGCGCGCGCAAGGGTGACCCCCCTCGGTGGACAGAGCGCCGACCCTCCTGCGGCGGGCGCCACGAAAAGCGTTCGAACGATCCTCCCGCAGGGAAGAAGGGAGGGCGCGAGGGGGTCGCCTCCTCTTCACCGGAAGCGCCGTCCTATCCCACCTCCGTCCGGTTGCAGTCGTCCACCGCGCGCGGCCAGCAGCTCCCCCCGAGGGCGACGTCCCCGCTCGCAGCCCTCCGCACTGGACTCGCTAAGGAAACGGGAGCCGGAAGGCGTCGAGAGACGAAGTGGGGAAAGGGACGGGGGAGGAGGACAGGTCTCGGAGAGCGAGACATTCTGGCACTCGCGCACGGCGAGTTCGTTCCGGAAAACCCGAACCTGGGACTTCCCTGGAGACGGAAGAGGGCGAAAACTGGAGGCGGCCGCCCCGGGGGAGGCAGGCAGGGCGCGGCGCCAAGCGAAGAAGGGGTAGCCTGGATCCATGGCTTCCCCCTGAGGCCGGGCAGGGAACGGAGGGGTGCTCGGCAAGAGCAGCAAATGAACCTGCCTGACCCGAGGTCACAGCTCCAGTCAAGCGGCACACCGTCCCATCCCGCAGGAGGGAGTCTGCTAAGATGTCGGCCAGCCAGCGAGAGACCTCGGCCGGAAGATCACCTGAATTCCTTCCTCCCCTCCCCCCTCATGCTCCTCCTCTTCGAGAAGAATTCGATCGCCCGAGATCAGCTGCCATCACCCAGAGCAACCGCACGCTCCCTGGACCGTGAGCGTGCGTCGAGGCGGATGGAGCAGCGCGCGCGGAACGCGACCCCGCTATCTGATCAGGGGCGGCGGGCGGACGGGCGGACGCGTCGCTGCGGGGCCGTCGCAGCGACCGGCTGCCCCCCCCCCCCACCGCCGGACAGGCTTTCAGGAGCCGGCAGGTTCTGCAGAGAGTCCGTACGGGGTAGCCGCTGCAGCATCCCGTCTGCGTGCAGATCGCGCGCGCCGGGACGCTTCCGCCCGTGTCAGGAAGGAAGCTGCAGAGCGAAGACGCTGCCAGACGAACCCGCCACCGGAAACCCCAAGCCTTCCCTCCCTTCCCTTGTTTTTTTTGCTTTTGTGAGTGTTTCGAGTGTTCCTACACGCGCACTTCTCGTCTTCCCTTCGGCCCCGGGCAGGAGACGATTCAGGCCAGAGCGAGGATGAGCACCGGGGCTGCCGCTGACGTGGCTTCGCTTCTTGGAGCGCGAGGTGCAAGAACACGGAGGTGCGGCCAGGTGACCTCGGCCCGCACCAGGGGCGCGGCAAAAGACGACATCCGACAGCGACTCACCCGTGCGCCCCTGGACCACAGGAGAATGAGGGAGGAGGCCTCCGCAGAGTGGGAAAGGGGGGCGCGAGCGGGCAGTCCCTTCACCCCGAGGCGATTGGCGAGGCCTGGGAGCAGCTTCCTCCCTCCCTTCTGCGACCCTTGAGAGGAGAAAGGGGTTGCCTCTGCGGACTCGCCCTCGGAAAGCACGGAAGTGCGGCGGCAGCTATTCCTCCCGCTGAAGGAAACACCGGGGTGAGGTCTCCAGGGTGGCCGCGCATACCCCTGGTCTCCGGGGCACACGCAGCCCCTCCGCGGCTCCACAGCGTGCTCGAATCTCGCCGACTGTCGCCACGAAAACGGGAAGCCTCTCGCCGACGCGTAGCTGGGGGCATCGCCGCCTCTCCCAGGAGGCGCCGAGGAAGGAGGCCGTCCTGACCCTTCGCATCGGATGGCCATCCCGCCCGGGCGGGAACCGGGACCGCTCCCCAGCTCTCCGCGCGCAGGGACGACCCACCCCGGTGCCTCCTCCGCTTTCCGGTGCCACCCGACCGCTCGGGTTCTCTTCGGGGAACTCCGACTCCCTGGAGGGAGGGAGGCGGGGAGTAGCGGGCCAGGCGGGAACAGACGACCCTCCGCCGCCGCTTCCTCATTCCGGACTCGGAGCGGCAGCGATCACCCCGGCTACTCGCGGTCCCGTCGCGTGTGGAGGAGACGCAGCGACGAGACGCAAGTCTTGGAGTCTCCTGCAGGGAGGGTGGCGTCCATCGGATTGCGCGGAAATGGCGAGGGGGGGAGGCGAAACACCTTCCCCCCTGTTTTCCTCCCCTACTCCCCCCGCACCTGTTCAGGACGAAACGGAGTGTGACTCGCTGCTTCGAGTGCCGGCGACATCTCTGGCGCTCATAGCACCCTCGACCGGGTCGGATATAACGCCAGTCTCTGTGCGTGCATTCCGAACACGCTGTTGTCTGGCAACCCCTGCGCGCAGGGTTGCCAGAGCTCCCCGTGCCTCTGCACGTCCCGGAGTAGCACCTAGCGAAAATGTTCGACGCCCCGGGGTCGTCAAGACAGCCCCCTCGTTGCCCTCCTCGGGTTTCAAAACAGCGAGACGAAGTGAAACGGAAGACCCGCATTCGGGGTACCGTGATGGCTGGCTGTCTCCGGCGCGCCGTTGCCGCGCAACGGGACGCTGATGAGAGAGAACGACGGAGCGTCCGCGTTCCCGGGAGCCGCAGCACCCCGCCAGCCGTCTATCCCGGCGCTTCTCTGGGAAAGGCGCTTCCAGCCCTTGGTCAGATCCCCCTCGCGAGCTCGACTGGAGTCGAAGCGACGATGCCACGAATCCTCCGGGAAGATCGGCGCGCAGGGAGCAGCGCGAAGCGACGACAGGTGGCGCGGCGCGCGTCCGGGGCGAGAGTTCGCTCTTGCCGCCCTCAGGGGGTGCACGCAAGACCCCATCTGGAGATGGGGAAGTCCCTTCCTGCCCTCTGGAATCCTATGGCCGCTCTCGCGCCCCGGGGGAAGCGCTATCGTGCGGGACGCGGTCACCATAGTATCCGACCCAAACGAGAGAACCCGCTGCCGTGAGGCGAGTCGGAGCGGGCTGGGAACGCTTCTTGGGGTCGGTCTCCCCCATCCTCCGACCGCTTCCCTCCTGGACGGGCTAGCCTTGGGAATGCCAGGACCCTAGCTGTCTCCCCATGAGACCGCCTCCGTTCCCTGGAGCGCAGCGCGGAGATTCGTCTTCCGCCCTCTCTTGTCCCCGTCTCACTCCAGGGGACCGCTCGAGAGGGCACCCACCCCACTCTTCAGCGAGAGGGGAGTGGGTCCATGGATCCACCGAGGCCGTGCACACCACGCGGGTCAGAGGTCGCGTCCTATCCGTCCTTGAAACCTTTCGTCGGCGAGTGGGTGCTCGCTCCCTTTCCTCCCGAGGTGGCGGTGTAGACGACTTGCACACGTACATGCAGGTGGCCCTTCCGGACCCCTGCGGGCCGCTGTCGCGATGGCGCGCCGCCTGCGAAACGGGCAGCGGCAGCATCAGCATGCGGGCGAGGACCGGCGCGGGTGCCTTCGACTCCGTGGCGGCCGCCGGGAGCGATGCGAGGTCGGGTGGACAGCCGGAGGCGACTTCCGCACGCGGTCAGCGCACACGACCGCTACGTGCGAACCATGGCAACTGGGGAAGGGCGAGGAGGAGCCGAGGCGGGCAAGAAGACTGCGAGGGCGACGCGCCTTCGGCGATCCAGGAATCGACGGACGCGCGGGGAAGCCCTTACCCCAGAGCCTTTCTGCTGCAGAGCTGATGGCTGGACATGGGGGCCTCGTCAGCACCTCCCGGACGACCGCTGCCCGCCCCTCCGGTGCTCGCCCGACGGGGGCGGGGAAGAAGGGGGCGGAAGCCGCCACGCCCCTCGGGCAAACAGGCGGGAGGGACGCGAAGTACACGGGCAGACGGCCCCACCCCCGGCAAGGGAAGTCGGAGGCCAGGATACGGTCGGTCGCCCTCGCCGCAGAGCGCCCATCGTGCCGGCGAGGGGGGAGCAGCGGCACCACCGGAGGGACTTCACCCCCCCTTTCTCCCCGGCAACCCTCGGTCCGCCAGCTGGTCGTTTCCGGAGAGACCAGCTGGCAGGCGGATGGCCGGTCCGCCCGGCTGCTCGGCGACGCCCTCGGGGCCCTCTCGCGCGTGCGCCTGCGACCGCCGGAAGGGCCGCTGGCCTTGAAGCTGACCGTGATCCGGCTGCGGGCAACCGTCCGAAGACGCGGAAGCAGCAGCAGCAGCAGCGCCGCCGCCGCCGCCGCCGTCGCGAGGCAACGGCGTGGGGAGCTCCTCACGTCCTCCTCCTCCCCGTCTGGAGCAGCCGGAGGCAGGAGCGCGGAGGATCCCTGCGGAAGGAAGGAAGGAAGGAACGGGGGAGCGAGTCGCTCCCGGATCGCGTGATTGTTCCCGCATTCTTCCCTCTTCCCCTTCGTCTTGAGCCGCCGTCGACTCGAAAACGACGGGACAGGAGTGAAGGGAGTGGGAGGACTCGAGGGGGTGCCCACCTGGCCCTGACGCAGCCGAATTCCGCTGCCCTTCGCCTCGCGCACGCTCGTTCGTCCCGCAGCAGCCGTTTGCTTTCCGGGCGCGTCTCCCGAACGGGGAACCGAACGGACGTTGCCAGAGAGATACGCGCGCCACCCGGGGGAGGAAGATGCCGGGAATCAGCACCTTGCGAGCCAGATGCCTGCTCCGGACAAGGAGGTTGCAAGTATTCGCCGCTCCCTTCCTCCCTTCTTGCGAGTTCTCCCCCCCCTCCCGGGACAGAGGTCGCCTTTCCTCCCCACCCTACCTTGGCTCGAAGATGGAGTTCCTGCGGTCCCGGCGGCCGCGCGAGAGCGAGAAGGAGTAGCTGTGCTTGGACTTGCTCAGCAGCATCGGTCGTCGTTCTTCTTCCTCTTCGTGGTCGCAAGCCGCCGCTGCCGCCACCACCCACGGCGACGAGAGCGCTGCCGACCGGCACCAGTGGAGGCGCCGCGAGTGGGGACGGAGGCCAGGGGGGAGAGGAGGAGGAGAACGCTGGCGCGCTTGCCTCGGGTCGCAGGCAGCGAAGGGGCGGCCGAGGCGAGCGGGCGCGCACCCAGCGGCGGCAGCAACACGCACAGGACGGGGCGCCGGGCGGGCAGCAGGAGACCGGGCGCGGGCGCGCGCGCTCACGTCACGTCAGGCCGCGTTCGACTTCCTCGCCGGTGTGCGGCGGGCCGCGGGGGCGACGAGCCGCGCTGAGGAGCGAGGCCAGCCGAGCCGCGAGCGCCGCGCTCGTCGCCTGGGGGTCTTCGCGCCTCCTCCGCCCCTTCGAGGCGCGGCGGCCGCCGCCGCGCCGTGATTGCGCCCGTCGCAGCAACGGCTCGAACCCCCGCCCCCGATCCCGCCGGGAGGCGAGGGAGAGACGCCGCCGTGATTCCCGAAGCAACCTGCCGCCGCCGCCGCCGCTCATCTTCACCTCCTCCGGCCGCGACCGTGGACGCGAGGAGCAGCTTGGGCGGTGCCCGGCTCTCCAGCAGCGGGACAGGGAGGGAGGAGAAGGACGCTTTGCTTTTGTGCGCACCCCTCTCCCGTCCCGTGGCCGAACGGCGGTCACCGTAAAAGCTCAGGACGTGTGCCGCTTTCTGCAGCACCGGAGGGAACGAAAGCAAAGAGCAGGTTTTGTCTGCCTGCGTCGCTTGCGTGGCGGTTTCCTCCCAGCGTCGAAGTCCCCCTTCGCAGTCCCGGTATGGAACGAGCACACCCCCACGCGATCCCGAGCGCGCGTGAGGGGAAAGCCGCGACCTGCGGCGGCAGACGGAGTAAACGACGGGAGACAGCGGCCGCTTGGCAGCGCTGCGGACGCGCGTCCCGTCCGCTGCTTCTCTCTTGCCTTGCGCCCTCCTGGCTTGCAGGCGGCGGCGTGTTGCTTTTAATATTATTCCTCCAGCTCGGAAGTGCTGACCTGCGGGAGAAGGGGGGGAGGAGCTGCCTTCCTCCCCTTCGTTCATCCTGCTTCGTTTTTCTTCTTCCCACTAGGAAAGCGAAAGCTGCAGCGGAAGGAAGGAGACACCGACCGCGGGAAGGAAGCGACGGACGCAACGCGGTGCCGCCGTTCACGTCTCTTTCCTTCCCATCTTTTCGGGTTCTTAGGGAAGGGAAGGGACGGGGGAAAGGGGATCTCTCCCCGCACGTCTCTCCAACGTCTTTTCAAGGAGCGATCCGACCTGCGGGAAATGCCCGGCTCTCTAAAGGATCGCGTCTGCACGAACACGCAACGCGGTGTTTTTCGGGAAACTCCTTGCACTGCGGCGTTGCCTTCCCCTTTTGCATTCTACTCCCTCTTTTTTCTTCTTTCCTCTCCCTCTCGTTTCTTTTTGTTTTGTTTTCGTCCCCCCCCCCGCCCCCCCATGGATGCGCAACCTTTCGCTTGCTTTATTTCCTCGGAGAAGCCAACAATGACGGCGTAGCCATCGCGGGTCACGTGACGCGCGGACGCATCTCTGCGAGCGCCTTCGCCGCAAAGTGCTGCCGTTGTTTTGCTCCCGATTCGGTGTTCCTGCCGTGTCCGAAGCAGCCGGGAGCACGTTTTTTGTGTTTTCCTTTCTCGTCCATCCCCCTTTCCCCCTCCCCTCCCCCCCTCTCCCTCTCTCTCTCTCTCTCCCTGTTTTTTTCCTTTCTTGTCTCTGCGCGCCCCCGGTGAGGCTGCGGACCGTGGTGTCCGGGGGTGTTCGGGTTCCTCTCCCTTGCCCGCCCGCGCCTGGAGAGAAGAACACCTGAGTGAGTGTCTTGCATGTTAAGCAAGAACCGCCAAGCATTGGCGCTCTGCATCACGTCCGGCGCTCCTTGCGCAATGCTTTTGAATTTCTCGGGAGGTGCTGCTGCTGAGGTGATGTCTTTCCTAGTTGAAAGGAACCTCCCGAATCAGGTTGCTCCAAATGTGCAATTCTTCTTGCTCGGGTGATTGCAAAAGAAGAGAAAAAGATAAAATAAAATAAAATAAAGCAGAAACGAAAGGCATAAATCAGCAGGAATGTGCTAAACGTTCGTCATTTGTGATCATGCCCTCCGCATCCGTTCCCGAAGTGCGGCCGTTTTATGACTTATCAATAAGAGAACCATCGGAAGCCAAACGGAAAGTGGGAGGAACACGAGCGCGCGGGAAGAGGAGGAGGAAAGAGAGAGGGGGGGAAAGGAGGGAAAAAAAGAAAAAGCGCGCGGACCATTTTTTCGATTTCTGCAGGGTTAACGGTGGTGCGCCGACTCGGTGGGATGGCGTCATCCAGCCGAACGTTCCCATTTCGTGCCTTCATGGAAATGCTGGAAAAGCGCGAGCACCTGGGCTTGACAGAGCTCCAGATTCCTTGGCAAAAGAGCGAACGGGAAAAAGACGCGGACCCCGCGGATCGCCTCGATCCCCCCCTCCTTCCCCCCGCATTGATCGTGGCGAACGAAAGGGAAAGTTCCCAGCTGAAGACCGGATTTTCCCCTCTCTGCTTCCTTCCTCTCGCGTCGCGCACCCTTTCCCGGCGCGTATTCCCGCGAGCGTTCCTGGCTGCTGCCTGTCTGCAGGCATCCCACATCCCCCCCCCTCCCTATTCCTCCAGTATGTCACGCGAAGAGACCTGCCTGGCTCGCGCGCGCATGGAGACGCGGGCTTCTCTCTGCGCCAAGTCGCAGGTGGGCGCTTCGCCTCCTCTGCGGAGAGCGCCCGCGGAGGGGCCCGTTGAAAGCCGCCGAGGCTCCGCAGAGGTGCGTGGGGTGCGCGGAGGCGAGAGGGACTGCTGGGGAGAGACGATGGGGGCTGTCCCGTTGCACTGCATTGTCCCTCGCCGGGCGAACCTGATTGATGGTGACGAGGGATCACGGCTGGAACCCGAGGAATTTCCCTGCAGCTCGGCTTTCCGGGAAATTTCGGAAGCCGGGCGGCGCGCGCGCTCCCTGAGGCCGAGAAGAGGCGCCAGCGCGCGCCAGCAGAGGAGGGTATACCGGAGACGCTCCCTCCCTCCCTCCTGGCAGCTTCCTACCGGCTTCCCACTGGCCTTCGGGCGTGCCCCGGAGCGCAGGGGGAGAGACATCTGCCCCGACCTCTAGAACCCGTGGGCGGGAGGGGGGGCCTTGGAGGAAGGCCGGCACCGCCCACCCGTCGTGGACCCCTGAGCGACTCGTTCCCGCACCTAGGAGCCCCTGGGGAAAGAAGGGGGAAGGAGGATCCTTGGCGGATGCACCCAGCAGCTTCTCTCCGCCGCCACTTTCCTCCGCGACCTACCGACCGGCTCGGCCTCGAAGCCTCGCGAGCAGGCAGTCCCAGGCAGCAGAGGAGATCGTCTCGGCAGGCCCCTCCGGACCCTCGCGAGGTGGGACTGCAGCTAGCACGGGAACCGGCGTTCCTCATCCCTCTCCACCCCTTTGCACCATCCCTGGGCCGGGATCCCGGACTGGGCAGCTCCGTGCCAGGAGCTGGAGGCGGCCTCCCTTCCGGGAGAGCAGCGGGAACCCCGAGCTTAGGGGATGAGCAAAGGGGCGGTCGAGCAGGAGGAGAGGGGAGAGAGAAAGAGGAAGGAGGACGAGGGAGGCGCGTTCGCTTCCACGGGTCGCAGCCAGCGCTGCTGTCGCCACTGAACAGAGCCCTTCGTCTTCGAGGCACCTCGCGAGAACAGGTTGAGGGTTCCTTTGGAGATGACCTTGGGGTCTCGGAAGAAGGGGCAGGAGGGCCGATCCAGATCTCTACGCGGCGCCCTCCCCTCCTTCCTCCGCCGACTGCCGGCACGCTCGAAGAGCCAGAAGAGAGGAGGTAAGGCGTTCGCGCGCGCTGCCTGGAAGCAGCAGCCCGCCGCGTCGGCTCAGGAAGGGGCAGGGGCTGGAAGGAGGAGAGCAGGAGGTGGCATCGCCGTCCTTGGGTTCCGGGCATGCGGAAGGGGAGGAATCCCTTCCCGGGGAGCAGCCTGCCGCGTATGGGACCGCCCGCGATGCCAAAACGTCCTGCACCACGGCGCTCTGCCCGGGCGCGAAGTCGGCCCTGCTCCGGCAAGCCTAGCGTCCACAGGAAGGTGCGGCCCTCTCTGTCAGCTGGTACCGGCTGGGCCGCTTGGGTGCTGAGAAAAGGGCGCCTCCCCTCCATCCTGGCTCGCAGAGGTCGCCCTCGGGCGGCGCGATTCTCCCCGCGCCGCTCGCCCTTCTCAGCAAGAAGCACTGGGTCGCGAGCCTTCTCCCGTCGACGGGAGCCGGTGAGCGGGCTGGCTACGTCGCCGCGGGCCTTCCGGAAATCCGAGGATCCGGCGAGGCTGTTCGCCGGAAGAGACCCCTCCTCCCTTCCTGCGTCGTGGTCGGCCGGAGCACCCATCAGTCTCTCACGCGCACCCTCCTCCCGGCGGATGGACCAGCAGATTACCCTTTCAAGAGTGCCGGGCTGGAGAGTCCGCGGCCTCTCCTCGCAGAGGTTTCCTGAGTTTTCCCGGGTCTCCAGGAGGAGACTGGAGACTGCCCTCCATGCCGTCAGGGGGGGCTCGTCGAGGGACCTCCTGCTTCCCCCGTCTTCCCGGCGCTCCCGCGGCGTTGCTTTCCGGGAGCGCGACCGTTGCCCGGTTGCCTCGTCGGGTCTCAGCGATTCGCTGGAGTTGTACTCCTTGCCCGAGGGGCTACCGGAGAGCATCCTGCCGCTCCCGACTTCTTCCGAAGACCACGTGATGATGCGTCGGGAGCGCGTCCTCGTGTGACCTCGCGCGTGGAAGGGACGGACGCGCGAGTCCGTCCGTGGACTTCCCCCTCCGTCCCGGATCGCCGTGACCCGGAAGCGCGCGCCTGTCTCCGGGATGAGCGTGACCCCGATGCTTTCTCCCGGAGCCGTGCGGCGGCAGCCTCATCCGGCTAAGGTCACCCCTGTCTCCTCCTCTTCCCGCCGACGAGATCCCCCTTCCCGGCGACCCGGATCGCTTCCGCCCCGGATGGAGTCCCGAGGAAAGACCGCGCGATGGCACCCCGAGGGAAGAATCCCGAATGGAAAAGCAGGAGCAATTTTTCGTTGAGTGGACATCCGAGATCCCAGCTACCAAGAGGCCATCTGCCGCCGGGATCGGACTTGGGAGGGAACGCACGCGCGCCAGCGACCTCACACGTGAGCGGCGGGTGTACGGAGGCGGCGTGCGGTGTTTCCCCTTTTTCCCGAGATGTGAGCCCCCCTCCTTGGGGAACGCAGGCGTCCCCGTTCTCGAGAGTAGGGGTCCTCACGGGGGTGGCGCGCTCTCTCGACTTCCTCTCGCCTCGCCGGAGCGACCGTTGCGGCCCGTCGCTCGGGGTCGCGCCGCGCCGACACACACCCTACGGAAGGGAGGGGGCGCACTCGGTAGCCAGGAGCGGCCCTCGCTCTTGCCACGAGCGCCCATCAGGAGCGCCACCGCTATTCCGGAAGCCAGGATCCATCCTTCTGGATCACCGGCTTCATCCTGGCCGGCCCTCCGCCACTTCGTCCCTGGTTCGACCTCTCACGCGACAGCTCCACCCTGGGGGACGACGAAGCTCCTAGGTCGCGCAGGGACTCCCTGGCTGGGCTGCTAAGGCGGACGGGCGGCAGTGAGGCGGCTGTCCGTCGCTCAGAGAGTCGATGGCGTGGGGGTCCAGGGAGCGGGAGGGCTCGGGCCTCTTCACTTCCTGCAGCTCGCTGGCAGCTAAGGCAGAGGCACTGCAGGGACGCGAGGGACCGCGCGCGCCGCTGCCGTTCTGAAGCGCGCGAGTGCGTTGCCGATCCCCCCTCTTCCCACCCGCCCGAGCGAACCGCTCGCCGCTTGCACGCGCGCGCCCCGCATCGCGCCGGTACGGCAAACTCGAAACGGCGGCGCGTGCACCTTGGAGCGCGCTGCTCGATCGGTCTGCAGGAGCGTCGGGGAGGAGGCGGGGGAGCGCGGAGCGGGAGGCCAGCTGGCTGACCCCTCCTCCTCCCGCGAGAGCAAACGCACGCGCGCCATGCTCCACCCCTGCGGGGACGCGGACGCGCGAAGCTTCCCGGGATTTCACGTCGCGCCGTCTCACCTGCGCTGCCGACTCGTCATCGCCGCGCGCATTGTTGCGCTCCGCCGCTTCCCGTCCGTGACTGAGGAAGCGCCGCATTGTTGCGTGACGGAGGGAGGGCGAACGGGTCCTCCGTCACGCAACAATGCGGGGAGCGCTTTCCCTCCCGACCTGCCTGCTGCCACCCGCCGGCCCCAGCAGTTTTTTTTTTTTCTGCCGGAGCGCGCGCGCCCGGAAATCCAGGCGGATTTCCGCGCGCGCTTCGGAGCTCCGCTCGTCCCGAGTCGATCTTCCGAGGATGAAGGGAAGGGGGACGGAAGAGGGAGAAGCGCGAGCAGAGTCCCACCCCCGACCGCGGAGCGAAAGAAAGACGCGGCAACTACCCCGGCACGAGGGGGTGGGGCGGCGTGTGGGCGAGGAGAGAGCCTCGGGGGGCACTCTGGCATGAGCTCCCTCGTGCCAGAGTTAGGGGAAGGGGAGGTCCTCCCATCTCGCCATCACGCCCAGGGTGCGCGCGCGATGGTCATATTCCTCTTCGCTCCTCCACCACCCCCTTCTCCGTCCTTTGCGTGGATGTTGACCCCCCACAGCTCGGCCCGCTTCTGGGCGCGAAGACCTACGGACGCCTGCCGGGAGAGTGAGATGTGCAAACATCCCGGGGGCGGCGACGGCGGCAGCGGCGGCGGAGGCGACGTCCGTCTGGGAGACGGCGGCGGGGTGCTCGAGGATGCGCGTCGTGCCGGTGCGCACGCGCGCGCTCCGCTCCGCTCTGGAGACGGCGGCCGCGTGCTAACCGAGCCGACCTCCTCTCGCGCTCCCCGGGACGCGTCGGGAAGGGAGCGGGGTCTGCGAGAGCGGGTCACTGGACGCCCGAGGAAGCCGGTCGTGCGCGCTTCTCCCGCTCCCCGCGGCCGGGGTCGTCCTGGCAACCACGTTCCTCGGCGGCTCCCGCTGTCGCCAGCCGAAGACCCGGCGCTGCGGGAGGATCTCTTCGGAGAAGGAAGCCTTTCGGGGTTCGTCTTCCGCGGCTTCTCCCCGCGAGGCACGCCACCTCCGAGGAGGCGGCGGCGCGAGCTTGTCCGGAGGGAAGAGGCCTGCAACCAGCCTCCCCGTTCCGGTTTTCCCCTGGTTGCCTGGGGGCAAGAGAGCCGCGGAGAGTTCGCCGTCGGTCTGCGTATCCTCCGGCGAGCTCCACACAGCGCGCCTGGGAAGCGCGCTCGAGCTCGGCCTACAGGGAAGACTCCAGAAGACGGGCCCCCTACCGCAGAAGTCGTTCACGTGGAAGGGGAATAGGGGAGGGGCACCCCGACTCGCGCCATTTCCTCGCATCTTCCGTTGCCCTTTGCTCCATCTGAAAGTTAGGAGGGAGGAGAAGATGCGGGAGAAGGCGCAGGGAGGTCAAGGAAGGTGGCCGGTGAGGCGACGGAGAAGGGCGTGGAGCCGCCGAGGCAGGGTGTGCTGCTCGCCGGTGACCTGCTCGGCAGAGGTCAACTGCTATTTCCGAACCGCGGACTCTTTGAGGTCGCGGCGACGGCCTCGCGAGCGAGCCGTCGTGGGGAGGAGGGGCCGTCGCCTCCGCTCGTGGCACCTCAGCACGTTAAAGGGCGCGCGCGCGGGAGAGAGAGCGGGCCGCGCCCTCCGAAGCGTCAGAGTCTCTCCCCCCACCTACGCCCCCTTCGCACAGGCGCGGGATCACTCGTGGGATCACCCGCGGAAGGGTGTCGGGGGGCAGTCGGAACCCTCCAATCCTGCAGCTCCGTTCCCGGAAGGAGCTGGTGCGCATGACGGCGTCGGCGTCGTCCTTGACTCGGGCAGCAGGGTCGAGGAGGAAGCCCCGGGTCACCATCCCGGGAAGCGAGAAACCGGGATGCTCCTTGCCGGGACGTGGAGGGAGGAGGCGCTCCCGGTTTCCTCAGTCCTGGAATCTTCCCGCGGAATCTGAGGGCCAGTCGTGCAGAGGAGTCGACCCCTCTCCTCCGGAATTTTTTCTTCTCCTTGGCTTCGTTTGGTTGGTTGAGGCAGCCGGGAGGGTCGCCTCCTCCGACCGCGAGAGGG
Organism: Raillietiella orientalis; assembly: GCA_036172245.1. NCBI lineage: Eukaryota > Metazoa > Arthropoda > Ichthyostraca > Raillietiellida > Raillietiellidae > Raillietiella > Raillietiella orientalis. Next base: position 191,706 of record JAYWIR010000027.1, on the reverse strand, counting down.
GGAGGAAGCAGACGGGCGGCTCCCGGCATCTTTCGCCTGGGGCAACCAATTCCTTCCTGGGGACAGCCGTTGGTCCGATGCACTCGTCCGACCGGGGAAAGGGGAGGGGGAGAGAAGACCCCCCTCTGGGTTGGTGGACGGGTTTGCCGCGCAGGAAAGGAAGAACGCGAGCTCCTCTCCTGAGCGAGGGGACCCTACGTGCACTTCGGGCTGCTGCCGTCTCCAGAAGGACGCTCCCTCCTGCCCGAGGTGGCGGTTAGATCCCTCGGGAGGCGCCCCTGCAGAAGGGTCGGAGTGCGACCTGCGGTTGCGTTTTCCCTTGCGCCGCGGCGACCCGCGATCTCCTCAGCAGAGGGAGGGCGGCAGCAACCCGGGGGAACGGCTTGCCCTCTGGAGGGGGAGGAGGGAGAGGGACCCCTCGCGAGAGCGTTGACGTCGAAGGACGATCCCTTGGACGTTTCCCTCAACGGAATCAACCCTCCCTCCGACCGGGTCCTCGGGAGCGAAAAGGGCAGGAAAGAGGGGGAGTAAGGAAGGGTCATCGACTTCCGGGATCGCTGCGAGGGGCCACGAGGCGAGGGAGAAGCGCGGGCCGAGCCGTCTTGCCGCCTCCGAGCAACGGCGCGCGGCAACACTGGGCAGGGAGTCTCCTTCCCAGTCTCGGAGCCGCCGGAAGGCACCTTGCCCTTCCTGGCCGGCTTCGTCAGCCTTCGGGATGCGGCGGGAACCACCAACCCGAAGAACGAGAGGGGAAGGAACTCTCGCTCGCCTCGTCCAGATCGAATCCTCCGGGAGAGCTTTGGGGCAGTCGAGCGGCGACGGGAAGAGGATCCGCGCTGCCGAGCTGCCTGCCGCAGGGAGCCTAAGACCCGTCGGGAAGGGAGGAACGCGGAGGAGGACGCTTGCGGCAGCCATCCCACAGTCACTGCTATGGGAAACGAGGCGGAGCCGCCAAGGTCGCACTCCGTCCCACCGCTCCGCTGCTTGAGGGAGTCTCCCCATCCTCCCCTCCCGAGTGCCCGGAACGGGATATCCTCCCCCCCCCCCCCACGCACACACACATACAACCGCAGTGGCCCTCGGAAAACGACTGTCTTTCCGGGCAGAGCGAAGTCTCTCGTCTCCCCGGAGACGGGGCAGCGGCGTGGACCGAGTCAAGCGCTCCAGCTGAGGCGACAGCGAGTTCGGCTGCCCCGCCCAGCTGCCTCCGCCTGCACCCGGGAAGCGGAACCTTCTATTTCGCGAGCCTCCGGGTCGAAAGATGGCGGGCGGCACTCTGAGCGACGCACCCGCCTTTGCTCGGAGACGGCGAGTCGCGCTGCATGGAAGAGGAAGGGATACCGAGCATTGGCGGCTGCGCAGGTCGCGCAGTTCCAGGAACAGGGGTGAATACGAAAGGGAGGAGAGGAGGTGGGGGAGATATCAGAGCTGTCCGTGACGCCACCGGTGCCTCCCCGTCGCAGTCGCGGAAGCGCCTGGATCCTGGCACACTCCGGATGCACCGAGCCGAGCCAGGGCGTCGCCGCCACGCGGTCACAGACCTCTCGGTCACCTCGGAGTAGACGGAAGGGACAGCACCTTGTTTCTGTGGGGACCGAATCTCCTCCCGCCCCCTCCGATTTCTTCCCCCAGTCTTCGGCGACACTTCTCTCGACCGGCCCCTGTTCGTCGCCGCCGCTGCCGAGAGGCACTGTTATCCTCCGGAGGCAGCTCCGGGCTACGCGCGGGATCTGCTCCGGGAGCGGATGGTCCGAGGAGCGGTAGACCCGGGGCGTCTCGCGGAGGCCGGGGAGTCGGGAGAAGGAGCCAGTTCGGAGGAGCAGCAGCTAGCTGGAGGTGGTGGGCTCTGCCCTCCCTATTCCTTACGCCTGCCGCCGCACGCTCCGACGCTGCACTGCAGTCGCCTCGCGACAGCGGAAAGCCCGGAGGGAGGCTGGCTTTTCTCAGTGAGGAACCTAAGGTGGAGGGGGGGTGACGCTTCGAGGCACCTTCCCTGAGACCAGCACTCAAGAGTGGAGGGGGCGTGCCGTTCGTGGATGCTTCTCGGAGCGTACCAGAGCCCTGAAGCTGAGCTTCCGGACGACGACGCCGTCCCGGATGATCCAGGAGAAGCAGTACCAGTCCGTGGCTTTTCTTCCCAGAGAGCGTCTCGGAAGTCTCTCTGCTGCTTGTGTCCTCCGCTGTGCACGAAGAGAGAGCGAAGGTCGGTTCCTCGCGCTTCCCGCGGTAGTCGGGGGAGACTCCGGCAGGCAGGGGCTTATCCGCCGGACAAAAAGGAGAAAGGGAATACGGGTCACCATAGGAACTCGTCTATCCACTTGACCTCACCCCCCACCGCACTGAGCGGTAGCAGGCCGAGGCGCCACTCGTTGGGGCAGGCGCCCCTCGACCCTGTCAGCTCCCTCGACCGTGGCCTCCTCGTCTACGCAGTCCCGAGGGCGGCGGAGTGGACGAGCCGAGGGGCCGTGCGCTGATCCGGAAGAACGGCCGAAGCCGAACCAACCACGAGCCCGGAGGCAGTTCTCCCGAGACAAAGCGGATTAGCAGCCACGGACATTCCGGGGCCGTTGCTACGCGACGAGGGCATCCGGACGCGAACCGAAGCGACGCAAATCTTCGGGATCGGAGGGAGGCTGCGGAGACAGGGTGCGACATCAAAGCGACGTGACCTCGAATCGCTCCGGGACTCCCGCGAGTTGCGCGCCCCTCGCATCACCGGTTCTGACATTCGCCCTGAGGAGCAGGTCGACCTGGATGCAAATGCGGGGGGGGGAACACGGGCGGTTTCCATGGTGACCCAGGGGACCGAGTCAGAGACAGGCGCATGTCAAGTGCAGCCAAGCCGGCAGTCTGGGCGGCTTTCCGGGAAACTGACCAAGGAACCGACCGGGAAGCGGAAACCCGGCGGACGGTACGTCCTGGATTCCGGCCTTGGAGATCGCCTAGCACCCAGGGAGGGAGAGGGACGGAGCCCTCTGGCGCATCCCTCGCGACCTCGGCTTCGTGACTCGAGAGCCCCGGGGAGGCGGTCATTTGGGTCCCTTTCCAGCATCCCGTGGTCGACCCCTCTCCATAAGCCCCTTCTTCGGTGGCGTTGTTCCCTGCAGCGTCGGCGGCCACTCGGCGAAGAAGGGTGGGCGGGAGGTGCGTCGCCAGGGATACGCGCGCGTGCGCCCTCTTCGGCGACCGCCCTTCGACAAGAAACCGGCCACACACTCGCGGGTTTCCTGCTCTTCCTCTGTCCCCCCCCCCCCTCCACAACCCTCTTCGAGGGACTCTCGCACGTCGTGGTCCTCTTCCCCCGGGCCTTTCCGAGACCGAGCATGTGGCAGACTGTGCTTTTCCGGCCGCGAGGGCGGAGTGGGGTTGCCAGGAATATCCGATCTTTTCTCCCTTCCCTTCCCTCCCCTCTCTCCTTCTCTGCCTCTTCAGCCCGGTTCTCCTGAGCTGGCGGAGGGTAGTGGTCGCCTGCGTTTTCACCATGGGAACGTGAACCGGAAGGGGGAAAGAGGCCCGGCGGGCACTCTCTTGCGGAAAAGCTGCGCTCTTGGGGGAGTCGATCCGGCTCCCTGGAGCAGAGAGCGAGCGTTCCTTTCCGGTTCTTCTCTTGGAATAGCGGTTCCCGCCGCGTCCCGAAGAAAAAGGACCGTCAATGGAGGCGGAGCCCCGACCAGTCCGCCGCTGTGCTCCCGCCGCCGCCGCACGGGCGACAACGCGCGTGCGCAGGAGGTGGCTGAAGCGTCAACCGCGCACGATGAGAGCACCAAAGTGGGGAGAAGGGGAAAGGAGGCGACCCCTCTGCCGCGTCCACCTGGCGGCGGAGGGGTGGGCTCGTCCGGCGTCCATCTTCCTTGCCCCCGCTTTCCGGAAGGAGGGGCAACCGTCCCGAGGTTGCGCGAGGGTGGGGTGGAGGGAGAGAAGGGAAGTCATTTGGCACACCTCCTCGCCACAGTTGCCCGGCTGCTCAGCAGACCCCCTCCAGCACCTGAGCCCCTGGACCGGGATCACGGGTGGCACCGCCCCCCATTCCCCCATGGGAGCCGGGTCAGATACCCGCCTCTTCCCGCGAGCAGCGCCGGGCAGTCGCTTCCCCCCGAACGCTCAAGGGCACCGTACCCTTCCCTCCGTGGGTGGGTGAGGGGAGGCTGCGTCGCTCCTGCCACGCCCTCGAGCTGAGGTCCCTCTGAACCGACCAAGTGGAGGAGGGTCTGCGATCCGGGAGGCCGCCCTCTGCCGCCTCCTGGCTACGCGGGGAGCGTCGGACTCGTAGGGGATCCCCGAACGTATCGGGCGCCCTCCGTGCGGGTGCCTCGAAGAGGAAGTCAGGGGATCGCGGCGGGAGAAGAGGCGCTCTCCACGCGCTTCTGCCCCCCCCCCCCACACCACTCTCTGGTCCCCCCGCCGTAGGGGAGCGGCTTCTTTCCGGACGCGCGTGGGGAGTGCCTGGGGTTCCCTCTGCCCGTTCCCGCCTCCGAAAAGGTCAAGGAGGAGCCCTCCTCCGCTCCCAGGAAGGCGCCGAGGGAACGGTGCGGTTCTGGGCTCGGCGCGCGTGAGAAAAGGGAAGGACAGCGTCCGTAGGGCTGCGTGGGGGATCAAGCAACGAGTGGGTCCTTCGTGACCCCCCATCCTCCGCGGCCGTCTAGCACGCGGAAGCGAGAAGGGGGACGAGGCGGAAGAGGAGGAGGCGGCTGCACGGCAACGCCCGGGAGACGGGTGCCTAGGGTCTCCTCGGAGGGTGGGCAGGCGGAAGTGAGAGGTGTGGTGGGGCACAACCAGAAAGATGGGGGCGGAAACGGGAGGTGGCCTTCCGCACCCGCGGGGTGAGGAGAAGACCGCCGCCGGCTGCTGGACATGCAGGCCGTAGAAGTAGAGCTGCTCCCGCTCATGAGGGAGGTCCACCACCACCAGGGGAATCTTCCCTGCAAGGGCGTTCCACGTGGTGCTTCCGCCGCATCCCCGGAAATGGTTGCCAAGGGACTGGGAAGATCCGGGAACGCGAGCAACCGTTTCTTCCCCCTGGCCCGGTCCGCGCGGTGGCCTCCTCTCCCCTGCCCTCCTCCTTCCCGGGAAGTCCGTGGGAACGTCCTCCCGGGTGGCAACTTCCTCGGGGAATGGCGGGAGAACTCTCGCGCGCTCGGTCCCGCCTTCCCGAACGGGACGCGAGGCGGCGGCCCGAGACGACGACCGCGGGCACGTCCGCCCGCCGTCGCGGGCGGCTGCCCCGTCCCTGCCGCAGCAAACATCCGCTTCCTCCCGCCGGGTAGACGGCGGACGGAGCCCTCAGGCGCCTCGCCATGCCGGGGCGGCTTGTTCCCAGGGCGGTCTCCGCCTCTCTCTCTCACCCGCCCACGCACCCTCTCCTCCGCTTGCCGCCCCGCCCGACGGGACGAAGGCTCGACACGCACTCGGGGGCTTGGACGCGCGCACTCTGGAGCCCCGGCTCCCGTTGAGGAAGTGCGGTCGGTCTCCCTGAAGTTCCCGCGGGAACGAGAAGAGTGCGGCACTCTCACCGGCGGATGTGGGGAGGGAGGAGTCGCCCTCTCCCCCCCACTTATCCGTGTGAGGGTGCTTCTGCAGGGTCTCCGCTCGACTGCGAACAATCGCAGCCGATCTCCAGTTGCAAGCCCGCGAAGGAAGGTGGGCGCATACACGAACGGACGAATCCAAATTTGGAGGGAGGGAGGGAGGGTGGAAGAGTCTTAATCCCTCCCAAAGGCCGTCCACGGTCCACGATTGTGGAAACCGCGTGGTTTGTAGCAGCAGATCAGTTTCTGGACTTTGGGAAAGAAAGCGCCGCGAGTCTCTGACCGAAGTGGGGCCTTCCGTTGCTTCCGAGGTCCGAGAGAACCTTCCCCGTCCACCCTGCCTGTCGCCCCTGCTGCCGAGGAGACGACGAGGTTTGCCGGCGGCTGCCTCCCCGCGAAGTCGCGTCAGGGACGGGGCGGCGTCGGCGGCGCTCTCGTGGCGGCCTCCTGAATCGCGTCCTCTGTGCACCTGGACTGTGGCGCCAGGTCTCTGTCCACGGCGCCCGGCGCTCTCCTTTACCGGTAACCCCGGATTAACTAGCGACCGTCGGGAAAGCGCGCGATCGTCGCACGCTGGTACTCCGTCTCCCCTCGCACAAGTGATAGCCTCCTTATCTACGCGTACACTTGTACGGTGGTGCACCTGCACGTACGTTCCCATTGTCGCCCCCCTCCCCCTCTCTGTGCCCTCAGGAGATGCGTTCGTGTCACTTCTCCCTCTATGTCCTTACAGTCAAGCTTTCTTTTTCTCCAGAAACCTCCTTCATCCTGACTGCCCAACCGCCTTCCTGCCGTCTTCTCTCGGGAACCTCCTCGGCTGCGCTCCCATCCCAATGTCTCGCGCCGCAGAAAACAGAAGCCGTGGGTACAACTGCAGCCTCCAGCACGCCGGTTACAAGGGAAGCGCAAGAATCTCTGTCGCTCGTCCCTGCATGCGTCGGTCACTCTCCCCGACTTTAGGGAACACGGAAGGAAGCGAAAAACATCTACGCTGTCTCCTTAGGGTGACCTCGTATTCTGGGAAAAAACCCGCTCGTGTAGGGAACGTAATTGCTCAATTTTCATTTGTCCTGAACTCTTCGTGGGTTGTATCCGTGCAGTCCTTCCGACGCAGAAGGAAGTGGAAGCTTTAAATTAAACAACAACAAAAAAAAGGAGTCGCCTTGATTTCCGTTACGAGGGGTGGCGATGCTTTCCTGCTGGAAACAAAGGTCCACTCAACTCACCTCACGGGAAAACCAAGGCGCTCTCCGCGAGCGAAACGAAAGAAACGGAATTCTTCCAGGGAGTCCATAAAATCTCGAATCAGCCAATGCGATCCCGTTTCATTTTCGAAAAAGCTGTCGCGTTTCGAGGATATCCCTGCGAGCTTCCCATTTCTGATGGCGCATCACGTGCAACCGGAACCAGGTCATTTGCGAACCGCCGCTCCTTTTGAAATTCACCTCGGCCGAAACGCGCTGCCTCGTAAAACTCGAGCGCGAAGCTCCACCGCCGTGTTTGCATGCTCTTGGAAGCTGCGGCGGGGAGGTTTCCCCCTGCTGCACTTTCGGCATCCCTTGATCGGATCCGGAGCCACCTGATCCTCGAATTCAGGTCTCCGGAGAAGCCCATGTCTCCAGGCAAAAGAGCATCTTTGACATCGCGAGCAGCTCGATTGAACACGATGATTTGCAGCCGATCGGTTTTCTTCCCACATCCCACGGGAGCCTGCGGTACAAGAGGCACGCACGGACCTAACGCCGCGCTTTGCTCATCAGCTTCGTTATTACGAAGTGATTGCGCAACCTGACCAGCGTGACACATTTCAGATTTTCCCAAATAACACAAAATTACCTGTAGAGCAAATCACCGTTTGCCACCTGGAGGAGCGGAGGACGCAACAATGGTCGGGGAGTCATTTCGGGAAGGACGGCGCCCGTTTTCGATAGAAGCGGAGGACGCAACAATGGTCGGGGAGTTATTTCGGGAAGGACGGCGCCCGTTTTCGATAGAAGCGGAGGACGCAACAATGGTCGGGGAGTTATTTCGGGAAGGACGGCGCCCGTTTTCGATAGAAGCGGAGGACGCAACAATGGTCGGGGAGTCATTTCGGGAAGGATGGCGGCGCCCTTTTTCGATGTTGAAATGGCCGGTTGAAATGTCTTTCGCTAGTTTTAGAAACTAACACTTAATCACGGGGTTAATCGAGATACTTTCCTCCATCCACTCCTTCCTCCCCTTTGGGCTGTCTGGTTTTTGTCGCTCCCCATCCCCGATTTCCCAAGTTACCTGCACTCTTTGCTCTGCGAAGTGAGGATTTTTTCGACTTCTCAAGTCTGAACAAAAGCGAAATTCGGGCCAGCAAGAGCGATGCTTGCGCTTCCATGCCGTGAGTGCAGGGCTGCTTCCGACCTGTATAGTCATCAACACCTACGTGGTTGCCACCGGGATCCGGTGCAGACGATCTTAAGATGCTTTAATTATTGCAACCTGGACGTGATTATTCACCATCATGTTTCGGAGGGAAAAAAAAAAAAAATAAAAGTGCTGAAAACGTTCAAGTAATTGACGTAGGAACAATTTGAGGTTTTCAACGATGATCACCACCTCCTCCTCACCTGTCTCTTTGTTTTCTCATTACGTGTTACTTGGGCTGGTCCCAATAACGGAAATATAGGGGAGAAAAAAAAAAAAGAAACCAGCAGTGATGGTAAATAACATTTAATGCATTGAATGATTCTTCTCGAGATGCTTTTCGATCAACTGTTACCCCTTTCTTGTGATCTTTTATTTTCGCTCTCCCGGCCAGTTTTGAAAAGTGCCCGGATGGTCATTAGCGTGTCGCTGCTGCATGTTTCTGGGGAATCCATGGAGCACTTTTCATCTGCTTGTCCATCTACCTATTTATCGCTAACAATTCCTTCACTAAAAGGGAATGGGATCTTTCTGAAACCCGAAACGAGAGGTCGGAAAGGCTGCTTGGTGTGTCGTTTGCATTGAGAAGTGGCAGCTCCATTTAATACGTTTCAATATATTCTAAGAAGGGATAAAAAGAAGCGAGGCACAACAACAAAAAAAAAAAAACGCATTCAAAGAGGGAGAGATTGAGGATGGAAAGGAGGATCACTTCTCACCACGTCGCACTCTTTCTTGCCGGAGGGGCGATTCTTCGTTGCTACAAGGAACCAGCGAACGTCGGCGAGACCGAGGGACGGAAGTCCTGAGAATGCCGGAAATTTGGCGGTTGGGTGAGACGCGCTCGCTGCCGGAGGGACATCCACGCCCAGAAATCGCAATTTGGAAATCAGGAAAACTTCCAGGGCACTGAAGGGTAGTGCGGGAGGGAAAGGAAGAAGACTTTTAGCGGTTTCCTCCTTCGCCCACGAAACAAACTCTCGGAAATAGCGTACGCTTGCGTGCACGTCTTCCGGTGCAGGAGAACAGAATGGGAGCTGCTAATGCCTGAGAAGCTACCGCGGGATGTAGAAACGCCAAGGAAGAATCCGGAGGTTCAGATACAGCAGCAAACAGGAAGGAGTTTCTCCTACTCTTTCTCCCGGTGCGGAGAGAATCCTACCAATCGCCTCCATGTTAAAGGTTTCCAACACACCTGGAGATCGTTTCCCAGTCGGCCGACCCTCCAATTTCTTCGGCCATCGCTCTGAGCTCCTTCCCGGGATCTGCACTCACCAGCCTGAGGAGGGAAAAGGAGAAGTTTCAAGCGTATCTTCAAACCTTTCCAAAGGGTTCCTTCCTCGTGGAAAAGAGGAAGGGAAAGGAAGGAGTTCGTGCACCACGTGGGATGCACCAACTGGAGAAAGAGCGAACACGGGAAGAGGAAAGAGGAAAAAGAAAAGGAGAACCTAGTCTCTCCAGGTTCTCCTTTTCTTTTTCCCCTGCAAGAGGAGGTGGCAAGGATGCATCCGTTCCGTGCCTCTGCATCCTTTCCTCCGGAGACCAGCTCTCCGACCGGTCTCAAACCTGACTGGTCTTCTAAACCGCGGAAATGGACCTTCTGCATGAACTCTGCCCTCATAGGGGTAAAGGAGAAAGGGTGCTACCACGACAACCGTTCGCCCGGAAGATGCAGCGTGACACGGTCGATCCAGCTCTCACAGAAGTGGTGGGAGAACCCGAGGATAACAGTGGCAGGGGCTTTCTTGCTTTTTTTCCTTCGAACCCGCACTCCGAGCTGAAATCTCATGATGGTTTCTCAATTTGCGCAGAAGAGCACGGGATCTCCGCAGTCTGCTCTGGGAAGAGTAGGCTTGTTTTGGTCCAGCCTTTCCCGTTGCTTGGTAACGCAGTGCGAGACGAACAGTTGCGCGAAGCCTCTGAAGTGGACTGCGAGAGAAGTACTGAAGGAACTGGGCTCTTCATCCATCAGAGACTGTCTCTTGAGGAGTCTAAAGGGAATAAGGGTGGCACACAGGTGGATCATCCTCGTTTTCATGAGTATTACCGAGCCTCATTGTAGGCTCGTATCCTATGAAGGCATGAGACCTTTAGATCTGATTCACTTCAGACTAGCGCGTTTTTCCGGTCCACTGGATTGAGATGACGTTCTTCGGGACTTTCCTCCGCTTGCCCAGGCATAGAGGGAAGGGGATAGAGGAGCGTGGAAGAAGGGAGTTTTGAGCGTCGACGCGGGCAGAGGAGTCCGGGTGCGTCTGCCCAAGTCCGCACTCAAAACAAAGAGTCTCCTGACTGAGAGAGAGTGGAAGACAAGGATTTCGACATCGCCTCCCGTTTCCGGAATGTCCGTACCGTCTCAGCAGTCGTGTCAGCTCGCCAAATTCTTTTTCTCGACCAGACACGAGGGCTCAGTCGTCCACTATTCGGTGGCTTCCCAAGAGAAGGTGAGTTCATCTCCTCCGCTCGCAACTGAGAAGTTTTCTCGCAGCTGGTCGTCTAGGGGAACGACGGTTCGTGTCCGAGGGCAGTCGGTTCGCTGCACTGCGTTGGAAGCGACTTTTTTATCTCTCGGAGGAAGATGGGGAGGAAGGAGGGAGAAAGAAGAAAGCTGAAAGGATTGAACGTTTGCACGCATGACGATGAGTCATCTTTCCCTCGGCATGAGTGCTTTTCTTCCCAGGACATCCCGTCCGTCACGCCCTCGTAGAGATATCTCTACGGAAACCAAACCTGCTTTGGCGCTGCAAGCAAGGTAGAAAAGGTCGGCAAAGCCGGATGGTCAAACCACATTTCCTTCCTCTCCCCCGCTTCCAAAATCCGAAGAGCAGAGGAAATGCTGTGAGAAGTGGTCGAAACCCTGGGAGGGTGCGGCGGAAACTCTCCACGAGATGGAGTTGGCGGTCGGCTAGAACACGCCCCCACCCACAGCTGTCTTCGGCTGTAGGAACGGGAATCTGTGGATTGCGTATCCGTGTGTGCAGCCCTGCACTCGCAGCTACAGGAGTATCAGTTGAGCAATCTGATCTTCCGAAGAAGCGAAGACGATGTGAGGCGGCGAGGCTCTTTACAGTTTGGCAGTCAGGAAGAAGAGTCAAGGCAACCAGACTTTATTTGCAAAACTCTGGGAGCACGTAAGGGGAGAGCTGTATAAAAGGACAGAAGGAAAGGTGAAAAGATCCATCAGAGGAAGAGAATTTTCCTGTTCCTGCGGGACGCCGGAGCAATTTGCCGCACAGCAACACGAAATCTATGGTGCCTCTTTGATGAAAACAAACAAACAAACGGAGTCACGAGGTAAATAAAACAAGAACGAAAATGTTTTCACTTTCCTCGTTTCCTCGGGAACGCTCCGGGTATTAGCGACGGCTAGCTCTGGCGAAAGAGGGAGATGGATGGAGAGGGATCGTTGTCAAAGGAACGCAGAGCCCCGATTCCGGCTGCTCGAAATGTTACAGAAAAAGAAAAAAGCAACAACTTTGCATCTCGGGGGGGGGGGAAGGACTGATGGATCCGGCAGAACGTAGCGAAAAATTTCTCGGCTAGAGCGCGGAATTCTTTTCATCCCTCCCCTCCACCTTGCAGATGCATCGGCAACTGCAAAGACGTTCGCAGTGCGTTGACTATTCTGGAGGGAGTGCGTGGAGACTCGTGCGGTGTGGCCTCCTGTCCGAAATGCGGGCGCAGAATCCCCGCTTCCTGCGCAGCGCTGGGCTGGCACAGAGCGTGTATTGCTGACGTGCAGCGGTCCTCCTTGATCTCCACGGGCCGAGCGCTGTTGCTTGCGTTTGTCGTGATTACCAACCGTCCCTCCGAATTCGTCGATCTCTGTATGTGTTTTCGCTGTTTTGAATTTGCCATTTCGACGCCGAGGCCTTTTTTTTTTTCTTCTTCTTCTTCTCTCTCTCTCTCTTCCTTCTATCCATCTTTCTTCTCTTCCTCCCTCCCTTGAGAAAACGCCGATGTTTCCTCGATCGGTTGGTTAAAGGATTCTTTTGTTCCGTCCAGGAAACGTTCGGTACACAAATATGCGTCGCGCGGAATCGCAAATCACTGGCGGCAGCCTCCTTCCTCACCAGTGTTCCCATGCTCCGACAGCCAGCAGCCAGGCAGGCAGCGTCGAGACGAACGGAGGAAAAAAGCGAAAGAAAGCGTATGCGACCGTAAAATTCACGTAAGACACAGGAAAAACAAACGGCGAAGCATAGGGGAAATATTCACACACTCCGAAAGAGAGAGAGAAAAGAAACAAAAAAGCAAATAACGTTGGGCAGCGAACGTGTGCGCGCTCGCGTCGAGAAGGAAGGAGGCGCCCGGGTGCGTCGCACGGCAACGCTGCGAAACCGCGACAGCGAACCGGGGCGAGCGGGAAGAGGTTCGGTTGCGCATCCCCAGCAGCCTGGTGGGGAGCACACGCGGTTCCCGATAGGCGTGAGGGAAGGGGTGCAGCCGGACGCCGGACGGACCCTCCTCGCGTTCCCTTGACAGGAGCCGATCGCACGAAGTTTTCGAACGGGATTCGGGAGCGAGGGGGAAGACGCTGCCGTGCGTTCTCCAAAAGAACGACGCTCGTCAAGATCTCCTGTTTACGTTGCCTGGGCTCCCCCCCGAGAGGCGCGCTGGTCCACGAGAAGCAGGGACTGCTCTTGCCGAACCGAAGAGGGGGGAAACCTTGATTTTTATGCCTGTTTTGCAGCAGCGTTCGTAAAGCACCAAAACGGCGGTCGAATGCAATTTTGCATTTCAAGAACTTCTGGAAATCGCATTTCACTTAAACAATCGTAAATTATCTTCGAAAACACGGGGGGGGGGGAGAGGAGGAGAAGGAGACGGCAGCAAAAGCGCTTCATTATCTCGATAAGAACAAAAGCCTCATCCCTGTTGGAGGAAAAGGGGGGGGGGATACCCAAGGTCTAAAAGGAAAGTGTACGCATTATGGAGCGCGTGATGGTAGTTCGGGATGACTTCCATCGCAAGCGGGTCCTTCCGTTCCCGCTCGGGAACCTCTCACGCGTCGACTTACCTGAAAAGATGTAGGTGCATAGCGTCCGCTGCAGATTCCGTCAGAGACACAGCGTCCTGCAGCCTCCGGCACTCGCTGCCATTGATTTTCACGATCCGGTCCCCTTTAAACAGAAGTCCGTGCGCCCTGCCATCCTTCTTCACCTGAAAAAGAAGGACGTGCAGTCTGAATGTCGCGAGGGGCTTCGCCGAAGATTTCGCTTTCGCCTCCTCAGCTTTTCCGATCCCGGCAGCAGAAGCAGGAGTTTCCCGGAAGAACCTTCGCAGGTTTCTTCGATAGAGTCATGAAGAGGCGCGCTTTTCAAACGACGGCGCCATGGTAACGAACGCTGCTGCCGTTGCAGGGATCGCTGGGGCACCTGCGGGTCACACTGCGCGTCCTCGCACCTCTACGCTGAACGGGCGCGCGGAGGCTGTTCAGCGGCGAGCGGTTCGAAGAGGCGCGGCGGCGCCAGGACCCGTGCAGGAACAGAGAGGGACTGTTCCCTGCCTGCAGGGAACCTTGGAAGCCAGCCTTGGGAGTCGATTTCTTGCTGCGCCAGCACCACAGGCCTCACCTTGCCGCTTCTCATGAGGGGAAAGGGAAAAACGAAACTCTCCCTTTACTGCCTTGGCCTGGATTCCCGTGCTGCTATCTTCAGTTGAACTTTTTTTTGCTTTTTTTTTTTGTCTTTCAGCCGAAAATTTCTCCCCCCTTCGGCCAGGAGCCTCTGCGTTCGGGAGCGCATTTCCAGGAGAGGCAGATGCCTGCGTGTGTCGACCAACCGCCTTCCTTCTCGACGGCCATGCGATGGCCCAAGAGGTGTCGGCGTAGACGAGGAACCACCAGCTGCGCGCGTGCTCGCGAAAGCATCCTGGGGAGTACGCGCAAAGTTTCGAGGCCGACCCGAACGGGGAGGGGAAGGAGGGATCGTTCCCCGGGGAGTGGGTCGCGCGCGCTGATGATGAAAGGCCGAGTGCAAGGAAAACAGGATCGGCAGGAAGCCGGGGAAGGCGCTTCTTATCCGAGGATGGGCAGTCGACGACACGCCCCGAGTCCCCGGACCCCAGCACCAGAGCGCCCCGGACGTCACGTGACTGCATGCCGATCGGCGCACGCGGATGCACACGCAAGCCTGCTCGAGCGCGCGCGCGCGCTCAAGGCGCGCATCTGCTCAGGAGGCGCGCTCCGGGGTCCGGAAGCGCAGGAGGCGGGGATCTTTGGGAAGAAAAGGGGACACGGGCCGACATTCTTCCTGTTCCGGTGGCGGCGACCTCCTGAAGGTCGAAGCGCTTTTGAGCCGGAAGGGACACTTGGAGGCGACACGCTGAGCGAAGGCAGCGAAATAGAACAGGGCGGACTCCTCCTCCACCGACTTTTTTCCCTGAAGCGTCCCCGGACCTTCGAGAACCGCGCCGGGCGAGTCAGGGAGGAGGTGCTACCCGGCGATGTAGGGGGGGAGCAAGGACGCGCGTCTCCCGATCGCGGCGGTCCTGACCTATCGCCTTCCTCAGCATCCAGCAATCCGGCAGGTGGAACCCCGCCCTTTTTCCTCCCTCCTCCCCTCGTCCAGAGAGTGTCTTCGACGCCGCCGCACGGAGACCCGTTGCGGTTTGACGCCAGCTGTCCTTCCGCGGCCCCTCGCTGCGCGTTGCCCTCTCACACGGCGCCCCCGGAGACGCGGAGGAAGTGATACTCGGGAGATGCCCCCTAAGCCTGCCACCGGGTCCGCCCCTCCTTCCTCGGCTCATCTTCTCGTTCTCTGGGAGGGGGCGGCTGCGCGCCTCGGGAGGACGGAGGCGCTGAGCTCCCTCACGTCCTGAAAGGAGCCCCCTGCTTTCCAACGGGTATGCAACGGCTGGCAGATAAGGGGAGGGGAAGGAGGTGCCTTCCTCCTTTCCTTCCATCTGCGGAAACGCGCACACGCATGTACGAAGAAGGCACGTGTACACGTTCCCCGTTTTTTGCACGCTCGTCGGTTCCCAGAATCGCATATGTAATTGTGCGCGTCCTCATAGGTGCGCAGGGACTTGCACTTCCGTGTGTTCGAATGTGTTTTCCAGTGTCTCCTCCCCCGGAGGCCCTCACGTACCAGCTGTAGGAGGAACCACATGACTCGGAGGCCGAAAAGCAGTCGCGGTGACGGCTGCTGCTACCGGGGGACTTGCCCCGGGGATGCAAGTCCTCTGTCCTGCCACCCCTTTTGCGCCCCGCGTGCGTCCGTGTACACTTCCCGTGTACACGAACGAGCGGGACGGAGCCGCCTGCTGCTTGTTCCAGTCGATTCCCTGCGGGTCCTCCCGGATCTTCGTTCCCTGGAGAGGACGATGGGACGACAGTGCCGGATCTCTACCCTCGGACAGGGGCGACGGGGCGAGCCAGAGCGAGGGAAGGAGGAGGAAGAGGAGGGACGCCGTCCGTTGAGCTGGGGTGGAGCGTCGCGCCCACGGGGATGGGACGGAGGGGGGGTGCGCGTGGACGTGGTCGCGGCCCACCCCTCTGCTGATTCCATGATTTATGCGGGGGCGGCCGCGGCTGACCTCGAGGCCGTGCGAACGCGGCACTTCCCGCGAGCACGCGTGGCTCGCGATGGGGACGGGGCGGGGGCACTGAGAAGCTCCGGGGAAGAGGAAAGAAAGGAAGGAGGAAGAAAAGGGAGGAAGGCTTTCCGGCCCCGCCCCCGCGCGGATCGATTCATTTCGTCCCCGCGCCGGCGCGAAGAAAAGCCCCAGAATCCGGACGGCGCCCCATCGGGGAGATGCGTGAAAGAAGAAAGGGAGAGGGGAGGGGGGAGGAGGAGGCCAGTTTTCCTCGGCTTAGCATCCCCCCCCCCTTCCCTCCGTCACGGTCGTAAAAAAGGGATGAGCCGGCGGGCCCTTTTTCGGAAAAGGGGGGGAGGAGGGGGAGGCGCGCGCCCGCTCGGAGGAAACTCGGAGGACGCGCGCCCCGCCGCGGCAGCGGGGGCCAGGGAGGAATCCGGGAGCGTTCCCGCGCCCGAGGGGGTCTTCGGGCGGGGAGCAGGAAGCGGGGACCTTCCTTCCTTCCTTCCCTTTCCCCAGGAGGGATGCTCACCGCGGGCGGGCCAGGCGGCGCGTGAGAGTCGCCGGCCCACCCTTGGGGAGGCCCGCAACGGAGGAGGAAGGCCACCGCCATCTTTCTTTTCCTCTTCCTCACGGCAGCGTGCGGGGGTCGCGCCTGCCCTCGGAACCGGGAGCGGCAGGACCTCCGCGAACCTGGTGCGCAGCGCGGCGGCCATCCCTGTTCTGGGGGCACTCTCTCTTGCTTCTCATTGTGCGTTCCTCTCTGGGTCCCGTTTAGGGACGGCCTCCGTGGGAGGGAGAGCTTCCCACAGACCGCGCACTCGCCACGGGACGGATTCCCCCCTCTCCCCTTAGCCTTGGACCCCTCCCGCACGGGAGGGTTGAGGCGCGGAGAGGGGAGAGGAGGCGGTGTGGGGAGAAAGAGGAAGGGAGGGGCTGCTGGAAAGACCACCGAGTCTTCGCTCGGGGGCCGCCGCTTCCCTCCGGCCAGCGAAGGGGACAGCCGGCGTCCCTGCCGACGGGCGAAGGGTTTCGTTGAGCTGGGGCGGGCGCTTCGGCATGTCGTCCCGACCCGGTCGCTTTCCAGGGCCAGCGGTGCTTGGCTCGAGCGAGGGACGGCGCGGTTGCGCCCAGGAGCCACGAGGTTCGCGACGCGACCGACAGGTGTCAGGGGCGGCGAGCGCCGAGGTAAGCCGTCCCGCGCAAGCCCTCCCCGGCGCGCGACCCCTTGGCGCCTTCGAGAGAGTCACGCGTCCGACCGACGACGGGGGGGTCGGATGCGGCGGAGAGCGCGAGGCGCTCTTTCGCGCGGGTAGGCGGCGGGAAGGGTCACGGAGAGAGCGTGGCCCTTCCATCCCGACGCTCGTCTTCGCTGCGCCACGTGCATCCGTGACGGCGTGACTCGAGGAAGAACGCCGGAGCTGTTGGCCTGGGCCGCCCCGTGAAGAGGTCGCAGTCTCTCTCTCTTTTTTCTCCCTCCTCCCGGAGCGCTCCCGGGTTGCGCCCGCGGGACCGGCACTCCCCCCCGGCGACGTCGTGAGCTCACTTCCGCCGCCGCGCTCGCCGCTGGGCCTACCCAGAGCGACGGGTGCGACTCCGCTTCCATGCTAACGGTGCCTCCCCCTTCGTTCCCCCTCCCCTCTCCTCCCCTTCCCCCTGTCGGAACCAGCGAGAGGCGACATTGGGCCCCTCTCGGAGATCGGCCGTGGCGATAGCCTCGCGTGGACCACACCACACGGAGCGGCTCTTGCTGTCCGCTGGGCCGCCTCCTCGTGTATCGACACGCGCGAGGTCCCACCTCGCCTCCGAGCCCGTTCCGAGTCGCACGCGGACGTCGCCAAACGGGGTACTTCCGCCATTAGCGACCACTTTCGGGCGAATGGGGCTTTATCTGTCGGCTGATCGACCCCGAGAGCGTTTCTCGGCGTCGCCTCCTTCGAGAGAGGGGAGGGAGAGGGGGGGAGGGAGAGAGGCAGCAGGGAAAATTTTTTCCCCGCACGAAACCGAACCGGGAAATTCCCGCCTTTCGGAATTCTCCCCCTCCGTCCTGTTCCTCGCGCCCGCACGGGCCGAGCCTAAAAGCTTTCCGCCTTATCTCGGCGGCTTCTTGCGAGGCGAAGCGGAGAAGAATGCGAGGACTCCGGCGGCAGCAGAGGAGCAGCGCGCACGCGCACGCAGCAACTCTCCCCGCCAAGCGCGTGTTTACTCGGCGTCCCGCGGATTCGCAAGGGCGCCGTATCGGATCATGGCGGCGCGCATTCTTCTTCTTCTTTCACCGACACTGACACACCGTCATCGTGAGCCAATGTCACGAGCGAAAGGCATCCACCGCCTCCCGATGCTGTGCCGCGCGCAGGTAGTACGCACCGCCGCGGCGCAGCAGCGCGCCTCCTGCACCACCATCTGCGGCCATCGGCCAGCAACGGTCTCGTCCGCCTCGGTCGCCATCGGCTGGCGAGAACAGCAGGTTGGCTCAACAGGGCATTCGTGACGCGGAGCCATCGCCTCGCCTAGAGGTCTTGTGGCACCTTGTGACGGAACCCGGAGGCGCCTGCTTCGCAGCGCCACCGATCTTGTGTTGCACGTTTCCATGGGCAACAGCGTGTCTTCGTTTAGTGCTGGCGCGCGAAGCATCAGAAGGATCCACGTTCTATCAGCGACGGTATCAAGAAAAGAAAAAAAAAAGAGGAAGAAGTTTTCCTCCTTGCCCCCCCCCCCCTTTCTTTAAGGAAAGGAGAATCGCTTCGAGGCGTCCAGGACGAAGGAAAGGCAACCGTTTGTACAAAAGGAGGAGCTGCCTGCTCCTTGCGAGGAGACCCACAGAGCACTTCGCAAAGCTTTATTGCGATGATTTATGTGATCTTAGTTGACTTTTATCAGCAGTAGGGGTTTGTAGGAAATCTCTTTAATTATTCACGTCGGTCCATAATTCACGCCGGACGAAGCTCAACGGAGGTGCATGAAGAGCTGGGAATCTCCAGGTTTTTCACCCGCAGGTCTGCATTAAAAGGCGAGTTCCGATCCCCGGCGCGTCTCGTAACGTGCGAATCGCGCGCGTAGGGCTGCGAGCGAGCGAGCGGTGCTCCAGAGACGGAAAGCTTCCTCGGAGGGGAAAACACGTCCAGGAAATGATTCTTCCCTCGATTCCGAAAATTGCGCGTTTCCTCCTCCTTATCGAGGAGAGAGGAAACGCTTCCTTTCGCGCTGGAGAGCGGGCGGCCGGCTGCCGTTTTCGAGGGGAGCGCCGGCGCGCGCATCCAACGCGTGCGGACGGGAGAGGGCACCGCGGGCGGACCGGCCGCGCGAAGACGGAGGAGAAGAAAGGGAACGAGACGGAAAACGAAACTGCTCGTGGTGCACCGTGATCCTCGGGGAAAGATAATGGCTCGCGGGGGGGCTGAAGCACGTTCACCTTCTCGGCATCGGCCGTAATGAATTCGAATGAGCTTTCCGGACTCGTGATCGGAACGTTCGGCTCCAGAAGAGCAAAACGAGAAATCGAGGAGCCGCGCGGAGCAGAACTTCTGGCGCTGGACCGTTGCCGGGTCGTGCGCTTTCCGTTTGCGCCTCGTCATCGCGAGCGGCTCCGAATGCCTCGCATTCTGAACTTGAACTTTCCATTCTCCTCCCCCCCACCTCGAATACATAACGGTGACGTAAGCGCGGCACGCCGGGAATTGTGTTCCCAAGACATGAAATATATCGGAGGAACGGGCTCTCCGGGAACGGAGCGGCAGCCGCCGAAGAGCGCCATGATTCATGATCTGCCAATGAAAATTTGGATCTCCTCCTCCGTTGCGAGGCAACCTGCTGCGTTTTGATCGTCGTGAGACTCACACCGCTGCAGCATCATCATCCCTTCGTCTTTTTTCATGCGGAGTTAAAACAAAACACGCGCGCGCGCGTCATGACCCCACCGGCGAGGGTCCCCCGCGAGATGTGGTCAAACGCTCCGTGCGGGCTTTCGGGCTACCCTCGAAACGGAGCTGGACGGGGGCGAAAGAAGCGGACAGCGCGCATTGCTAGGCGCTCTCGGAAGGAGGTTGCGGTCGCCTAGCAGGGAGGATCCGTCAGTTGAGCAGTGTCCGTGCTTGGCGTCTGCAGACGTTTCCAAACATCCGAGAGCAGACAGGCGGTAATTATTCCAGAGTAACCTGGATTGCGGGCCGCGAGGAAAGGCGCGCTTTCTCAGGGCGGAGCGGAGGAGAAAACGCACCCCGACATGCAAATTACGTTCATATAAAATTCAGATTTTCGACCGCCGAAATTCCAAATGGAAAGCGAAATGTGTCCGTCTTGACGTGCTGCTGCTGCGTTCCTCCCGATCTTCCCGCACGCAGAGAGCCGCTGGGAGGAACGGGGATCGAACTGGAGCGAGTGCGAGCGGGCGAAGCGGGGAGCCGGCCGACGGAACGGGCGGCCCGGGGGATGCTGGCCGAATTTTAACATGTGCGCGGGCGAGATTGCACGCGCGCGCGCGCGCACGCACGCACGCACGCACGCACAAAACAGCGACCGAAACAGAAGGAGGGAAAACTGGACCGCTGCTGAAGACGGGCACGGCGGAGTGAAAGTTCCCGCTGTCTGCCATCTCGCCTGCTCTGGAAATTTCGCTCGTGCATTCCAGATCGGAAGAAAGTCACATCCGATTTGCTCTGCGGGATTCGGCGCTCTGCTTGAGACAATTTCAACCCGCGGAGGGAGAGGGGGGGGGAAGTAGCATTTCCGCCCGTCTCGTTTTTTCCCTTTGTGGTGGTGGATTTCGACGATTCCCATGAAAGCAGCCGGCGAGGATGCTGAGAGGGTGAGGGAAAGTCGGATTTTCCCCCGCTCAAGAAAAGTCGACGCAAAACCTGGTTGCTATGCGACTTGCTCACGCATTTCCACGCAAAGTGGTTTATTGCCCGCGAAATTAGCGGAGGCGCAGAAAGAAGAAGAAAAAGAAAAGAAAAGAAGAAGAAGAAGAAGAAAAAATACAGAAGGCAACTCGGTACAGAGAGGAAGTCGACGGGAAAACGGGCTGGGCTGCTGCAAAGGGCAGCAGAAATTTTCTCCCCGACCATCGTGACAAAAATCGACGGTCACTTCCGGCGAAGGATGGGATTCTCTGTGCCCGTTTCCGTTCCCACTCATGCAGGGGCGCTCCCCATGGAGAACGCTGGTAGAACGAGGCGTACGCGGTCACCCACGTTTCGGCTGCCGAGAATGGACCTGGGAAAGAAGGAGCGAAATCCCCCGAGGGGAAACCACCGGCATCCGAGACTTGCCGGGAGGACTTCGAGCTAGGAGACGTCCAGAGCGCGCTAGGGAGCGAGGCAGCGCCAAATGGGAGGGAAACTCTGCGGCGACTGCGGTGTTCCTCACGGAAGCAACGGATTGCAGGAACACGAGTCGCTTCCCGGGTCCTTCAGGGCATGTGAGCGGCAGGATCGAATGGGCGGGGGGGAGCTGAGGGCGTGGCAGCGCCTTCAGGTCTCCCTTGCCATGAAGACCTTTCCTCGAGTGCCTTCACGGAAAAAAAGCGCTCCTTCCCCTTCTGCCGCTGGGATTCCGATGCTCTACGGAAGGTCTTCGACGCCCGATCCAAGACAGACTCCTCCAGCGGGAGGGACACTTTTGCGCCTAACTATCCTCCTGCAGGGACAAACCGCAAGTCGCGTAGCCGCGACGTCCTCTCGCCGGACCCGGACTCCGGGAGCAGCGAGGGTGGTGCCGGGCGCGAGCGCCAGCGACCTCGCCGCGCGAGGGCGCTGTCGGGAGACGGCGAGGGCGACGAAGCGAAGACGAGGGGGGGGGGGGAACAGCAGCTCTCCTCCGCTGCAAGGCAGGCAGAAAGGCGGCAGCGCTGCTGCCACCCGACCTCGCGCGCGCGACGCTCCGACGGGAGACGAGCGAAGGGCCGTTCCCGGCGAGCCATGCCCTGCAGCAGCACTCGGGAAAGAGAGACAGAGGAGCGGAGTGGCCTTTCCCCCAGGGAGCGATGCCAACGTGTCGGCGATTCGTCCGAGTCCCGCCTGCTGCGCGCGCGCACCGTCCGCCCCCGTCCCCGCGCGTCCTGGCTTCTCTGGGAGCCCTCCGTTCACCCCGCCAGGCCGCATGGTGCGCCCTCCCTCCCTCCCCACGTTGGCCTCCTTTTGCCTCCCTCCCACCGCGCCCTGGCTTTGCTTCTCGCCGCCCACGCCTTTCGAAGAGCGCGGACCCGGACGATCCATCACGGCTCCTTGGGCGAGGCGCCTTGACGTCTCATTCCGAGAGGAATCGCTCGAGAGGGAAGAGGAAGAGGGAGGACTGGACGTCCACAGTTGCATTGAGCGCGCGCTTTTTCGTTCCGGGTGTCCAGATGGTGAGTCGTCTAGCGTCCAGGTTTCGCCATCGAGGGCGTTGCGGTTTGCGAAGGGTTCCGTACGGTGCTCGCAGCCGCGGCGGTGGACACGGAATCGGAGCTCTCGAGGGAACCTGGCAACCGTGTGATTCAGGGCGCACAGATTGCAGGGAGGCGACCGGCCGCGGGAGCAAGCGGTACCGGTTTGGCCACTCGCCAAGCGGCCACCACCACCAGGCTCACTGGACATGGAGGCTGTGGACCCAAACTGCTGCAGGTGCGGGGTACGGGAGTCCCAGCTTCCGCACCTGCTCGTAGACTGTGTTGCCCTCCGACCCCTATGGTTGCGTTACGCAACGGCTCTTCTTGGTGCACCGGCGGGCAATCCCAGGGACGTGATGAAGCGTCTCTTCGAGCACGATGCCCTTTCGCCTGCTACCTCCTCAGCAGCTCTTCGCTGCCTACGCGGGATTGCAGCGGTTTGGAGCGACGCCAGCGAAAGAGGACAGAGCGATAGGGACGCCATCTGCTTATCCCTGCGTTTCCCGCGGACAGCAGCAAGGTGGCCCCACTTAGGGCCATCTCGCTGCTGAGGACGCCCTCCAGAGGACAGTGATTCCTTCCCGTGCCCTTCAGAGTTTTTTTTTATTATTTATTTTTATTTTTGTTTGTCCCCTCTCCCCCCCCCCCCGTTGCCGAGGCAAACCTCGCCGGCCCGCGTGCCGGTTCCGAACTCTTTCGGACGTTGTAGGGCCGATGGCCCTAAACATGCTTGTTTGTTATTTTTTAATGATGGGCGTCTCGGGCGGGGCACCCGGGTGTTAAACCACCATGCTCACGAGAGAAAGCGCCGGAGAGTGACTGCGGCACCACCTGGATGGTGCTTCTGCAACAGGATGTCGCTATGGATGCTGTCGCGAGGAATGCCTGGGGTTGCTACTGCTAACCGGAGGGACACCCGTACCCGAGAAGCAGTACCAATGGGGAGGGTCGGGGAGGAGGAAAAGGGGAAAGGGATCGGAGGGAGCAAAGCAGCGAGAAAGAGGAGGAATACACCGGGTAGGAACACGAAGCAGGAAGCTGGTCGGTAGATGTAGGACCTTAATGCGGCAACGACTCGTTCCCGTGGGGTAGGAAGACCAGAGGATGTGCACGCGCTCCACTTCTGACGGGAGTTTCCAGATGAAGTAGGGGAAGGTCAAGAGCTCCTGTTCTCCATTCCACGGGACCCGGGACTACCACCGCAAAGAGAGGAAGGAAAAGAGCGCTCTTCGATGAAAGAACCCTTGTTTCCTCTTCGTGAGATGCGTGCAGCCGCCGCTCACACCCACGGCCACAGCAAATCGCGCGATTCTCGTCGGAGAGAGGGCGTGCGTCGTGCCTCTTTGGCAACGAGTAGTAGCAACCATTCGACAAGGACCCTTCCCGCAGCCCTCGATGGCACGCTGGAGAGAAGAGGTAGTGGAGGAGTGCTAAAGGAGAGTCGTGTCCTTGGCTGCTCCCTGACTCGCTATCGAGGGCTCCTTCCCGATCGTCACGCCCGATTCGGGAACTTTCGGTAGCTTTTCGGCGCGCATGACTTTTCTCGCACGCTTCCCTCTGTAGCCCAGGAGAAGCTGCCCCATCCGAATCATTCTGCCGTATCTTCCTCAGGAATGACTCCCGCGTTTCTGCGTTCTTCCGAAGGCGAGCGCCAGCAGCTTCTACGCTCAGCGCTTACCGACAGGTTTCCGGAAGGTCAGCGGTGCGTCCGAGCTTAGCAGGGGAAGACCGCGCTCTCTCGCGGCCGGACGCCGAAGCTTCTGTCTGATAGGAAGCGAGCTTCCTCTCGTTGCTTGGAGCGCTCGCGCCTCCCTTTCCATGCCTCGCATCCCAGAAGCCGCGGATACACTGAGAAGGATTCTCGGAAGGAGGGGAAACCACCCTAAGGCTCTGCGGCAAAAGCGTGGAACACCGACATTTATCTCTCAGCTCTTCCTTCCTACATCTTCCTATGCCACCTCAGAAGGATAGCGAAGCTTTTCCCCGGACCTGCTCATCTCATGAGATTCCACATTCTGAATCATGTTCAGGTACTTCCGGGACACCAAGATGCTTTCTCGGATTCTGGAGCAGCGCACCTGCATTCACTCTTGCTGCATCCCATGGTTACCTCATCGAGACAACCTGGACAAGACCGGCAGAACCTTGGTGTTCGGTCCAACCCTATCCCGGAGAGCATGCAATCGTGCCGATGAAGAGTTCTTGGAGAGCCTTCTTCCTGACATTTCCCTTCTCCTTCCAACTGGGCGAAGGCCCGTTTTTTCCGACCGCCTCATCTGTCCCGGACGAAAACTCTCCCTGGATCAGCGGCGGCGGATTAGGCAGCCTCATTCGGGAGCACAGGTGGACCACGGAGAAAGGAGGAAAGGAGAGGGCCAAGGGCGGAACGTCCGTAAGAGGCCCTCCTCCTGGAGGAAGGGATGAAGAGGGATGGAGGTCTCCTTGCAGGACGGCGGCGCGGGTGCGATCTCTGGCGGGAGTCCGCATTAGTTGCTTCCTCCTCCCAAAGAGTGCTCCGCTTCCCGTGGAGGCGCGTGCTCGCGCCTTCCGATCCGGCGGGCACACGTGCTCTGCCTACGTCACGCGTCAGCAAACACCTGTTCGGGACGTCTTTCTGTTCGCTTCCAGAGCGTTCTGCGGAGCGGACGAGCAGCTCTGGTCTTCCGGAAGGAGCGGAGTGAGGACGGGAGAGTCAGGTTCCCGCTCTCCCGCTCAAGCGCTTGCAAAGGATCGGTGCTCTCAAGAAGGAGGCAAGTGAACCGACACCTTCCTCTCCTCCCTCCAGTCACGAACGGGTGCGCAAGACAGCAAGCGGAAGGTTCGCCGAGAGTCTGTGTGTGGGGGGGGGAGGAGGGGAGGAAAATTGCCGAGGGAATTTTCTTGACTTCGGAGTGGGAGCCAGGGCTCCCTACGGTATCCCTTAGAACACCGGTCACCCGTGCTGAAGGGAGATCCAGGGAGAAGGGGGAGCCGCCACAGCCACCGCTCGTGTGCCGGCCGGTGCTCCTCCCTGCTGGTGCCCTGTCTCGTCTCAGAGAGAAGGGCAAAGGAAGCGACTGCCCTCCAGCAGCTGAAGCTTGCATGGGAGAAGTCGTCTCATCCTCCCAGGATTCGCGCGCTTAAAAAGCACCCCCAATAGCTGTCCGTACTTGAAAAGGGATGGCTCCTTCGGAGGACGGCCGTGAAGGGGAGAAAGAAGCGTCTCGGGCTGGAAAGACGGCGCTCGCAGAGTCCCATTTTAACTGAGGAGGAGGGAGGGATGAAGGAAGGACGGAGGGGACTCCGTGCACCACCCGGCCTTCTTCAGAACGGGCCAGGGCGACCAGGCTGGAAGTTGGCACAGTCCCTGCGGTCTCTTCATCGGCTCGAGACCGCCGGCGGCGGCGCGGCGGTGAGGGATGGAAGGGGGAAGAAAAGGAGGGGGGGATTGCAGGGCGTCCTGTCGTCCGAATGGCGCGGTTGCTTCCTGCCATCCCTGCCAGAGTCCCTTCGGCCCCTGGACGCTGGCGGCAGAGTTCACGAGCGACGGGGTGGCGGCGGTGGTGCTGGTCTTCTGGCTTGTCAGAGGTGGGCGGGAAGCAGCGGAGGCTGAAGGCAAGGTGGTCCCCCACCCTCTTTTGCCAAAGCCCTTCTCGGGAAGCCCAGAGGAGATTGGTCAACCTCTCCCCGAGAGGACTCGCCCACTTCCCGGACTGGTTCTCGCAGGGACTGGACGACGGCGAACATCGGTCCGCGACCCGGCTCCCGGAGGCACTCGGTTTGCGGACCTGCCGATCGGCGCGCCACTGGGGATCCCGGGATTCGACCGCGAACAGGACGCATCGGCAGACCACTCATCCGCGCTCGCACTCGCCCTGAGTCCTTCGGCGAGCTCACGGGAGCTGCGAGGGTCGAGGGAAGGGGAGGGACCGACTCTTCTCCAGGAGCCCTCTTGGCGAAGGGCCGGGCGGCCTACAGTCCAGCTGGGTCCCCTCCAGAGTGGAATGGGAGTCGGGCAGAGGTTTGAAGCCTCTCGGGAAGGGGAGGGGAGCGCTGGGGAAAACTGTCGTGGGGACTTCGCTCCCCTCGCTGAGTTCTCTCCGGCCTCTTCCTGGCCACGCGCGACGCCGCACTCCCGGGAGGTGCAGCATCTGCAGGCGTCCTCCCCCCAACTCCGGAAAAAAGAGGGGGCGAGCTGCTGCTGATGGGAGGTTGGCGCCGTCAGAGGCACCTGCTTTCGGGGCCTTGGAAGCGGAAGACCCTCTCCTGCTTCCGGTCTTCCAGGGAAACGAAACTCCGTTGAGGTTGATCGTAGCATAGCAACGCGTGCTCTCCGGCGCGGGGAAGGGGTGGCCGGCGTAATGATCCTGGTTCGCTGCCGCTGCAGATTTGGTCGCGAGTGAGGGTCGCCGCGCTTCTTGGTATCTGGAGCGACCTCTGGCCACTGCCCCTTCCCCTCGTCCTCAGGAGCGTTCCGGTGCCTCCCCCGCCGCGTGGCGAGACGGGGAGAGATCGCGGGGAACGGGGGACGCGTGCGCGAGAAAGAGGGTCGGAGTTTAGGTAGAGCCGGGGTCGAGACGCACGAGAGAATTCTCTGGATGTCGCGCGCGAGAGGGTGAATCCGATCCCCGGGGGGGAGAGGGAAATCTCCCTGGCAGTCACGTGACCGACGAGGCCACGTCACACTGTTCGAAGCGCCGCCGCCGCCCTTCGGCGGAAACGAACGGGCGGCGGTGGCGGCAGTGGAAACTGCGGTGCGCGTGCGGGTGGGGTAGGAATCAGGGTCACGCCGCTCGATCCCTGCCCGGTCACCCCTGGGAGTGACGAGAAGTCCGACGTTTCGACCCCGTCTCTTCAGCAAGGGGGGAACCGCGCCGTCACCCCTGCACCCCCCCCCCTTCGCACTGCTTCCGCGCTCTCATCAGCGGGTAGCTCTAAGAGGAAGCGGGGAGAGGGTGGACACGGGTCTCTGGAGCACCCCGTCTGACCGCTGCCTTCTGTCCTGCGGCTGCACATCCCGAGCGAAGGGACGCCGCCGCCTCCCCCTCCCCCTGCAGGAAGAAAGGAAGCGAAGGAGAGAGCAGCGAGGGCGTTTCCATCCCGTCGCGGCTACCCGGGGCACGGCACCATCTGCAGCGTCTTTCTCGGAAGCAGAGGTCCTCCCGGTCTTCCCCATTTTCCTCGAAGGATCCCCAGTCCGGAGCAGGGAACGACCTACCTTGGAGACGAGCAGCGTTCCCGGAGACGCCCTGCATACGTGGAATCCCCAGGGTCGACCCCCTTGCAGGGTGACCTCGTGGGTAGTCAGGAGCCCCGCCGAGCAGGGTGACACATCGCTGTCATCCACAGGGGGTGCCAGGCAGGCGCAGACAGAGAACCTGCGCCACGCTCGCGATGGCACAATCGCCACCTTCGCTGAGGAGGACTCGGGGGACGCCATCGCACTGCCGCCTGCTGCGGCTGCTGCATCTGCATCTGCCGGTCCCGCGCGCGCAGCCTCCCGGCGTCTCCGTAGCGGCGGCCGCAACACCTGCAGCAGCATCACCAGGCCTTTCTCCCCCTCCCCCCTCCCTCGCTGCTGCTGCTCCTCCCCTCCCCCTTCCGTCCCCTCTCGCGTCGCGCGGAGGCACCCGTGCAGTGGAAACAGACCCGGGGGCCTCCCTCGGATTTGTACGCTTTGGCTTGCACTCGAGACTCAGTGGGGGGGACCGATCCGCGCACCTCTGTTCCGAGGAGATGACTACATCAAAGACCGTGCCGGCGTTGCGTGGTCGGCTTCTTGTTCCGACCCGATGTGATCCCTGTTCTGTCGGGGGATGCCCGCTGACTGCTGCAGCTGTCGCCTTCCGGCTGGATTTGGGCGGACTTCCCTCCTCGAGGGGACGGAGCATCGAAGGCCACCCCCTTCCCCCTGTTACCAGGATGTCGGGCCACCCGTCCCCTTCCCGTTAGGCGGGGCGATGGACCGAGCGACGGACGTTCGTCCGGGAAACGACGGGCGTGGGAGCTGCTCCCGCTGAGAAGGACCCCTAGCGAGCGAAGGAGGAAGCGGCCGGCCTGTTCCTGCTCTCGCCTCCACCCGTTCCAACTCCTCCGGTAGTCGTGGCGACCCACGAACGGCAGAAGCGCGGCACACTGGCTGCTGGCTGGCAGCGCGGCTGCGCCTTCTCGGATCGCCGTTTCTTCCGCGGTTCCCGTCTTCGACGCGCTCCCGAAGACGTAAGGGCCACCCGGATCGGAGCATTGCCATGACGACACAGCGGAGAGGATTTCCACCAGGCCACGTCCCTGGAGAGTTTCTTTCTAAAAACAAACAGGCTGGAAACACGCTGGTGCCCAGTCGAGGACAAAAGACATTCTAGGGGGAAGGGGGGGTCCACCGACACGCAGGCTGGGATATCCGAAACTCCGGAACGGAAGGGAAGTGAAGGAGGATGACACACAAAAAAATGAGGAAATCCGGGGTGGGGATGGGGCAGGAGTCTTTGGGATCACCCTGTATGCCCCTGGATGAATACGTAAAAACCGGGAAAGGTACGGAGCGAAGGGGAGTAGGAAAAAATGAAAAAGGAAATAGAGGGTGGGGTCAAGGGTCACCGATGTCCGCCGTTCTTTCGCTTCAGAACCGGCGCTGGATGCTGGAGATCTCCTTGACTTCCTCTTGCAGGTGAGGCCACCTGGCAGCCGCCCCCACGTAGGCAGTGCCGCCGTCCCGGTGACCTCCCTTGGCTGCATCGTCGCCGCCAGCACGCGTCGGGCCGTGACGATGGCGCAGCGATGGTGGCGATCGCGGTGCCCGTCGAAAGGGCTCCCGGAGAGAAGCGTCGTCGCAACAGATCGCGGGCGGGGTGTCCTGGTGCGGGAGGGCTGAAGTCAGCCTCTGCCGCAGTTCCTGGAGGGCACCGCAATCCCAAAGCAGATGCGGGGTGACTCCATTGACCTGTACCTGGAGCAACAGTTCGGGGATGCGATCCCTGAGCAAACGAGGGTGCCGTCGCTGGAATCCCCAGTGGAGAAAGCGCTCTGTTTCCAGGAGAGCGGGAACACAGAAGTGCCCAAGCAATGGAGAGATACCACAAGTTCTTCGGTGCCTGCACCCAAAAGTTCGCTCCACCGAAGGAGTCTCGTCGCTATGAGACGCTCAATGGCAGCATCCGCCAGCTCGCGCGTCTTCCAGCCACCAAGGGGTTTCGTCCTTCCCAAGGTGGTGCCGGAAAAATCTCTCTGGAAGAGGGGATGATGTCGTCGCTTGCCCTGAGGGCAGACATCCGCAGCGAGGGATGTGACGACCATGGTCGACCATTCTGCCGTTTGCTGCATCACCACTTCCAGAGATTGTGGCGGGAAGTGTCGCAGAGATCCTCCGGGCGCATTCCCTGGGATGCAGCCCAGGATTCAACAGCCTCTTGCTGCCAGGCATCGAATTTCATCGGGAGGCAGGAGATCCAGGACTGGAGTCCCACTGGAGAGGCGCGTTACCTCAAAGGGAAGCCGAATGACCTCATCCGGAGGTTAGGTCAAGCAGCGAGGTCTCCGGAAACGGCAGCGACATTCGCTGAGTTAAGCGCTTCTCCTCCACTTGTGATCTCCTACCCACCTCTCCTTCCCCGTTCTCCTCTCCAGATGAAGGTCCCGCGAAACGACTTGCCCTCCTCTCCTCGTGCTCCCGTCCCTAGCAACTCACTCGTGGTCCTGGAAGGCATTCCGGCAAGATGAATCGCTCTCTGAGAGGTGCGCCGCGCGGGTGCAGGAGTGACGGTCCTGGATGAAGGACAGATCCCCGGAAGTGCAGGGTGTAGGGGCGTGGCAGAACTGTGCCTCTCTGACCCTCCGCTGCTCTCCGGCATCGAATTCCTCCCGGAATCCTAATGGGTTCCTGGAGGATGAGCGTTCCGTGGCTTCCGGCGTTGCTGTCGACCCCGAAGCTCTCTCTTCGCTCCTGTCCGCTGGAGCTGCCGGGTCAAAGCAAGAGCAGGACCACTGTAGCGCCACTGTGGATGACGGAGAGCAGGCGTTTCTCCGGTACCCTCCATCGCCGGCCCTCCCCTTCAGCCCCAAGCGGGCGGGCACCTGCAGGGCCGCACCGGTCTAGCTTGGCTTCGGTGGCTCCCACATCCCTCCGCTTGGCTTTCTTCCCGTCATCGGAGAGGAAACTCCTTCTCACTGCCCGCGATCCTTGAGTGGATGCAAAGGACGCAAAGGATTCTGCACCGGCTCTGACGATAGGAGCGGCGAGGGGAAGGGGGGAACTGTTTTCCATGGGAAACGGGATGAGAGACTCTCTTTTTTCTCTTGATCTCGGACCGGAGTGGACTACCGATCTCTCTAATCCACCTCCTCGTGGCGGGAAAACCCTCCCCTCTCCCCTGTCCCCGCCAGCGATGTGGTGTCAAGCTTGGAGCAGCGCCATCTTGTGGGAAGTCTCCGCACTGCCTGGCCGTCACCGACGGAACGCTGCCGCACGCAGGAGGGAGCCACGAGTTTGCTTCGGTGAAGCTCGTCGCAAGCGGATGCCGAGGAACCTGCGCACTCGGTTGCTCGAATCTCGGGTTTCTAAGTCTCTCTTCTCGGATGCGATGCTCCGAACGGGAGTCATTCTGCCTCCAGCCTGTTTATTCAGAGCTTATCTTCGCTTCTTCCTCCTCCCCTCCCCCGTCCTTCCTCCACCCCGCCATTCACGACGACGATCCTCTCAACGATGATGCAATCTCCTTAACGCTTCCAGCCGAACCGCGGCGCGGGGGAGGAGGAGGGTCGGCTGCGCCACGATTGGCTGCTCCGAGGCGCGAGCCACTTGAGCTAAAGAAGCAACAGCCCCCGGAGGAAAGTCATACAGATTTTCGAGATGTTCCCCCCGTTATTACGGAATTTATCTTTGGTTTCGCGCCACCGGATGCTTCTCGCCCCTGCTCTGCGGATGACTCATACGGCGAAGGCAGGGGGAGGGAGGGTGGTGGTGGTGATTCATCTCGAAGAAGCTCCCCCCCCGTTTGGAAGAACCGCTGACGGACCTCGGAGGCATCGCTGCTGCGTTTTTCCTGCTGCCAGGCACAAAGGCCACCAAGGGGGGAGGGAGCCGGCGCCATCCCTGAGCCAAGGCCAACGCGGAAGAGATGCTCAAGACGGAGGGCGAGCGCTCTGCAGAGAATGAAGCGTGCGCCTCGATTTGGCCTGTCTCTTGAGGGAGCAAAGGATGGGTTGGACGAACGGTTCCGTGAGGCCACGGAAAGGGTCGCCGGCTGCCCGTAGAGGCGGCCCGTGGATGGAGTCGACCGGGGCGAGGACACGCAGAGGGGGGAGCGCACCGTGTACTCGCGATTCCGTGCCACGGGAAGGCCCCGTACGTTATGGAGGCGGTGCGACACGCGTGACGGTTTCCGGGCGCATGGAGCGGGCCTCTTGGTGCCTGGCGGGACGCAGCCGCCGGAGGTCTGCGTGTCGGTTCCGCACACGCTACGAGAGAGATCGTCCGCGGCGCTTGGCCCCCCGTACTCAGAAAAACTCCGCTCCCCCCCCTTCCCCGTGCCGGAAGCGGCGCTTTGGAGACATCGAGTCCGCGGCGTGGGGGAACTCGCCTCCGGCTGCTCCTCCCCCACTCGGCGCGAGTGCGGATGTTGACCAACCTCCGGGACGCCTCTCCCGCGCGCGCAGTCAGAGGGAAGGGCGTGTCCCGGCTTCGCCCTGAGGAATCGAAGAGCAAACCGAGCCGTCTCCCAGGGGAACCGGCTTGCCGGGACGCCTTTCCCCGGTTGTTCCGGGCAGACGCGCGCCGCTTCGGGAGTGGACGGAGTGGAGGCTCTTGCTGCGTGGAAGCTCAGAACCGAGGAAGAGCCCCTCGGGCCGAGGGCCCCCGGAAGGGAATGGAGGTAAGGTCGAGTGCGGGGTCGCGACCGCGCGCGCTCGCCGGGCCGGATGGCGATGGCCCGCTGCTGACCGAAGATGCGGTACTGCGCCATTCCTGAAGCCGTTAGACTGTTGCCCCTCGGACAGAGATCAGGGTGACCCTCCCAACGGCTCGCGGGCATGCTCTCCTGGAGAGATCGAAGGTCCGCTTGCTCCTCGGGGAGTCCGGAGGCGGCGGCGGGTTCGGAAACGGCGGGTGGGCTGCTCCTTCCTCCCGGCGAGCGCTTCCGGGATCCTGGAGGGGGGCAACTTCCGCCCACCCCCCTCGGACCGTCCGTTCTCTGCTCCTTGCAGCTGAAGGAGAGGGCTCGGAGGAAGAGCCGCGCGCGGGTCAGAGCTGGCGCTGCGCTCACATTGGCGCGACCTCGGATCCCTTTCACGACCTGGAAGAAAGGTTCCGTTGCCGTGGGGCTCCCCTCAGGAGCCCGTCGGACTGTCTCTGTGTGCGTTTCGCCCCTCCCCTTCCCCTTCACCCCCTTCGATGGCTGCCCGTCCAGGGCTCTCCGCCGTTCCTTGGCAACGAGGGAGCGCTGTTCACTCTCTTCTCCTTCCTTTCCTGCCTCCGCGGCCACTCGCAGGTGGCGCGCGCGACCCATGGAACCGTTCTGAGACCTGAGTCTTCCAATAGCGGACCGCTGTCCTCCCCGAGCGAAGGGGAGTTCGTCGTGCCTGCAACGTGGTGCTGGGATCTGCAGGGGGCTGCCGGCAAAGCGGGGAGGAGCGGGGAGGGCGCGGACTATCCTGACCTCTATCAGGAGCCACCAGCATGCGGGTGTTGCCAAGCGAACCTTCCCCTTCCGGTGACCACTAGGAAGAGACCCTGAAAAACTCGCACGCGCGAAGACGGAAAGAGGCGGAGTCCGCCCTCTCCCCCGGCCTCTGTTAGGGTGGCGAAGTGGCTCCACGCACGCTCGCGCACCGGAGGGGCTTCCCCGGCGCGCGTCCCTGCTTTCCGTCTCCCGTGCCAGCGACGTGTTCTCCTCCTGCGGCGACGGCGCGGGTTCGCGCCCGTTGGTGTTCCTCGGTGGTGTCTCGGAGGCCCCGCGATCGCGCCCCGGGTGAGGCCTCAGGGAAGGGCCGGACGTAAGAGCCTGCACGCGCGCGCCATCTTGGGAACGGGCGGCTCCACGGTTCCTGGGGTCGGAGAGAGCGAGGCGACGCGAGTTTTCCGTGATGCGCGCACGCCTTCGAGAACCTGGCGCTCCCATCGCTGCTTTCCTGTTTTTTTGTTCTTTTGCCCACAAAGGAAGCGGAGATTTATGGGTATTTGTAGAATGGGGGAGGAGGGAGGGAGAGGAAATAAAATAGAAGGGACCTCGTATAAAAAAAAAAAAGCATTTTGACTCGAAATTCTCTTTCCAAAACTGAATTCATTCGGCAAAAACTAAATAAATGAATAAACGGCGTTTACGACAACAATAAAGGCTGTTGCTAGGAAACAGAGGTTGAAAAAAGAAGGAAAGCAAAAAATGGCTCTGCGCCTCTGCTCGTTTTCTTGTTTTTCTTTTTTTTGCTTTCTATCGGCTGCCGAGTGGTCACCCTGCTTCAGCGTTCCACAGCTGGTTCCGCGCGCAGGACACACAGTTGGCGGCTCTCCCGGCAGCGCAAACGTTGGCGCGTCTATTCGTTCTCCCTACGCGCGGACGAAAACGGGAGGGAGCAGGGTTGAAGGAGCGGCCCACCCAGTCCCTTTCGGAGGACCGTGGAGGAGGAAGCCAAGGCTCCACCGGCTGCGACCCAGTCGTCGAGATGGGGGGGGGGGGGGGAGGCAGGCCTGCCTGCCCCTGCTTCCTCCTAGCTGCACCTTCTCCGTTCGGTCACGTGGGCGACCGCGCTCACACGTTCAGGGCTGCACCACCTGGGTACGAGTCCGCGCCTCCGGGAGGAGCGAGCTGGCCCATCGAAGAAAGGGCAAGGGTCCTCGATTTAAGGGGGTTAGGGAACGGGGGAAACTTCAGAGCTTTCCCCGTTTCCACCCTCTTGAGTTCTCCTGCCGCGACCCGCTCAACCATCTCTTCTCCTCCCTTCTCTCCAAAAGGGCTACGGGATCGATCTCTCCTTTCTCGCCCTGCGTCCGCCCGACCGTCGCCAACCGAGAGCTCCCGGCGTCTTGTCCGGGAAGCTCTCCCCTCTCCTCCTTGCCTCACCCCCGGGCGGGAGCCGAGGAAACGAGGGGACCCTTTTCAAGGTCGCCTCCTTCCTTCCCCACGTCCTGCGTCCTTCTCCTTCCCTCTGGAGCGAGGCGGCGACCCAGGGTTTCTCTCTCATCGCGGTTCATCCACGATTCGCCGGAGGAAATTCTCGCCTTACCTCCTCCCCTCCGCCCGAGGCGTCGGCGGAGGAGGGGGAGAAGCGGCGGATGCAGCTGTGTCCAGAGCGACACCCGAGCTCCTGTTCCGTCCGCGGGAGGCGCCACCAACCAGTGGGTGGCCCAGAGGCGCGTGTGGAGGCCGACATCCCTTCGTTCCAGCGCGGGATGCCTGGGGCCTCCCCTGCGCCCCCCCTATCCGTCTGCATAGGGCCCCTTATCATCTTCTTGGCTCCCTTTTCTCAGAGGACGCAGCTCTCAGGCGATTCTTGGAGGCGGGAGGGCGTGCGCGGAGGTGAGTCTGAGGAGCAGGGGTCCGCCCTCCGCTCTGGGGGCGCCGGAACCCTAGAACATGCCAGGGACCCCGAGGCCCTCCCTCCCGCTGCTCCAGGCTCAGGAAACCTGACTCCTCCCTTTGCCAGTTTTGCCAAGTCCTCCTCCTTCCGAGAGACGCGCGGACGTGCGTGGGACTCGCGTGCGTTGCAAGAGAACTCTCGCGTCCTTCCCGCGACCACCGGCGATAGTCGAGTGGCCAGCCGCAGCGAATCTCCCCTCCCCCTTTTTTTAAAAAAACGAGATCCCCTGCTCCACGAGATCAGTAGCATCGCGATGGGGACACGCTACCTGGACACCAGTCGAGCCGCGTCTCTTAGCCAATCGCAGCACCGGGATGGATCACAATCCAGATTCAGGCATTTCAAAAAACGCCCTTGAGGGAAAAATGATCGTTCTTGGATGTGCGAAAAAAAAAAAAAAAAAAAAGATCATGGGATGCCACCACGCTTTGCTGGGCAGGAAACTATTCCCTACTCGGTTTCGACGTTCTCCATGGACGCCCCGGGGTGGAAACGAAGGTTCCCGTTCTTCCCGCCTAAGAACGGCGCCTCCAATTCTACGACCCTCGGCAGGATTGAACCCGCCGCTTCTTTTCGATCTAAGGATGCGTCAAGGGGAGCGAGACCGCCGATTTCGATGTCCATTTTAAGGGCTCACCAGGCCCTCGAATGGTCTCCCTAACGAACTGCAGGCGCCTCCCTGCACCTTCTAGGAATCCAAGGTTCGTCTGGATTCCCGGAAGAAAGACCTGTGGTTGCTGTGCCGCCGCCGCAGACACACACCAAATGAAGCGGGGAAGGAGGAAGTGCATGCTGCTGCTCCCGCTAGGGTTGCTGCGCCCACAAAGCCTCAGGTCGAAAAGCCAGCGCCAAGGTTCCCGCGTCTTTAGATGGTGGCTTTGAGGAACGCCTCCCTGCTCGGCGAGGATGTGGAGCACATAGGAGTCCCCCTCGATCCACTGCGGTTGCTTCGTGCGGCACTCGCACTCCTCTCTGGAATGGAACTTCCGTCTTCCCGTGGCGCTGGCGCTCGAGGCAGCTGACCGGCGCGCGGCGGGCAACTCTTGTCGAGCAGAGTTGCTTTCCGAAGACCTCATCACGCAGAACCTGAAAGGAGGCAGGTCCAGAACAAAGCTGCTGCGAACCCCCGTGACGATCGAGGACCGATAGCTCTTCCTCTTTCCAGTGGATCGCCTCATCGTGGTCCACTAGAGGGCATAGCCGCACGGATGCCACCAAGCGGCGTCCCGACGGGAAGAGTTGAGCAAATTCGGCACCGTCCAGGCGGGACACCTCATCGAGAGGGTCCGGGACCGGCGCATGGGGACGGGCAAGGGCCGGTGCGGTCCACGTTCCTTCAGGGTTCGGAAACGCAGAGCAGAGCTTCCTGCCTCGGGCTGTTGGACGGCAGCGCGCCGCATGGCACCCACGGGACGGGAATCGCAAGCCTGCAAGCGTTGCGCACGCGCTCGCGGCCTGCGGTCGAGAGCGCGCGCGCGCTCAGCTGCTGTTGCCCCGCCCCGCGACACCCTTCCGGGCGAGGTGGGAATCTCGCAGCATTCTCTACTGTTCCGCTCCTCCGCCCGGTGAGGCCGCAAGGCGGACCGATTCTCCCTTGGAGAATGCAGTGGAGGAGGAGGTGGCATCCCTGAAGCCCGCGGCGAGCTTGATGCAAGGCGAGCGCGAGCAGCCTGGAAACGGAGGGCTCAAAGCTCGCTCTGCTGTTGCCGGGAGGAAGCTGACCGACTGTCTGGGGAATCGCCACGGTGACTGCGGGTATTTACAATTCGTTAGCATGGAAGATTCCAGTCGTCGGGTGTATCCCGATCTGGGGAGTGGGACTCGTTTTGCTGGCCATGCCTCTCCTGCCGGTTCCAAAGGGACCAACCCCTTGCCGCTGCTTCATGTGTGTTCGGCTAGTTTAGCCTGAGGAGCTTCAGACGGATGCCGAGGCGCGCAAACCACGTCAAAACGACACTCCACAGTTGAGCCAAGGTGACCGCGTACCTGAGGCGAGGTGAGGGTGTCACGCCGGGATTTCGAACTCGCGGCAACCTCACGCTCGACACCGCGAGTGTTTGGGCCGCCGGCCCACGTCTGCTAGCTCGAGTGTCGGGGTTGCACAGATCGAAAGGCTGCTGGTCTTCTTCAGGATGCAATTCTGCGTTCGGTCGATTGGAGGATATCCTTGTGTTGATGTCCTAGATGTCTACAGTGGATGCTCCAACTGTGTTGGATGGCAGTCGACATCATCAGCCTGCTTAGCAGATGCGTTCCTGGAACTTCTCTACGGGAATCTCCACTCGAAAAACAGACCGAGCAGTTGGCGCCCATAACTGCAGGGCAAATTACATAACGCATTCCTCACTCTGCAAAGTGACCTCCCGTGAGCGCTACTCTTGTCCATATTTTTTTTTTCTTTTGCCTATTTTAGTTTAACAACCATTGGCAATGTGGCCGAGCCGGTAGATACTTCAGCAAAGTCGTGGCTTTCGTCTGATTTCTCTTAGGGAAGTCCGGGGCGCCTAAAGAAGCGCGGAATTTTTTGAGAGCTTCCCACTATTCTCACTGAATTCTCTTTCGATTTTCCGAAAGGATCCTCACGAATGCAGTCGAAGCTACAGACACGTTTTCCCTCGAGCGTGCGATCCGGACATCACGTAAGAGTGGCGAAACACCTTGCGAAAAAGATTCCGGGAAGGAGAGTCGCCTACGCAGTGTCGAACGACGGTCGCTGCCGATGGGAAGTCGCCTGCATGGTGGCAGCAATCCGACCAGAGCTGTGCTAGAAGGATCTAGAACGGATTCGGTAAGCCAAAGTGTGCCCGTCGCGTGCAATTTCCATGGAACCACAGGAATCGATTGCAGATCAGATGCGGGAGGTTGCTGCAGCGGAACACCCGGGCTAGCACACCAGGGGATTCGAGTTATTCCAAAGCTCTGATCAGAAAGACTACAGAACAACCATGGACGATCACTCTGGAAGTGCGAGCATGGAGCTTCTTCCACGTGCCTTCTTCGTTATTCCACCTGAGAAGAATGAAGCGAGCACTGGTTTTCATACGAGATTTGAGATATCCTTTATTAAAAGACTCGTACAAGACTCCGAAAGAAGTGGAGGGAGTGCCGGAGCACATATTCCTGACATTCCCTTCCTCCTTGAGTTCTCTGCATTCAGCTGGTGACAACTTCGCCAACATTCCTTTTTACATCCCTCTCGTGGAAAACCTCCCTATTCGTTTAATGATGCTCTTTGATAATTTCCTAAAAGATGGTGTGATAACCACAGTTTTCGAATACCCTGCTGATTTCAAGATCCGTTTGTGCGCCCTTCGAATCACTGTCACCGTGCCCTCGAATTCAACAGACCAGATGCACGAGATGGAAATACGAGCCAAATGCAACTGAAGTTCTGCGCGCTCCGCAGAGCAGCCGCCAGTATTCTGAACTCGCCGATGCATCAGGCCCGACGTCTCTCAGACTGGGACTGAAGGTTTTGTTGGAAACGAAACATCTGAAGCACCACGAAGTGGAACAGCTAGTGCTTTTGTTAATGCATGCCTTTCCACCTACCTTCCTCTTGCAACATCTCCGTTGTTAGCCTTCCTTGCGAAGAGGGCCTCCAACAGCATTGGATAGTCGCTGAATTCAGTGGAACGCCAAGGAAAAGGATCTCAGCAACAGTTGCTGCAATTCTTGCAAACAGTGATAACGCCGAAGAGTCCAAACAAATGCTGAAGGAAATCCGGGCAGCTTAAAGGATTGTGCAAAGCCGCGTGATCGGGAGTGCAGTGCTTTTTCATGTTTTTCCCGTGCATTCCAAGATGGGAAGTGGGATGACCGTACGTCACTTTACATGGAACTCTGCACAAGCAGGGAAACACTTGTTCCTGCATGATTCTGGGCCACTCCTGTCCGTCTGGTTAAGTCAGCCGCGCACCGCAGTCGGGCAGCCTTTTCGAAATCCGTTTCGAAATTCGGGTGCCGAAAAGACACGGCAGCAGCACGAGTACATCCTTCCTTCCCTGTTCGATGCTGCTCCTTAACCGGGTGAAAATGGCCCGTGGGCGTGTGCATCCGAAGAGCGGATGGAACTTATCAGCTGGTGATCTCCAGCGGAGATCCACGTACGCGGAACTGAGGGCCTGCGCACTGTTTTTAGCTCACTGCCAGTCTTGGTAGGTGTGCGCATTTTTTTTATT
The DNA here is from genome assembly GCA_036172245.1 of Raillietiella orientalis. Classification (NCBI taxonomy): domain Eukaryota; kingdom Metazoa; phylum Arthropoda; class Ichthyostraca; order Raillietiellida; family Raillietiellidae; genus Raillietiella; species Raillietiella orientalis. Next base: position 153,154 of record JAYWIR010000027.1, on the reverse strand, counting down.
TTTTTTTTTTCCTTCCCCCTTTCGTGTTTCCATCTGGCTGGGAAAAGGCACCCCACGCAAAGAACGCACTTTGCCACTTGAAGTACCTGAAATCCTTCGTCTCAAATTGCGCTGTGCCCACCGGGGAAAACGCAGTGCTGTCTCAGACCAGATACCATGCGGAGTCGGGTTTCTGGATGCTGTGGTACAGGATGCAGCTGCTGAGCCTGGAAGAGCCAGTCTTGGTTGGTTCTCCAGATTCTTGAAAGCACAGCTCGGGATTCTCATGCATGGTGGTCTGAGAGCCCCAGGTGTGTGTGCTGCCAGTGCATGCTTTTTTCCCTCTTGTTTTCCTCCCATTAGAAGAGCAGCAGCGGCAGCAACAACAACAACAACAACAACGAAAAAAGGTAATGCCTTGAGAATACTGAGTACAGACGTCAGTTTTTCCCCTTTTCCAGATTTCACGAGAAAACCATGTGGTTCGTTTTTAACTCATTGTGAATATTGCTAGCTCATTTTTGAAACTAACTCGGAATGGATTTCATGAATACGAAGAATTCGACCCATTTGCAGACACTTGTTTTGACCTGGAAGGGTAATGAATAATTTCAGGATACGTAACATTTCCTGTCATTGTGAAAACGGCAGTGAAAACAAATTTTATGTTGTGCATGTCCGTAAAACCGAAGAATATAAAGATTCGTGAAATAATGATTTATAGTCCTGCGAGCGAATTCATTAGTTTAGGTAGAAAGATCAAGATAATACACGTCATTGTGAACATAATGCTAATTTTCGAGACATAATGCTAATTTTCTTGTAGAATATGAAAGGAATGATTGTGCAATGTGTGCATTACCAGTAAGTTTTACCGGCAAGTTTATTGTGAAGTTGGTTTTGTTTACACTTTATGCTCATTGCAAAGTATAAATATTGTGTCATTTCCGTTGTAAGTACATGCGTTCATGTGGGATTCTAAACTTATTGTTTTGCACAACAAAGTTCAGTTTCAGTGTGTGATTTTCATATGCAATCTTTATGTGAATTCGAAATGACAGCACACTGGGAATGCCATAATTGCCATTTCCAGGTTCGCTCAGCAGTGAAAATGCATCTGATATGGCAAGTCAACTTCAGCAGCTTGCTGGAGTCCAGTCTGCAAAGTTCATTTCTTTGAACCAAGTTTGCATTATTCAATATGATGCAGATGTGACAGAAGCAGAGAGAATAAGGTACAGATAAGAAATCTGTAGCCATTTCATTTAAATAAGGCTACTTATAGAGAACAGCTGATGCCAGAAAGTTTTGCTTTGAAACCAGTGCAGGTTTTAGTTAGCATAGAGGGAATGACCTGCACTGCTTGCACCAGAAATGTAGAAAATACATTAATGCAAAAGGAGGGTATCCTATCAGCAACAGTGAGCTTACTGGAGCACTCAGCTAAAGTGTGTTATGTTGGAGACCTGCTTACAGAAGAAGAAATTATTTCCAGTATTGAGGATATTGGGCTACGTGCCGTGTCCCTTGGTCCTATTCAAGAGGTGAACTTCGAGGTAAGATGTTATTGAACTGAAGTACAGAGTGATGCAAAGCTAGGGCGAAATTTATAAATAGGTGGTTCATAGTTGTATGCTTGTGGCTTGATCAGAAAGAAGAGCATTGTATCCTTCGGTATTATCTTTTTAAAATTGGAAACCTATGCCAAGTAATAAGTAGAAGTTGGCAACATGTTGAAGTTTGTGAAAAGAATGTGAAATGTATCAAATATCCAAATTCATTAATGTGTTTTTGACTGGAGGTTAAATTGCATGAACTTTTCAGGCTGCCTTATGTCATGAATTAGTTTGCTTGTTTCTCCAATGGATGTATGAAAGTTCTATATAACTGGTTAGCTGGATTTATAAGTTGCTCTGTCAGGCTTAGCAGACATGTCCAGAATCAGTGTAAACTCTTAAGGTGTTTATGTGTTGTCATGGAAAAATAATCAGAAGCATGGATTTTTTGAGTTGGCTTATTATTGTATAGTCCAGATAGAGGTAACTGTATGAATCTAGATCCAGCAGACTGCTATGCATTCTTTCAAAGATTGTAGCTGTGTAGAAATCTTATTGTGGTGTGTGGGAGCATTTCAGTGGCTATGTTATCCACAGCTTCATTGAGGGGTTTGTAATTTAGGCATCACTTTTTCTGCTTTCTTTCATGGTTGAGTTTAAAGTTAGTGCTCATTTTGTTAGGACAGAATGAGGAGGCAAGAAATATTCTGTTATTCTGTATTTTTGGGTAGCCATTTCACAGTGTTTGCTGCTTTTATTATACTAGAGTTATGGGTTATGGTCATTTTCTGCAACTCTGTGAAGTGGTTCCATGTTCAATTTCCACATTGTATAAGTTTAAATAATGATGTACTTCCCCAATTCATGCATCCTAGATATTAGAGTATTTATTTTTCTGATGTTGCTCCAGAATTGCTTCCTGGTATTTTAAAAGATTTTGAGAGGACGACTGTCTTTTCTCCGAAAATAAAAATCAACTCACGAAAGGAACAGGACAAATGTTTAAGCACCGTGGAATGCAATTTGGAGAGAGGAATTTCCAGTAGCACATCAGTTGTAATATACTTTTCTTTAGTATTCTTTCTTGTAATGACTGAATTTCAAGAACAAGAAGTGAGCAGCTTTTGTTTCAGTATTGCAGTGACAGATTTGACTGTTTGTTCTTTGGTATAGTTAGTCTGTCCAGAAGCTAGGGAAGGGAAAACACTTGCTGTGACTGCCATGTCCGGAATCTCAATGTGCATCCAATACAGTCAGAGTGAGCCATTTAATTTCGGTAACTTTATGCACATGAACTGGTGCATACGGAGGGAAAGAGTGCATTTTGGTCATTGTGTTTAGCTTTCATTCTTTCTCTCCATACATTCTTAAATGAACATGTCTTCACTAAAACCCCACTTTCATCCATTGGTTTTCATTTGTTTACTTTGTGCATGTTCCATCTGCTACTTTTCTGTTCTTAGCCTCAATTGTACTTGGTTCTTTTTGCAGCAAGCTGATGTTGATCAGCTAGACCCAGCTGCTGCCCTTCTATATAGGAATCTGCCTCGAGATCCATGGAACGGTCTGCTTTCACAAACCCAAGCAAGAGAAGAGTGCACAAAACTTTTAGCATTTGAGGACCCTGAAACTTTGAATGGACATGAGAAGAAAATGGCTGTCAGCTGCTGTTCTTTGCGTGTCGAAGGCATGAAATGTGCATCGTGCATTGCAACTATTGAATCATTCATGAAGAAACAGGCAGGTTGGTATGTCTCTTGTTTAGCATCGACGTTGGCTATGTAACTTTCAGGTGTTGAAAATGTGGTCATCTCTCTTCTGGCACAGAAAGCTGAAGTCACTTACCAGCCCATGATCATCTCACCAGAAGAAATCGCTGAAAGAATAACAAACTTGGGCTTCGGTGCTACCATATTGGAAAAAGATGAAAAAAATAAAAGCAAAGTGGAGTTGGTTATCCATGGCATGCGCTGTGCTTCATGTGTGCCCACTATCGAGCAAGCCTTAGCTCAGTTAAAAGGTGTCCTCTCAGTCACTGTCACTTTTGCTACTCAGGGAGCTTGCATTGTTATTGACCCTACACTAATTGGTCCAAGAAAGATAGTGGACACCATTGAGGTGAGTGCAGCAAAGCATTAGGTTAGGTTGGGAATTAAGTGTTTTGTCTGCATACTAGAGTCTCGGCTACCGTGCTTCCCTGATTTCAAATGTGGGTTATGGTTCTGAGCACATAGACCAGCATAAGGAAATACGTCAATGGCGCCGTACTTTCTTCTTCTCTCTTGTGTTTGGTCTTCCCAGCATGGTAGCCATGATGTTGTTCATGGGACCCTTGCATTTCCCATGCTGCATTCTTCCTGGACTTTCCCTGGAAAATTTTCTCATGTTCCTACTTTCCACTCCAGTACAATTTGTCAGTGGCTATCCTTATTTTGTGATGGCAGCTAAAGCATTGCGTCATAAGACTGCCAACATGGATGTGTTGGTAGTGCTAGCTACCTCCATAGCCTATGTGTATTCATTTCTGATTGTGGTCATAGCTATGGCATTACAGCACCCTACTAGTCCAAAGACCTTCTTTGAAACTCCTCCTATGCTTTTCGTTTTCATCTCGTTGGGCCGCTGGATGGAAAGCATTGCAAAAGTGAGATAAATGGTCTTATGATTTAAGTTACTTGATTGCATCAGGGCAAGACCTCAGAAGCCCTGAGCAAACTCATTTCAATGCAAGCTACTGAGGCCACCTTAGTGACCTTGGATGACCAGGGAAATGTGTCTTCTGAACGGCAGCTGGATATAGGCCTTGTGCAGTGTGGAGATTTGCTGCGTGTCATGCCTGGAGACAAGATTCCTGTGGATGGGTGTGTTGCTCAGGGTAATTCGCTGGTAGACGAGTCTTTGATCACTGGGGAAGCGATGCCCGTGCTGAAGAACACTGGTGCCCTCCTCATGAGTGGCTCCCTAAACCAGAATAGTGTCCTGATCATGACAGCTACTCATGTCGGATCTGACACTACCCTTGCCCAAATTGTGCGGCTTGTAGAAGAGGCTCAGACTTCGAAAGCTCCCATCCAGAAAATAGCCGACCGTATAGCTGGTTTCTTCATACCCATAATATGCGGGGTATCTGTGGCCACTCTGGTCGGATGGATCATAGTGGGCTATATCAATGTATTATACATAGACCCGGTGTTTGAGCCAAACGGAAGAGCCAGCCGTCACGAAGTGATATTTGCGTTCGCATTCCGCTGCGCGTTGACTGTTTTGTCCATTGCGTGCCCTTGCTCCTTGGGGCTTGCCACTCCTACAGCCGTCATGGTGGGCACTGGTGTTGGCGCAACAAATGGAATTTTGATCAAGGGTGCCGAAGCCTTGGAGAATGCACACAAGGTATGACCTCACCGAAAATAAGGAAAAGCAATCCCGGTATGTCGTGCTGTGCTTCCAGACACAAGTCTTAGTGTTCGACAAAACGGGCACCCTGACGTACGGGAAGCCAATCGTGACCAGCGTCGTCCTGCTCACGCAGGATGCGATAGCCGAGCTGTTCGCTCTGGTAGGTGTCGCTGAAGCCAACAGCAGGCATCCAGTGGCCTACGGTGAGTCTAAACTGTTTGCTGTAGCGATCTGTGAGCTGCTGATGCCCCCTCCTATGCTCTGCAGCCATCACGAAGTTCATCAAGGAGTTGGTGGGCAACGACTGCATTGGTCAGTTCTCAGATTTCGAGGAGCTTCCTGGCTGTGGCATCCGCGGTACCTTTCGTAACGCGGAGCTCCTTATCGACAAGGTCCGTTCTTGCGTGCAGATCTGCAACCTGAGCAACTGGGCTGTCAGCGACGCCAGTTTGCGCGCACACAAGGTTCAGCTGGCCGACCACGAAGTGTACGTGGCCATGGCGTCGGAACGCAACAGACTGGAACATGGCGATGCGGAAATGCAGGTCCTCATCGGAAACCGTTCTCTGATGAAGCTGCACGGCGTCAGCGTCAGCGTCGGGGTGCAGTGCATAACCACGGAGATGGAGAAGCACGGCCAGACGGTCGTCCTGGCGGCCATCAACGGACGCCTGATGGCGCTATTCTGCATCTCCGATCAGATCAAACCGGAAGCCCATTTAGTTGTGCACACGTTGAAGAAGATGGGGATCAGGGTCGTTCTGCTGACAGGGGACAACCAGTACACTGCGGATGCCATCGCGCAGTCTCTCAGGATCGACGAAGTGCACGCCGAAGTCCTGCCCTCTGACAAGGTGCAGAATATCGCGTCCATACAGAGCGAAGGCTACAGGGTAGCCATGGTGGGAGACGGGGTCAACGATTCGCCGGCCCTCGCCAAGGCCGACGTGGGCATTGCGATTTCTTCAGGAACGGACGTCGCCATCGAAGCCGCAAACATCGTGCTCATACGCGTAAGTCACTGTGGCGATTTGGTCTAATGGTGGGGTTGGTGGCCTGTCTTGTCTTACTCTAGAACGACCTTTTGGATGTGATTGCGTGCCTCGACCTCTCCCATCGAACGGTGAGGCGCATCCGGCTCAACTTTTTCCTAGCCAGCGTATACAACCTACTGGCAGTGCCCATTGCCGCAGGACTCTTCATGCCTTTAGGCGTGGTGCTCCACCCATGGATGGGTTCTGCTGCCATGGCGGCCAGCTCCGTGACCGTTGTCTGCTCGTCGCTCCTACTGAAACTTTACCGGAAGCCGACACAGAGCAAACTCGAGACCGAGGAGTATCTCAAGACCCTCGACGAGGACGATGCCGCACTCCAGGAAACCCTGCCTTCCAAGGTGCGCAGGGATCAGAATTTCGACATCTGGCACGATGTGATGAGGTGAGCGGAGAAGGATGGAAGGCAGGAACTTCCTTCCCCATCTCCCTTTTGCAACGCCCCTCTTGTGTGGTTTCAGGTTGTTGCCTTTTTACAGAAGGCGTACGAAAAGCTTCGACCACAAGCCGCTTCCGGTGGAAGATCCTGATGATCTGCTCTGACGAAGACGCCGCAAGAGGCAGGGCGCCTTCAACCTCAATCCTCTTCCCCTTCTTGAAAAAAAGCAAAAGAAAAAAAAGGAAACTCGATTCGTTTTTTTAAAGAAATGTTTCTTTCTTGAGGACGCCGAACGGCGCTTTTACGGCGCCCGATAGCACAGCTTTCAGACCCATCCCACTCTTCGAAGCGTTCCCTCCTACGAACCCATTCCGCTTGGGGACCGCACGGTGCTGGCTTCCCAGGATGATTTTCATGTGGCCGTCACGTGACAGGGGAAGGGGAATCTGGGAATCCTGACTAGAACACTCGGGCGATATCGTTCCCGGCAGCAGCGGATCTTTATGGTTCGCGTCCGGGGAGGGGGAGAAACTGAGGGGACATGCGTAGACTGGGCTAGATGGCTCTGCGGATGGTCCAGCGTCACTCAGGCGACGGTGCCCCTTAGAAGGGCTGACGGTTTCAGCCGGGACGGGCGCACTACCTTCGGCGACAGCGCCATTGCCAATTTTGGAAGGCCTGCGCAGGCTGACATCCGTGCTGGTCGAAGAGGACGATGGGCACAGCAGCAGTTTGCGGAGGTAGCTGCTGCCTCCGCCACCGGAAGATTCGGAGGGTGCGGATGTTTCTTGCATGGCGGGGATGCTCTGGCGTGGGAGCGAAGGAGGGGGCTGGCAAGACGTCGGCTTCGACCGGGACAGGAGCCTGGCGATCTCGTGGTGTCCGCTCTTCTGCGCCATCGTCAGAGCGCTGCGTTCCATCCAGTCGCGCCTCTGGGAGTCAGCGCCGTGCTCCAGCAGCACCCGCACGCACTCCTCCCGACCTTCCTGAGCCGCGATGGAGAGCGCAGTGGCCCCTTGGCGGCAAGCTGCATTCACGTCGGCTCCGTGCTGGACGAGCACGCGCAAGACGTCTGCATGGTTCCTCCACACGGCGTTGTGGAGCGGCGTTCGCTGCTCGCCGTCCCTCGCGTCGACGTGGGCGCCGTGAGCCAGGAGCATGCGCACCATATCCACTTTCCCGAGCCAGGCACTCGCGTGCAGGGCAGTGCGGCCTTCGCTGTCGGTGAGGTCGACGTCGGCTCCCAGCTGCAGCAGCAGCTCGGCCGTCTCTCGCCGCCCTTCCAGCGCCAGCGCGTACAGCGTGCTGCGTCCGTCTGCGTCCCTGCAATCCAGGTCGCATCCTTCATCCGCCAGATAGTTCACGACGTCGCAGTGACCTTCCAGCGCGGCGACTCGGAGGGCGGTCTTCCCGTCGTGGGTGCGCTGCTCCAAGTCGGCCCCTCTGAGGAGGAGGAACTCGGCAAGCGATCTGTGGCCTGCCTGGGCGGCCACGATCAGCGCGCTGCGTCCATCGTTGTCGCGCTCGTCGACGCGAGCCCCGGCCTCGGTGAGCACGCGGCACACCTCCAGGTGGCCCTCGGCCGCCGCGTAGTGCAGGGGAGGCCAGCCGGCGTGATCCTTGTGCATTTCATCTAAGCCGCGGCGTAGCAGATTTTCCACGATGTCAGCGTTCCCCTGCGAGGAGGCCACGGTCAGCACCGTCCGACCCTCCGCGTCCATGCGATCCACGTCGCAGCCCCAGAACAGCAGCAGCTGCACGACGTCCGCGTGCCCGGCGGCGGCGGCGACGAGCAGGGGCGTCCGTTCGAAGCGGTCCGCTTTGTCTGGGTCGGAGTCGTACTCGAGCAGCAGCTCGCACAGGTCGCGGCGGCCCGCCAGAGCCGCCGCCAGCAAAGGGGTCACGCCATCTTCGTCCTCGTGGTCCACGCTGGCGCCGTGCTCCAGAAGCGAGCCGACGACACGCAGGCGCTCGCCGACGTCCACGTCGATGCCGATGGAGGAGTCACGCTCGAGGGGAGGGAAGTTCGCTGAGGCGAGGTTGAGGGCGGTGCGCCCGCGCCCGTCCTCACAGTCCACTTCGGCGCCGTGCTCCAGTAAGCGGTCCACAGCGGCTGCGTTTCCGGCGCGCGCGGCGGCGCACAGCACTGTGCATCCCTCGGGGAGGTCTGGGCGCTCCCGCTCGAGCGCCGCCTCCGCAAGCACTCGCTCGGAGTGCTCGGTCCACTCTAAGTCCCGCTCCCGCCTCTGCTGGGGGTGGCGACCGCTCGCACCGGGCTCGCCCTCCTCGCGGTGGTTCTCTCGGCGAAGGAGGCTGCGGCGCGAGGAGCCACTGACCGGCGGGCGAGGTGCGGGGGCGCCGTCCGCTGCGGGCGGCATTAGGCGGCACTGACGCAGGAGCTTCGAGATCTCGTCGCCGCTGTCGCCGTCGTCGTCGGCTGCGGCTTCCCGGCGGAGGCGGAGGCGCGGACTGCAGAACAGGAAGAGCAGGGCAGGCAGGAAGGCGTCGTGCGGCTCTGGGAAGAACGGGCTTCCGGCGCACAGGTAGAACCTGAGGTCGGAGGTCTCCCGGCAGGTGAGGGGCCGATCCGGGGAGCGGCAAGTGAACAGGGAGAGGCAGAGCTCCGGATGGGCGTCCCCGGGCCGGCACAAAAAGCGGGACGTGCAGTGTTTGACATCCAGGAGCCACTCGGCGAAGCTGTCGTGGAAGGTCGTTATGCGCCCTCGGCGATCCTCGGACAGGGCGGGCGCCAGCGCTGCGAGCCGGTCGTCGAACTCGGCTCCGGAGAGCGCGACGTCGGACGCCCGCGCATAACGGAAGAGCTGCGCCCGAGTCAGGGGGCGGCGTGCCGCCAGCACAGCGTTCAGCAGCGGGCGCAGCGCGCGGGGGAAGCGCTCGGCGTCGGCGCCTCCCCCCCACGCGCGCAACGCGAGCCACAGGAAGAGGCCGTTAAGGGTGGCCGGGATGCCGGCGACTTCCTCCGAGGTTACGGATCCGTCCGCCAGCCCGTCCAGGACGGCGCGCAGGTACAGCACGCAGCCGTCGCTCTTGATGTGCAGCTGCCGGAGAGTGCGGGTGGCGTCAGGGCGTAGGCGGCGGCGCAGGGCGCGCTCGTGCTGTAGGCGGCCCAGGAGGTACAGTTGGAGGTCGCGGGCGACCGCCGGCCGCGACGCGTCGTCCAGGCGGACGCGGCGGAACCCGGGGAAGAGCCGTGAGCCGGCCCGGCGGACGGCACAGACGAGCAGCAGCCAGGAGGGCAGGAGATGCACGTGGCGGGCCAGGAGATCGGCAATGAGCGCAGGCCCCTCGTCGGGAGAGTCCACGACCAGCAGCAGTGGCATTCCGGGGGGGGGATCGAGCTCCAGTAGCGGGAACAGCACGGCGCGGCGGAAGCACTCGTGGGAAGGGGGTCGGAGGGGGCGGCTGCGTTCGCCCAGACCGAGGCAGCACGCCTGCGCCCACTCGTGGCGCTCCAGCTGGACGCACAAGCCACGAACGAAACGCGACACGCTCAGGGAGGACGCGTCGCGGGAGCGGCAAAAGTGGCTGGCGGCGACTCGTGGGGCCAGGGAGTGCCGCGGGCCACCGGTCAGTTCCTTCAGAAGCGTGGTCTTACCACTTCCGGGGCCGCCCACGATGAGAACTCCGCGAACCGTGCCCGTTGCCCCCGACCCCATCCTGGAGTCCAGGTACCTCCGCAGCTTGCTGAAGACCCACTCTCTGCCGAAGAAGCACGCGGGGGCGAAGGACGGCACGTTCTCTCCGCTCTCGCCCACCATTTCCTTTTCCTCCTCCTCCTCGTCGTCGTCCTCCTCTTCCTCGTCTCCCGCCGACTCGTCGCCGTCGTCGCTGCCGCTGCCGCCGTCCTCCATACGCCGCGTGTCCAGAAGATCCGTCGCCGTGGCAGACCGCGGGGACTCACCTTCCTGGAAGGCAAGAAGAGAGGAAGGGCAAAAAGAGCGATTGCAGAACGGGTCTCCGCAAACGTCCCGGCGAGTAGTCGGAGGACGGGGGAACGACGACGACGACTCTTTCGCGTCAGGTGCTCGCCCTGTATTCCGCCTTCGAGCTTGCCAGAGGTGTCCGTCCTAGGACGCCGCTGGCAAGCGATCCGGAGCAGTTCGGCTGGGAGGAACTGCGGGCAGAGGAGGACGACGGGAAGAAGGGGAGGCTGGCGATGAGGACAAGGGAACGAAAGAGACTGGCGAAAAGACGACGAGATGGATAAGAAGACATGGAGAGGATGATGGGGGGAGGGGGGAGACGGGGGAGGAGGGATCCGACTGGATGCGCTCGGGAATTTCCTCACTCTCTTTCCGGGGGTCGCGTCCTCCCCCCAGTTCCCGTTCCGAGAAAACCCTGGCGATTCGCACGGATCCCAGACGACCAGTCGATGTCTGCGTGCCGATGGCGAACGCCCCCACGGGCACCCAGCCGCTTTCGAAGACAGCTGCCGTTGCCTCCCGCAACCAATGCTGCGCCCCGAGCGGCTCTCGAAACCGTACCGTTGTCACCACTACGGGGAGAGGCCACCGTCCAGTCCGCTTCACGAGCCAGCACGTGGGTGGCGAGCGTAGCATCGCTCGAGTTCCGTGACCCAGGGTGAGGAAGGCGAGAATCCGCAAGGCCAGCTCAAGGAAGGCAGCGGGCCAGGGGCCACATGCTCGCCACCGTGCGTCTCGGAGCCAAACAAGAGTCTGAGGGTGGTGTGGAGGATGGATAACTCCTGTGACCTCCATCCTTCACCCCTTGCTCCGCGCACGGGGACTTCCGCCACCCAGGAGAGACCGAGACTTCAGCAGCAGGACTTTCCGAGGAAGTCCCGGACTCTTCCTGCGTGCACAGTGCGCCTTGTGGAGGGCGCGGAAGAGCTATCTCCACGAGTCGCCGGACTCACTAGAGAAAGCGCCCCCTTTGCAGGGGACACGAGGCACCTCTTCGAGGGAGCGTCCGGCATCGAGGGCACACACGTGAAAGAGGAAACGAGGGAGGGGAGGCTGCGGACCCACAGCGAGGTGAGATGGGCAACCCCCTCCCCCCCTTTTGAGGGAACGGATGGTACCTCGGCTGTGGCGGTGCGTGGTGTGCGCGAGTACTCCCTCCCCCTCTTTCTCCCCGAGAAGGGCAGGGGAGGACCGCTGAGTCCCTTGCCGTTCGTCGTCCCGGAGCTGTCCAGATGTCCGGGACAGCTGCCCCGTCAGCTGCTGGCTTTCGCCTCGCTCTCGCCGTTATCCGGGTGCGACCCGGGGGCGAATCATGCCCGCAGGCGGTTTGCCTGCACCTGCAGGGATCTTGGCGCCTTCTCTCAGGAGTCAATGACGCCATCCGAGAGACAGGAATCCCAAACACATGTGCTCCTTTCTCTTTTTCCTTCTCGACTCTTCACCCGGTCTCCAAGCATCCGAGGGCAAATGAGGTGCTCGAGTGAACTTCGACGGTTCCTCCCCTCTGGTGAGAGGGTAGGGGGGAAATAGGTCAAGCGGGGTGGGAGGGAACCGGAAGGTGGCAGCCATCACACCTACCAGGTTCCCCGGACGGGATAAACGGGTGCGGGACGACCCTGGAGCAGGTTCGTGGCCTTTTTCGTACCAGCCCAGGAGGTCGCGCTCGCCCGCGGGCGGATTCCCCCCCCCCCGGGGGGACGATGGAAGGCGCGTCGCGAAACAGGGTGCCCGGAGGGGCGGTCCTCTGGGGGAAAGCAGGGTGTCTGGAGGAATCCGGAAGTGTCCCGCGGTCCATCTTCCCCTCGCTGTCGCGTGGATAGTAGGAGGGTCAGCCATGAAGGGGGAAAGGGAGCACAGTCGTCGCCGCCCGGAGCAATGAACGCGTCTCCAATGCCGTCGGTCAGTCGAAGGAGTGTGCTGGTTGCCGAAGCGCGCCCGCTGTCCTCGAAGACGGCGCTTTACGCAGCTGACCGAAAGCGGTCCTGCCCCTGCAGCCCTGTCCGACTGCGCGCAAGAAGAGAGAGGGTCGTCCTGCACACAGAATCCTCTGCGGCATCTTTCGCGCAGTGGGGCACCTGGAGACGCGAAAGGGGTAGGAGCAGCGACGGGACAGAGTGAAGGAGGGGAAGGGAGACAGTTGGTTTCTAGCCTCCAGTCCAAGGGGGGAAGGGGAGGCAGCTGACCTCTCAAAGAACGTGACCAAAGGGGACTTGGGTGGGCGTGCGACCTGCGTCTGCGTCTTCGCTGCCGCCAGCTCTTCCCCACCACGAGACGCCAAGGGTCCTTGGCAAACGGGCAGATGCGTGAGCGTGGAACCGAGAGGAGTACCGCCGGGAACAATGGAGAAGGAAAGAAGGTCCAGAGGGTCCGGAAAGTTGCTAGCTTCCCTCCTGCAGACACTTCGACGGAGAGCGAGGAAAGGTGGGTGGAGGAGGACGGTCACCAGACCACGAGCAGGAATCGTTGCCAGAAACACGTGGAGGGGTGGTCAGCAAGGAGCCGCCGGTGCACCCGAAAGAACAACAAAGAGACAGCTGGATAGGACGAAGAATCTGGGAGAGAGAAGGCAGCGGAAGCAGGGGGAGATCCCGGAACTCTGAAGCAGAGGGATGGAGGTGCTGGACCCAACAGACGATTTCCTTCTTCCTCTGATCAGAGTGCTACTGCCAGGCAGGAAGGGGTTCGAGCAGGAGGGGACCTGGGGCGACCGATCCTTGCTCTTCCTCTCGACCGCTGGAGTCCGACGCAGCTCCCCGTCATCGGCCATGCATACTCCAACGCTGCAACGGGAGAGAAATCGAGAAGAGGGGAACGGACGGGGGAGGGAGGGAAATAGCTGGGACGCGGCACCACGCTGTCAGCATCCGCTCTCGCCTGACGCCACTCCCTGAACCGCGCTCGCTCGCGCCGTCGCTGGTCTTCTTGCACGCCGACTCCAAAGTGGAGAAATGGGAGTTCCCTTTCTTCAGGAAGGGAAGCAGGGGAGGGAGAGGAATGGAAAGGAAAAAAAAAAAGGAAACCGATGGTTCCCGAACATGCGCTCAGAATTCCCATGGGCGCGGGCTGCAGCTCGGCCGCAACCTGTAGGATCGTCGACTTCCAGTGAAGCGTCCAATAGAAGGTCTGGACCCCCTCCCCTCTTTCTGCTATCCAGTTTTCAGTGGGCTAATAGGGGAGAAGGGGCCCGAAGACAAATAAATAAGTGAACGCCGTTGCGCTGAGGTCGAGTTCCTGGGAAGAGAGAGAGAGAGATGGGATGCAGGCGGCAGAGAGGAGAGACGTGGCCGGTCTCAGAGGGCGTGAGGGGGCAATCGGATTTTGGCAGCGGGCTGACGCACGGATGGTCAGAGGGGAGGCAGAAGGAGCGTGGGAAGACTGGCCCAAGCTCCCAACGGAGATGCAGACGTGCCCCGGAACACTGAAGCGCGGACCCCGGAGAAGGGTGTCTGCTGAAGCTTGTTGGCGCTCCGACCTCGCGACCGCAGTGCCCACAGGTAGGGAGGAAGTTCTCGGTCCCGCAGCAGGCTGCGGGGACTCCCGACTGCGCGAGAGACGGGATCCCAGGTAAGGAACCCCTGCAGAGAGAAGCACGCAAGTACGAGCACGTGAACTTTTCCTGTTTCCAGTTGCGGGTGAAGCGCCGCGAGCGGAGTTGAGTTCCGGCAGGGAAGCGGAAGAGGGAGGGGAGGGGGTGGTGGGTGGGGGCAAAACGGTGAGCGCAGTCGCGGATGCCCGCGGCCGGAAGGATGGAAAGAGAACGAAGGATGATCTCTTGGAACTGTTGCCACACTACCACCTGCCTCGACGGACAAGAGGAAGCTCGCGAATGACGTGGAAGTGAAACGGCACGCTGCCCAGGCAACGCTCGACAGTTTCCCAGGGGCACCGATCCGTTCTGCAAGCATCGGCGATGCCAGTAGCGTGCTACTCGGTCCTCGGTCGCCACACGTTGCAACCGTTGGGAGAAACGCCAATCTGCTCGACGGAGCGTGTGGATAGGCAGAACCGAGAACTCTTCCAAGCTACCGGAATGCAAATCGGCAGGGAATCGGGAGATGAGAAAGGAGGACTCGGATGAGAAGAGGTCGACTCCTGAGGCACTTCGGATAGAAGGGGAGGGGAAGGAGAATCCACCCTTCGTGAAGGAGGAGAGAGAAGAAAGGGGCTTGAAACCTAAACCGCAGGATTCGGACGAGGGTCTAAGGAAGAGAGGGAGGAGAAGGGAAGTTTCTCTTCCTCCCCCTCTGGAGCGCGTGGCCCTCCGTGCTCGGCTTGGAACATCCAGCCGGTTTCTTTGGAAGGCGCAGCAGGAGAATTCCCGCGACCACTTCTGGTGACCCCCACACAAAGATTACTAGAAATGGCTCCTGCGCGCCCGTGTCTCCAAGGCAGTGCTGCTGGCACGGCAAGGCGTGCGCCTTGCCGTGCCAGACAGACACCGGACAACGCCCACTTTATGAAATCCCGTCCACGTCGGAGTTCCCTCTGGCGCCATGCGATTTTAGCATGGGAAGGTTGCGACGTATAGGCTCTGCAGAATAAGCAGATGCCACCTACAGCCCCAACCTCTTACGTAAAGCGCTCCTATGCTTGGCTGGAATTGGTGAAGGCAAAAACCAGAAATCACAAAGGAAACAGAGCTGGGCCAAAAGAACGAACCGAGAGACATCCTGCAGAGAACAAGAAACCTTTCAACGGCCCGCGCATGCTCCCGAGAAGACGTTCCACAGTCTCTGTTGCCTTTTTCCTGGCCGAGATGCGAGAGCGGTATTGCCAGAGGCGCATGGCATCTAACGTGTTGCAGCCATGCGGCAGCTGCACACCAGGCACGCACCTCTGCTACGCAGCCGCCTCAGTTGAGACAGCAGTTTGGAAAGAAGCTGCGGCACGTGGGATCTGTTTCCGTCTCCTGGAAACGCTTCTCTGAAACGCAGGGGACATCGATTCTTCTGTCAAAGGCACTTCTTACGTCACGATCATGACTGGGGTCCATTAGGAAAACTTCGGGACACATTTACGCCCTCCTTTCTCTCCAGCTGACGGCAGCAGCTGAGAAAGGGAATGCATAAACACAGACACACACCTAATGAACACACATAAAAGGTGTACCTCGCTCCACCCTCCCTGAACAATAAAAAAATTATAAGTTTACATGATTTTAATATTATCATGTAAATAAAAACATGTATATACATAATTTATTCATTATATAATCATATTAATTTTATTCCTGATTTCAATTATGTTATCACACACACGCACGCCCACAAACCTCGTCCTTATCATTGGTTTGCAAAGACCGCGCACGGAATGCTTAAATGGTCTTTAAAACTTTTTGCTGACTCCGGTTCGCGCACTTGCGCCAGGTGCACAGGTCCGAGCGATCTCGGCGAGCAAGCATGCTGTCGTTACCCTTCTGCGTCCCAAAGCGTGAAGGCAAAGCTCAGAGGGAAAACAAAGAGGCCGCGTTTCCCACAAAATCACCTTGAGGAGGCCTTCGCAACCACGCACCATGTGCTTCGGTGCCTGACGCCACGAAGACACCGCACGGAGGTTTCCCTGTCAAAGAAGCCCACGCGATTAGTGGATGAAAAGGTCGGGCCACACAGCACCAGGAACCCAGCGCCGCAGATCAACATCCATTTCAAGGAGGCCTCTACCCCAAATCAAGCTGCCTTCAGACTCGCAAACAGATTCTGCACTTTGTTTGTTTTCTAGCGTGCCCACTCGGCTTCTTCCTTCCATCACGGCCGTGCGCTTGCGGCTGCCCGCTGCAGGAACGAGGAGGAATTCTCCAAACAATTACATGTGATTTCCAGGGCAGCGCTCGAATTCCCCGAGCAAAGGGGGAGGGGAAGGAAGGGGGAGGAAGGGGAGGGGGGAAGCCAAGGCCTCCGAAATGAATAAATGGACTCGAAAAAAAGAGTTTCTTCGGGGCTCGAAGTGTAAGAACACAACATCGGTAATGGGAGCAAAGTGGAGTGAGCACGGAGAAGACGAAATCACAATCGGGGAATCGGAAAACAATCGACACTCCCTTTGCGGGTTCCCACTGGGAGCAAATGAGCCAATTTCATGTATTGCTTCCTACGGCCTGCCAGCAGCGCAACCAGCAAGGTGCTTCCTGCGTGATCACGGTTGCCACAAACAACACAACTGTTCAACGCACTCTACCGGCATCAAAGAAGCATAAGGACAGCAGGCAGTAAGTGAAGTCCAGGAAGACACGTGAAAACCGGCAAACAAAGATGAAAATTCCACGAACGGGAAGCCTACCTGTTTCCGGTAACTCTATAATGTGGAAACTTTCAACAAAGAGGGCGAGATAAGCACCAAACTGTGGGATCCAAAACAAAAACAAAGCGGGTTGAATTAATGGAAGCCATCAATCCAGTCCCAACGCTTCCTTCAGGAACTTTCGAAAGAAATAACACATTTCCAGTTACCATCCTCTCTAGCAGGGAAACTTGCCACTTCCCTCATTATACCCGCTTCTCCATCGTAGCATCCGACATTCTACGAAGGTGGTTTAGGAAGTAACGAAATGCAGCGACTCCGGAAATTGTCGAGCACCGAAGAAGAAGAAAAGTTTGGCTGATAAATAAAGCGGTTGGATGACTCGCTAATGCCAGTTTTGGAGTTTCTTGTCGACAAGAAAGGAAGTAAAATTGGAAATATACCAAATGCAATGTAGCAGCATGCTATTACTGTTTGTAACTGCAAAACGGATCCAGTTACAAACAGTAATAGCATGCTGCAGAACACGGTTACAATGTAGGTAATTTGCAAAAAGATTAACCACCGGAAAATATCTCAATTGCATAAGTAAATAAAAGTGGGTGAAATACTCATAAAACCGGGATTTTTGTGACACCCCGCATCCGTTCCTCACCATTGTACCTCTCAGCTACAACCGAATGTCGGACGGAGTTTACAGAACAATTACGACACACACACACAAAATTAATACAGCCTCTCCAATGATACAAGATGTAAAATCGTACTGTGCCCTCTACACAGCGTATTTTCTTCAGAATTAATAATGCACATTCTATTCTTATTTATTAGCGAACAATTATTTTTATTAGTGTTCGTACTTTTCATTTACCAATCGGTTAACATGGCAACAAGGATGCAACTGCTCTCTGACGCCTTTTTGTGGCTGACTGTACTTTCCCATCTCAGGGAGCGATTCGCAACACAAGAGATTACTTTTCTTTTTTCCCTTATACGAATCGGACTTCCGAGAAAAGTATGGAAAGCGGGGCAAAATTCAATGTGCCAAAGAGATCCAAGCGCATGCGTGTCGTATCCTGGCGACGAATCTTGTTCTGGACTCATTGCTTTCTAGGACTCACTGAGACCTCCAGAGCGAAAGATGCACGCACTCTCACGATGGAGAACAAGATGCTTTTAAACAGGAGGGATGGGCATGCAAAGATGTGCTCTTACCATGGTTTTCCCATAATTTCTGTATAATGGCTGCCATGATGGTACGATTCAAACGATATCTTCTAGCACACACGCAGGTGGACACGGCTAACGACCCGACTGTACAGGCTGCATGGCAAACTTGGTCAACTTCAGTCAACGTGCTGAAAATTCACACATACAGCCTTCCACTGGAAGGGGAGCTGTATTAGGGAGGGACACAGACACAATTTACAGATGGTGAGCGAGTTCCTCAAAGGCATCGGCTACCGGTTCACACCTGTAAGCACGTACTGCCTGCAAGACGGGAAACAGAAAGCGACGGCCTTGTTTGAAAATAGTCGATAGTCTCTCCACCGCGGAAACGGACTTCGGGCACAAGAAACCGAGAGCGGCACGCAACATCCGCTAGCATTCGGCGTGCTCAAGAATTTTGGAATTTATTGGAACCATCCGTGAAGGGGAAACAGGAGCGAGGAAATCGATGAGGATTCAATCGACTGAGGAGGGCGCTGATGTCCGCTCACTGCAGCGTTCTCCTTGGCACGTCACTCGATAAGACGTTTTCGACTACTGACCACCAATTCCTCGACTAAATCGCTGGCTAGCTCTCCTACGGACCACCGAGCGCTCACTGATTTCCAATACGACGATTTTTCGGTCACGAACAGATTCCGTCGAAGATTCGTAACAGCTCGCCACAGAGGTGCTGCACGAGGTTGGTGGTTGCGTGCACGTATTTTGGTGCTCTCCTCATCCACTGCTGCTGCATTTGAAGATAAACCAAAGACAGGGATGGAACCATATTTCAAATGCAAAATTCGTGCTCCTGGCCTGGCACGAAATCCAAGAGCCGCAGCTGCTTGTGTGCTACCAAACGCTTCACACTTTCAGAGGGGGCACCAATCGAGTAAAGCCCTGAAGGCCATGAAGCGCTCAGAAAAGAGCCATTTGTAAAAGACTCTACGATCCGTAAACGAAAGAGGTGGTCAACAGGAATTCATCTTAAAGAAAATAAAACAAAATAACGGGGTCTTCCTCTCAGGCTAGGCCGCTTGCCGGGATCTGTGAGAGACCTACGAGCGATGAAGAGGGCAAGGCCATCCTAATTAAACGGGAACGCAATGATCGCAAAACTCAAAGGAAGTGCTTCCGTCGTGGTCAGGGGAGGGGGGAGAGAGGATGGCAGGACAAACTGCGCGTGCCGTCACCGGAAGGCGAAAGCGCCACTGTGGGTCGGCTGAACGGCTTTCCCGGTACTCTGACCAAAGCGGTCGAACCACTTCCGTCGAGCTCGGCCGGCTGCACTTTCCGCGATCGAAGATTCGTGGCAGAGCTGCGAGTTTTCGCCTCCCGCGCAGGGAAACTTCCGATTCCCGAGCAGCCACTGCCTCGAGCTATCAGCTGATGCGTTGCGTACACGGGCATATCGATGCGACGCGAGGTCCAGGGAGAATCCACGAAACTCTCGCTCACTTTCCCTGCCGGAGCGAAGAGTGGAGGAACGAAGGAAGGAAGGAAGAGGGAAGGGGGGACAAGCAGTGCGGTCCCTCCAGAGTAGCACGTGATGACAGCGGCGCAACATCAAACGGCCTTCAACCCCACCACGGGAAAAATACCTCCTCTCTAACAGCCTCGAAACGAGGGCATGCGTGGCATGTTTATAGGTCCGGGTACTCAATGGACGAAGAGAAATTGAAGCGGAAGCATGCCCGGCGGTTTGCCAACTTTCTCAATCTAAAGTTCAAGAGTTCACTGTACGCGTGCACGCATGTGTACACAGTACTGGCTCACGCGGGCAACCGATCGGAAAAGAACTCCGTCGCGGTCGCGTCACCCGTACGTTGTACGGCGGCGTTGAGCTCGAATCCGCTGCTAACTGCCGGTTGCTAACGACAAGGAGGGCACCGAAATCATCGGTACGGCCAGCGAGGGAAGCGCCCTGCTTGCCGAAGAAAGAAGGCCCCGACTATCGCCTCTTGAATCCCCAGAGGTGCCAAATGCGCGCTCTTGAACAGAAGACCGGTAGAACAGAAGGTTTGCTCGCAGCACTTAGGGAACCAGATGGCATGGGGAAGGGAGGCGATCCGATTCGCGAAGCTTCCCCAGCGAGAGGGGGTGAGAGGAAGCTTCGAGAAAGCGAAGCGCCCTGCACTCTTGACGGTGACCAAAATGCTCGTGCCCACCTCCTGGAGGAACCCCTGCTCGCGCCTGTATACCCTCGCCCTGATGCCCACCAGACCCAAATCCTCAAGAACTCTCAGAGTCCGCCTCGCGTACGCGCCACCTGCAGACGGTAAACGGCTTCAGTTCGGACGATTGGAGCTCACACTACAGGAGCACAAAAGAGTCCTCCATCCAGCAGCCAAGGCGTGCAGCAAGGCTCATTCCAGAAGCCAAGGGTGCTTGTCGTCAAGAGTTTTCGACACATCCCATCCCTCAGACCGAGTAGCCTTGCAGGTGGAAACAGTGGAACGGGCATCGGAAGGAAGGATTACGCAACTGAGGTGACTTACAACGTAGCGTCCCCCGACTGCGACGGGATGACTCGCCGCGAGGAGGCGTTGGGCGATTGAGCCCGCGGAAAAGTGGAACAAGTCCAAAGAGGAAGCGAATCGAGAAAGGCTTCGCAGGACTGGATGCGAAAGGCCTCTCAGCTTGCGGTAGCCGCCAGCTTTCTCTTCGTGTGGTTCCTAGGTGTGGAGGCATCCGCTCTATGCGTTCTGGATTCGAACCGTGGTTTCCAATATGGATTCCTGGTGGCACACTTTCACCCGAGTTCCTGTTTGTGAGAGCCACCCCCCTATGTCATGCCTTCATCCGGTCAGCGACGACGTTTCCCGCGGTTAAAAGGTCTGGGGATCTCAGCAGCAACTTCGAGTCATCCCAGATCTTCTTACGCTCGAAACCTTTTACCAGGGAGCATCCTCGGATTGCCCGTGAAGGCAGTGGAGGGAAAACTGCAGTGCCTTCGTTCCCCAATTTGCTCAGCAGTGGTTCTCTGCTGCCCCACCTCCCTCCCGTTCCGCTGCATCCGAAAGCACTGTTTCGTGCACACACGTGCACGAGCCTCTGCCTTCCCACCTCCCCTTCTCCCTCCCACGTTGCTCACAAGAGGAGGGACCGAAGAAATTCGGACGCGAACGAACTGTCAGCTGGCAAAAGTGCATGACGCCGGGTCGGATTCACGGAAGCGACTGCGCTCCCTGTGCTGGCGCGCAGGGAGAGGTTCGCGAGGCTATCCGAGTGCACGCCCCATCTTAAAGACAGGGTCGAAACCTTTGGAAGGAGGCGGTCAGCCAGAAGCCAAAAAAACAAAAACAAAACAAACAAAAGCACGGAGGTTGCCTTCCGCGCAGCGCCCTACGCAACGAGGCGGATGAACGTGGGAAGGCAGCACGGAAGCATGCCTGCGGGGCGTGCCTTTGACCGTCCTTGGTACTTCTTTGAAACGAGGGTCGTCTATCACTCCGTTCAGGATTTGTCCTAGTTTGGAATTTGGGGAGCAAACTCTGGATGCAGGAAAGCTGGAGGAGGGAAGTGAAGTCCACGCCTCTTGGCCTCTCCTGAGTCGCTGGGCAATGCATGGGACGCCCTGTGCTCGGAAGGCTTCGTCGCCGGAAGTTTTCTGCCTGCCAAATTTCCCGGAGGCATGTCGATGAGCCCGGAGGCATGTCGATGAGCCCGGAGGGGGCGCTCCGCCCGAAGCACGACCACGCGGCAGAAGGGAATCATCCTGGGCTGCTCGGGAAGGTTTCGTCTCCCAAGCAACGACGCGCGGCGAAATTCCGCCGGTGGCAGGCAGAAGGGAGAGACCGCAGGAAGAGCAGGCCCCTCCTGCTCGGAGCTTCGCAGACGGATTCCAGGCGTGCCGAAGAA
The DNA here is from genome assembly GCA_036172245.1 of Raillietiella orientalis. Lineage (NCBI taxonomy): Eukaryota > Metazoa > Arthropoda > Ichthyostraca > Raillietiellida > Raillietiellidae > Raillietiella > Raillietiella orientalis. The sequence continues at coordinate 131,538 of JAYWIR010000027.1, read as the reverse complement.
GAAGGGGGAGAGACAGGTGGTCAGCGCTTTGAGATGTTTTGCGACTCGGGGCGCCCTTCGGCGTAGGGAGGGGGAAGGAAAAACTTTCCCACGTCTGAAAGGAACGCCCCGGCCCCATTTGCTGGGATGACCGGGAAAGCAAGCCGCGGCACGCACCCAACGAGGGCAGGTCTGCGGTTCCTCTCGCGACTGAAAGTCGCAAAAAGTTGGCAGAGAACTCGAGATTCCTGCTGAAAGGATCGAAGGAAATTGTCGGTCCCCTGGGACGAGCCAACGGAAAAAAAAGAAAAAAAAAGGGACAAAAAGTGTCGGCTTTCCACTGGCCACTGCAGATGTCCTCCCTAGTTCAAGAAAACCGAGAACTTGTGGAGGGAAGGACCGCGATAGAATGAAAATCGTAAAAGACGGGAGGGCACGGAAACTTCGATCCTGAGATCCCTAGAAAGACGGCGCGACTGTGAACAGGAAAGGAAGCCATTCGTGTGCGGGCAAATCTTCCCGCTGACTACCGTTCTGAGCGCGCCTCCATCCCTTCTCACCGCGGGGCCAACGCCTCATCCTTCTCTTCCTCCTTCTATACGTGTGTGTTTTCCACGCGTTCCCTTCCCTACAGCTCCGGGCGATGCGCAGCGATGCCCGCTTGCGCGCTTCGGAATCCGTTCCTCCAGGAGACAACAGCAGCCTCCTCTTCCGAAGGCCGCGGGTCCATGAATCACCCCCCACCTTCCTACTCTGCACCAGTCCGCCATTTTGGGCGGATCTTTCGTGCTCGAAAACTCCAGTGGCGGGTCCACAGCAATCCCTTAGGGGCCTCCCGAGGCGCCCCGCAGAAACGCGTCCCTGTGGGGGTTCCCTGCTAGGCAGCGTCGCCGGCTCGCGGTTCCTCGGCGGCAGTCCTGGAGCAGAGGGAGTCTTTCCCGTCCCCTCCTCAGGCGGCGCAAGATGCCCCGCTGAGAAGCTGCCGAGCAAGCTTCCCGCTCGAGGGAAACGACTCCGTGAGAGATGGCCGGCTCTGGGGTAGTAGGAGCGGCGGCGAGGAGGACATCAGAGGAGGAAAGGGGCGAGGATCGAGTCCCCGACGGCTGACCACGTGCGACAGGGTGACCGCCACGATCCGACTATGTCGGCTCCCAGATGGAGCGGAGTGGAAACAAGATGGCTGCTGGCGAAGGGTTTCTCGCATTCCTTTCGCGTGCCACGCCCGCCTCTCCCCTTTCGGTTTCCTCCCGCCTGAACTGACCCGATCGTGTTGGCGCGACCGGGATGCAAAGGGTGCGGGAGAACTGTGCCCGAACTCTTCACGTCCGCTCAACGCCTCGTCCCTTAAGAACGGACGTCCCGGCGCACCCGCGCGACAATCCAAGAGGACTCGGCGCTTCCTTGCTCCTTTCTCCTGCTCATTCCCCCTCTTCCGCGAGAAAGTGCGCCGCTGCCGCCTCCACCGTCGGGAGGGCTCGCTCGCTCCCTTCCCTCCGAGTAGAGTCCGCGGACGCGTAAACGGCGGAGCGAACCAGACGGGGCTTGGCGCAGACGAAGGAGACAATGAGAGGAGGCGTGCGAGTCGAGGCTGGAAGGGCAGGACCCCTCCGGCGAGGTCAAAGCCTCCGCGACGCCCCGGAAGGGGGCACCGAGCGCGCCTCGCGAGTGACGCGCTTATTTTTGGCATAGACGGAAGACAGGGATCTCTGAAGGGGCGATGCGCCATCTCCCTGTACGAGGAAAGAATGGCGTGAACACTGTCACCATGTCAAAAGAAAAGAAAGGCCGGGGAGGGGGAGGAGGAGAACGCGCGACCATAGACCCCCTTCTCGCCCATTAGAAAGCAAAATGAAGTGCAATAACACCAATTGCAACGCAGTTGCAACTTTTTACGGAATGAGCAAAGTTTCCTTGTCGCACAGATGCGACCCGATGAAGGGGGCGTGCCTTTATTCCCCCGCCCTGCCTCACCGGAAGACGCGAGGACGTCCACACAACCCCATCGAAAATCGGTCTAGCCCGATGAGACGCCCGGTGCGCACCTCCCCACGCCGAACCCGCTTGGCATCGCGCCCCGAGATCCGAGTCGGATGTACGCCTCCCGGCTGCAGAGGAACATCCCTTCCCCTTTCCATGCAAAGGAAGGGAGGAGGTGACGTTCTTGTGGCTGCTTCCTGAATGACCAGGAAAGCCTTCTGCGAGAAGGAAGTAGCACGCAGAGCACCAAGAGGCCAAGATGGAGACGATTCGGAAGCTCCGGGCCAGAGAGGCACAAAATATCGCGAGACAAAGCGCGTACGAGGCGTGGGAGGAGGCCGACGTGCCCATCGAGCATGCAGAGACGTCGGAGCGACGGGGAACGCGTTGCGCTCCCGAATGGGCGGAGCTCCTTGAAAAAGAAACGCCGATGTCGAAGACAGCCCTGTGGGAAGGAGAGGTTATCGGGAAGGCAGGGTCAGGCAACTTGGGTTTGCCTCTGGACGGATCAGCAGGCAGAGGAGGTGACGACCTGTCTCCTTCCAGAGTCACGCCCCCGTGGGGGCTACCTGTCGCTAGGAAGGGGACAGAAGAGACCCTCCGCTGGAGAAAGATCAGGGAATCCGGAAGTTCCGCTCTCGGTCCAGAAAGGAAATCTCGCAAGGAGCGGCAAGGAGAGGGAAGGTGCGACGCTACTTCACAGATCGAGCGCTTGCTTTGTTCTCGGGAGGAAGATGGAACCTCTCCCCTCGAAGAGGCGACTCCTGGGAGTCGGTCCTCGGATGCAGGCCGCGTCCTACGCTTCTTCCGAAAGACGCGACTTCTGCGTAGTTCCTTTTCCCGTCGGCGCTGCTGCTGCTCCCGCCATCAGCAGACACCGTAACGAGGGTGAGTACCACAGAGAGGACGTCTTGCCCCAAAGCATTCCCCAGCTTCGGCGGGGGAGCTATTGCGATGATCCCACGCACACGGGGGAGGGTTCACTGGACCATCCGCGAAGCCGATTCCGTGCGGACCGCACGGAATCCACGACGACTCCCCCGGCAAGCTCCCAGCGGAACGCTGCGCGGGAAGCCTTTCTGGCCCTTAGCGACAGCAAGGAAAGTGGGGCCCTCCACTCCCTCCCTGCCACCTTGAAGCCTGACTCCAGAACTCTCCTGGGACTGTCAAGTGAACTTCACCTTCGCCTTTTCTCTTCCCGAAGAGCAAGTTCACAGCTCTGCTTGGTAGGGCCACTTTCTCAGCGCCCAGCTTCTGCAAGTATGCGCGTGCCTCTTTAGGCAATCCGTGCACCACAAACACACTTGAATGTTGGTCTCTGGGAGGGGCACAGAAGGAAAGAAACATATGCATCTGGAGGGTTGCTTCACGGCAACCGGAAGAACTTCCTGGATTTCGACATCGTCTGACTGGCTGGGCAAGGAGGTCGGCCACGTGGTCCGACGCGCCGGCGCGGAGCAACAGGAGCTGCCACGAGAGAAGCGGCAGCAGCAACCTTGTCTCTGAACGAACCGACGACGAAAGGGCGGGAAAATTTGCTCGATGGAACGGTCGCAGACGTTCGATCCGGGTGCGAAATCCCGCACTGATTGCGACTCGTCTCATCCGCAACTCTGAGTCTGCTAACTCACGACCTAGTTCGTCGGAATGGTCGAACCCTTCGGAAAAGCATCGGAAGATCAACAATTGCGGCACTATGCCACCCCCTCCTTCCCCACACCCAAATCGACCGCTTTTACCACAGCCGCGAGACGGCGCATCGCAGCCAGAGAGCCCACGCGGAATACCTCAACCGAGTGTCTACAGACCGGTAAACTCAGGGTGCCACGAGCCGAAGACAGCCCTCTCGTTCCGGCGGCGCTTACGGATACCGAACGCGAGGAAAACGCAGCGTTGGGCCTGGAAGCGTGAAAACCCGACGCATGCTTCCGGAGGAAGGAGGGGCTCCACGGAAGCAGCAGCCAGATACCCGCTCCTGAATTTCTCACGCTCCGGAGGACATGGAAAGGAAGATGCTCCTAATCGGACTTCCTGCTCATCGCACCGTGGACCGTGGTGGATGGAAACATAGTAGGGAGAGCTGGAGGTTTTTCTGCGGAGCATGCTTTCGTGGAAGCTGCACAGCACGCTTAGCGCAGTTAGCACGGCGCACAGCCCACGCGATCTTTGCTCTACTCTCCTTTTTCGATGGTTTTCCCCGTGCAAAAGGCACCTCTGACACCCAAAAGACAAGCCGTCTGCCATGGAATCCTGCTTGGAGACGTCGCAGTCTCTAGCACACTGCAACCAAATGGGCCTCGGAACTCTTTAAGAGCCCCAGAATCGTGCAAGAGTTTCAATCAAGAGCTCTCTCATAACGTCCGTGAGCTAGAGTCACAAACGAGGAGTGCGAGAAGGCAGCGACGCCGTACTACTGCGCTTACCCTTCGTGCATCACGCGAAGGGAAGGCGACCACGAAGAAGCCAGGACTATGGGCTATGGAAGGTTCGGAACGATGGGTTCGGTCGGCCAATCCTGCGCTTAGGAAAAGGCAACAACGGAGAGAACAAAAAACGGGATGCTTAGCACGAGTTGTGCGACCGGAGTTCCAAAAGAACACGAGATCTGGGGAGTTTGTGAGGAAGTGCCAGAGAAGAAAGATGAAAAGATGCACGCATGTTTGAAACTGCTCCCGACAAAGAATAAATATAACGGAATGATGCAAGGAGTAAAACATTTATGTTGTCAGTGCCATCAATCCATCCATGAAAACTCTGTTGAGCAACACCTTCAAAGTTCAGGAGTAACGCGTTCGCTTCCCGACAAGTTCCTACTTTTCCGGGGAAGACGGGTGAGGAGGGAGAAAAGGGAACCCAAGACTTGATCAATGCAGAGGGAATGAGACACTGGTTGTTCGCCAAGTATTGCTTTCTTCCGCGTCGAAACCGGCGGCTGAAATCTTTAGGACGTTTCAACCTGGAGGTGCCGGGAGAGCCGCAAGCAGAGACGAGCACACATGCACTTTTAGATACCACTTGCATGGCAGACTGCCATACGAGAATCCGAAGGATGGGGACGCGGTCAGCTCGCAACAGGCGGGTCACTTGTAACAGGCACCAAATGAAAAGCGGTTCGCCACGTTCGCTGGAGACCGCTGCACTGCCACACTGTCACACGCATTTCCAAACTCGCAAATTCTCCGAAGGAAAATTCCGTTTCCGGTTTCTTTTTCCCTCAGATGAGAAGCTCCAGCAGCTCCGTTTGGGAAACGTCTAGACCTACAGGATCGAGGTTTGCCACGAAAGAGAGTGACGACGAAACATCCACGAGTGAGCCTCGCGCGAGTGAGCGCACGTCTCATCACATAATGGGCAATGACTGCAAAACAGAAAAAAACGGAAAAAAAAAGGCTAATAGCTCTTTCCGAAGAAAAGATGCGTAGAAAGGAGGCAAAAAAAAAAAGCCCAGCACGAAACGAATATGTGCCACCGAGGTAACGTGAACCAAAGAGACCTTGCACAACAAACGCGAGACGGGCAATCAGATTAGGTGGCATCGCCTCGAAATGTGCAAGAACAAATTTGCCCACGCCCACAGGTGCAGTCCGCGAGAACGTTGGCAATGTATCAGTTCTCCGAAGGCGCGCGCGCGCTCCTTTTTGCCCGAGAAAGTCTGGATGACGAGCACGCAAAGAAATTCGTACGGGACACGGAGCCAAAGAATTCGCGTCTCGTTCCCATCGGTACATCAACAGACTAAGTGATCGAAGATAACCGCGAGATCAGATCGGATAGCACGGAGCTACGGCAGACAAAGGCAGCACAGATCGTGGAGCACAAAGAATCTTGGAGCCACATAACAGGGTAATAAAGAGACAAGGCGGGAGAGGGGTGATTCCTTTGTGCTTACACCGGGAGTGCAAAATGGCCATTCATCTGCCGAAGCGCCGTTGACACACACGAGAAATGGAAGCGTAATGGAAGGTGTGAAGCGCGCCATCCAGTGATTATGGCCACTGCACTGTACAGTTGCGGTGGTGCAAGATATGGGAAACGGGAGAGGGGATCGTGCATCCTGATCGTGGGTGGGCCAGAGGTTTCGCTCACCGAGTCAGTCGAAGAGCCCTTTTCAGCTGCGAATTTGGGGAATTCAGGGATGCCGGCATTCTCGAAAATAGCACAAGAAGAGATCCAGTAAGCTCCTGCGATAGGCCCCACGATCGATGCTTCAGAGATACTGCTCTGCTCGCTTGCGTTCATCGGATTCTTTCACCATTCTTTCAGCACCCGCTTGCTGTAGGTGACCTACAACTTGTCCCCGGCCGAAGTGCTTGGGAATCCACCGCCGGCCCCGAGGAAGTCTACGCCGCTGCGGTGCCAGCCACATCTGCAATGACTCGCGCGAACCATCGCACATGGGAACGAACTCTCCCTGCGCGGAATGCGTGCGTGATGGGGCGCACAGAGTCGGCGTGGGTCTGCAGACAGCTCTGAGGAACACGTTCGAAGGAAGATGTACCTCCGAAAGTGCTATTTATAGATAAATCACAGGTAAGAAAGCAGTGCTCTTAATTACCGGAAACGAAAGCTTGCAGCAGACGAAAGAAGGGTGCAGCAAGCAGTAGCATTCCTTCGAAGCTCTGCATCGCAATGCAGGAAACTATGTCCAGCACAGAAAATACCGCACGTAGAAACACATAACCCACGAGTTGCACCTCCAGAAAGAAAAACGACCCACATTAATCAAAGGAAAAGAAGCACGAGGGCAGCCCGCATACGAAGACGATAGTTTATGGCCGAAAGAGTTTGCGATGCTTTTTACCATAGCAACGATACCTGCTTTTCATTCTGTAAGATGAATCTGCTAGTCATCTGTCACTGAAGCATGTCTGTAAACGGTTTACGAACCTTCAGGAAGGCACGGTGTTAACAGTAACTCTGGTTACTGATAAATAGGAAAAGTAAAGGAAAACCGGATAAAAGTGAGGAATTCGAAAGAAACGTCCATGAAGAAAACGCAGCATCCCGAGCGGGCAGCAGCAGCTTTTCCAGTTGACGGAATGGTGTGAGATTCTGGGAAACCTGTGGAAGCAACTCGAGACTGAATAGGCCACCGGCCGCCAAATCAGTCCGCCAATTGTCGAAAGAACGAAGAGTTTTTTGAGTCGTTGTTAAGTGATAAGGGCTTCTTGATGCCGACATTTCCGATGGATTCCTCTAGAGGATTTCTTTGACGAAACGAAACAGTAACGAAGACTAGAGAGAATGCCGAGGGCGGTAAAAAGATAAACCGAGAGAAGGGACGTGCTGAAGAGCTTGAGACGCCGAATCGGCCTCACCGGTTCGGATTCCTTAACGCTCTTTTTTGGATGTGGGCATCGGAAAGCGGCATGCCATGTATGGAACTCCATCGCCCCTTGAGCGCGGATGCTTTAGCTTATTCCCGTCTAGGTCTGCAGGAGTCGAAGAAAAACAATGAGGGCACCGCTGGTGACGAAAGCTAATGATGACGCCCTTGAAAAAAATCTGTTTCCTCTAACAAACAGAGATATGATCATCAATGGGCTTAGGTTCTTCGCTGATGTCGAGCAGCAGGGATCGAAAATTTTGTATAAAGCCGCGCCAAAGAACTAACAACAGCGACACAGGAGAGGCGCAGGAGTCTGCACTTAACTGAAGAACACAAACACAGCGAGGATGGGATCTAAGCAGGAGACTTTCGACCGGTGTGGCTTACGTAAAACGATTCATTCTTTTTCGGCCAGTTTGCAGACCGTTTGCAAGTACCGGAGCTAACATCAAAGCTCCAAGACCTTCCATGATCGTTCATTTTCCTAACATCGAGCAATCAGTGTTCTCCCAAGGGTGTCTCTCTCTATATATAAGAAAAAGATGTAGAAAAAAAAAAAAAAACTTGGGGGAGCGAAGGTGACAACGAGATCCCACCAAATCACTGGACCACTGGTTCACTCTGCAATGCAAATTTGCTGAACGTTTCCAGAAAGGAAACGGACCCACGAAGACTATTTGGTTTCCTGCTAATGCTAATGCTACTGCTATTTGATCCCCAGAGATAAGCAAGAGGTCCTCAGATGAGTAACTGCGGCTATCCAGCATTGGTACAAGTTGAGAGGCACTCTTGCACTGCCTTCTGCGAAAAAAAAAAACATTCGAGAAGACTACAAACAGATGAGTTTTCGTGATGCTTGGTAACCATAGTGAACCTCTTTGCACAATATAACCTACCGCAACAACTTACCTACTCAGGGAAGGTACAGAGCGAATTTTGCGAAAGTACCGCAAGCTCAACTTGAGAAATGTCTGCTTAAAATAATTACGGGGGCAACCCAGAAGAAGGAAAGATGTGGAAAAGAGAATAAATCATCACGATACACGAGAGATCGCCAACGTGAAGCCCGCGACACGGCAGCATCACGGACATAATCTTTGAGAGAGGAGATGGAGTGTCCTCGGACAGAAACCGAAACCATTTCGGCCACGGAGCCTCGCCGCTCCAAAGGAAATAGGTAGAGCTCGGAAAGCCAGGAGCGCACAAAGAGTTGGTGAGTCGACAGAACTTGCGATTTCGATATCGATACCTCAAATTTCAGCTGTGTCCTAATGATGCGCCACACGCCCACATCCGGCACTTAACTCGGAAAGCAATTAAAAGCGCTTCGCCCATATCCCCAGTAGCCTCGAAGGCCTGCCCGCTGCTGTCTTCATTTAGGAGAGGGGACAGAGGAAATCTAACAGCGCGCCAGAGGTCAGGACCACCAAAAGGAAAAGAAAGAAACTTTCCAAACGAAATGCGAGCGCACCCATGGAAACGAGATTCGTAGTTTGCTTTCGTCTGGGATCCAGGCGACACTACGTTCGGGACACGGACGTGGTCATCCAGAAATAAAGAGCTCTTCGACACGAAGGAGGTCGCTCCCCTTACCCGCTCGCCGCCGCCGCCTTCCCGCGATAGGCTACGGAAAGCACGATGAATCCCTCCCTTCCCTCTCCCTGTATGCAGGAATTTCGGGAGAGTTTCCGAAGCACCCCATCCACCCCCGCGATTGCAAACCGAGAGATCACGAGTCCTCCCGCAAAGGTCGGAATACGACGGGGACTCGCAGCTTCCGAAACCGTCGCCTCCCCAATCCTCCTCGAGGAGCGATGGCGGGGACTCGCGACGGGACGCACCGATCGAAAGTCTTCGCCAGCCGTCGGCACACGGGAGACCACGAGAGAAAGGCGAATTCGGATGTACGCACGCACGCGAGCATATCCCGAAGTGAGAGCGGGACCCGGGACTCGGCGACGCGTCCCTTTCCCTAGATACGCAAGCCTTCCCGCGATTAGCCGGGGAGTTTCCCCCGGAATGCTCGGAGGCATCGTGATTTTTGAAATGATGCCAAACGGAAAGCAGCGCGTTCTTTGGATCGACACCAACTCGGGATTCTCCTCTTTAGCTACCGGGGTCTTCAGCCACGGTTCCGGAAGGGGTGGGAGGGAGACGACGACGACGCCAACCTGGTCTCGAATGATCTGCGTCGTCACGCGGAAGCGCCAGCGGATATCTCGCTGCTGCGAGGAGGGATTGGCCCGCACGTGAGTCGGGAGCATCAGGGAAAGGGGGTGTCCCGCTCGTTATCGCTTTCGTGCACAGTGGCGGATGGCGCGTCCGAAGACCGCCAGAGTGTCTGCGCTTGCGCAAGGCACGCGCACACCGACCGGGGCGCAGGTCCCGCGTAACGCCGGGCAGCAGCCGAATGGCCGAGAGAACTCCCCGAGTGGTTCGGTTGGCAGTCCACAGCCGCCGAAACTGCATTCCCAGAAGGCACGAGACGATTCGGGTGGAGGAAGGGGATGTGCCTCACAATTCGTTCCCGATTCCCCCCCCCCCCCCCCCCCCCCCAAAGTTTTCTCGTTCGCACGTTGCAGAAGGAGACGTAGCGCAGGTGGCATCATTAACGAAAGAGTGGCAGAACCACGTGGGCCACCACAGAGGGCAACGGTAAAAGGGAGCCAAGTCATTGGTCCAACAGCTGAGGCTGGTACAAAATAGGTTTTTAAGCGCACAAGAGTTCTTCGAGGGGTGTGCAGCAAAGAGCTGTTTGGCTAACGCTGATTACCGGGGATGAGTCGATAAGGAAAATGGGGATCTTTTAGAAAACTTTTTTTTAAAAAAAAAAGAAAAAAGAAATGTCGGCATCACGCGACTCCGAAGACGTACTTTGGTTTCAGAGCAGTGCCTGGAATTTTACGTACTTTCGACAACCTGGACACTCGCACAGAGCTTGCGAGGGGCCTACCTACAAATGCGAACATTCTCGTTTTCTTTAATACCCCGAAAATATCTCATAGGAATCGACAACTCTTCCAGGATTTGCAAAACAAAAGGACGAAATTGGGCGGAAAAATTTAGGACGAATTCCTGTTCGATCACGCCCGTACTGTGCAGCACCCAGCATCGAATTCACGCATCCCGGCTCACTCCATTCTTCCTCAAGCTAAAGAAGGCAATCTTCACGGGAGGGGGAAGAAAGAAAGAAAAGGAAAAAAAAAAAAAAGAGGGAAAACGAAGAAAACAGGGCAAAGCAAAGACCCACTTTCGCATGAAAGAGTTGAGACGAGAGAGCTGGGGAAAAGGCGGACCCAGTTGCGCCCAACGAGCCAATTCGCATCCCACACACACCCGCGCCGATTCACGGGGATTTTTGCACCGGCTTTTTCCCGTTCTTCACGCACTTTCACTTGTGTGGAGGAACACTCTACGCCGCACCGGGATCGGGAGCGAGGAGGGAACCGCGGCGGGCAAACGAGTTGCGAGCATCCATCTTTGGAACACAGCCGTGGCAACTTACCGGAAAAGTAGCCGCCTTCCTTCTGGGAAACGCGATCGACCAAATGCTGCGTGGCTCCGCTATCCTTATCTCCGCATCTCGGGAACACCTACACTTCGGAGACGATCCCGAATGTGTCACTCGCTGCACTGCAACACGGCACCGGGCTCGTGTTTTTTCTCCGCTCGGGATCGCGAAACGCCCGACTCCGCCGAAAGGGTGTTTACCATTACTAACGGCAACGGGCGGCTCGCGCGCTCCTTCCCTGGCGCTGCCATCTCTGAGAGAACCCGGGAAGCGGGGTGCCGGTCGCGCTCGCTCGTGGGGTTCGTGCTTCCACCCCCCCCCCCCCCCTACGCTCGCGAGGGCCCACCTCACGTGGTGCCGCCGTGGAACGCAAGACGCGGGTGTGGTCCCTGGGTCTTGGGGGAGGGGGCAGAAGAAGGCGAGTCCGTACGGGAGCGAGATCCACGGCGCCGGGTTTCCCTAGAGACGCAATCCCGCAGGCAGCCGGGATCGCATCCGCGTCGCATCAAAGGACAAACAAACAAAAAAGGAAAAAGAGAGAGGGGATGGGGGGGGAGGGGGAGGAAGCAAAAACTGGCGGACGCTCTCCGCTCTCGCGCGTGAGGAGCGGAGAGCGCGCCACGTGTCCTGGCAACGCCCTCTTCTCGTTTGCTTCCACCACGCCCACGGGAGAAGACTGGGAAGGGAAGATGCCCTCAGGATGGCCACTTCCGCATCTCTCTGCTCGCCTTGTCCTTTCGGCTTCGCCCCATCTCCGACCTCAGGGCCTCATGGCTCCGGGACTCGCTCGGAGCACCTTCGAGGAAACGTCCATTCTCTTCGTTCCGGAAGACGGGGTCCCGAGCTTCTCTGGGAGAATGGAGGAGCCCCCCCGCGAGGCTCAGGGACAGGGCGCGGCGGGCTACCCTGCCATAGCAGGGAGAGGGAGTAGTTCCTCCGCCCTCCGCTGGCCCCTGGAGGCGCTGGCGGAGAGCCGCAGCGTCTCCGGCAGGGAGACGCTGCGGCTCGACGCTGAGACGCTCCATCCTCGCACGCGAGACTCCAGTCGGGGGAGGCACGTCCCAGGATCCTCCTCCTCCTCCTCCCGGTGAACTACTCTCTGGAACGCTCGCCGCCGCGGGGGACGCCCAAGGAGGGACTCTCGAGAACCTCCTGCGGCGCCGAAGGCGAGAGGGGAGGGGGACGCGGAAGGAGAGGTTGGCGAGCCCGCGCGAGGACGGACGGGTGCGCAGGGCAGGTCAGTCCAGGAAGGACAGGCTGGGGGGCAGGTCATCCGCCTGTCCTTCCCGAACCGGCCGGCGCGTCCCCTCACTCCTCCCTAAGCGATCTCGCGCGACAACCCCGTCGCTTGCTTCCCCCTCCCGCATGTGTCCCGAAAATGCAAGGTTTCCGAGGAGGTCGCCGGCCCGGGAAGAGTCGTTCGTTTGGGCCACGAAGGGGCAGCGAAAAGCCTCGCCGACCTGCCTTGCCCACCGTCCGTCCTCTCGCGCGGGAGGCGGGTCCCCGATAACTCGTAAAAAGGAGGAGGGGAGGGGGAGAGGGATTTCCCGGAATGGGGCCTCGTGAGTGAGGGGGGGAACTCTCTGCACCCTCTGTCCCCGGCGTCCTCCTCTCCTCTCGGGGACGGGCGACCGCAGCTCCAGCGGAGCTCACGCGGCGGTGTGAGTTGCTGCGGGAGGTCCGAGTTTCGGTTTTCCTCCCCGGGAAGAGCACACAGAAGGTCTCGCGGGTCTCACCGGCAGTCCGCGCCCCCGCTCCAGGGCTCCACCCTTCCAGTCGTGGACCCCCCGGGGCGCAGGAGAAGCACTGAGCGGCGGGAAGGACTCTTCCGATTCGGCATCGCTGCCGCCTCCCTCGCTCTCCTCCCGGCACTTGCCCTCACCTTCCTGGTTGTCTGGCAGCTGGAAGGAGTGCAGGGATACCGGGCGCTTCGTCCGCTCTGGCCTCGCCACCCGTCCTTGGGAGGCAGTTCCCCGAGTCTTCCTGTGTTCCTGAGCGCGCACCTCCTCCCCCTCTCCCCACGAGAGCGCCCTGGGAGGGGCGGCTGCTGCTCTTCCTGGACCTCAGGCCAGACCTTTGTGGAGTCGACGCGTACCTGTGCGACCGCTTCGACGACCCCGGGGAGGCGCACAGCTTTCCCCAACGGGTCGCGTACGATGCTCTTGGATCCGCCCCTGACTCCGAGCTGCTTTCCTCGGACGGTTTCTCCCAGATCACGGGAGAAAGGAGGGGGGGGGGAGGAGGATGAGCTGCTGAGCCGGGCGCCCGCTTCCGCGGAAAGCGAGGGAAGCCCTGGACTTTCTTTTCTGCAGGGCCCGCTTTCACGCCCAGTGGGCCTGGCGCGCCTCCGCCTCAGCGCCGAACCCTCGGACCGGAAGGCCGAAGAAATGAGGAGGAAGGAACGGGAGGAAAAAGGGATCCGGAGAGAGGAAAGCGGGAGGAGGAGAGGAATGCGGGGATGAGGGGGAAGGCGAGGGAAGGGGCGACGTCCCCGGAAGGCGCTCTTGGCGAGAGTCCTGTATGCGGAAGCTGGGAATAGAAGGAAGGAGACCGGTAACTGCGGCTCCGCTCCCTGCCGTTCCCTCCGCCTCCTCTGTATGAACCCTCGCGGGCGCCTGCGATGCGAGGAGTGGGCGACGGTGAGCCACTGGCGGTTCTGCTTGCTTGGCTGCGCCAAGTTGCCGGCTCTTTCGCGGGCGGGTTCGCGTGCGCGGATCTTCCCGGAAGAGAGCGACACGCCGGGCTCCCTTGGCGGTCCCACGGCATCGGCGGGCAGCGCCACCCGGCTTCGATCCCCGACTCTACTCCATCGCGTTTCCGGGAGAGGGAAGTCCTTCTTCGACGGGGAGAAAGAGAAAAAAACGGTGGCCTCGGGAGCGCCCGTCCCCATCTTCCGGCGGTCGATGGAACCTCCGAGAGGGCAGAGCGACTAGAGAGGACGAGAGATCGCATCCGCCCCTTGAGAGAGCCCCCCGATCAGCGCATGGGAAACGATGAAGGAAGGCGGAGGGGGGTGACAGCAGCTGCGGACAGCACACCGTACGGGATGCTAGTTGCGCGTAACTGACGCGCCGTGCCGAAGTTTCCCCGGCAAAATCACCTTGGATACGTGCACATCGCACACATGCTGACGCAGCATCCGTGATCGCCTGCGGTCGTCGCCATAACATGCCTCCGGCAGAAGTTGGACGACACGACAGCACACACGTGCGCGAGGGCGTACGCGCTACGCGCCTGATGAAACGTTGCGCACTCGGCGAATCGCTCACTTTTTGAGCACCACTCTCTCAGGGGCATCTCTCGGTGGCGGTCCCAACTACATAATGTTTACGAGAGAAGGTGTAAGAGGCCGGCCGCCAGTGAAGGAAGCGAACGTCTCTGCCTGAAGCGGGCGCAGAGCCCGGACTCGTGGCGCAGGGCGCGACGTGTTTCCTCCAGTGGTCTTCCTTTTCTTCTCTTCTACCAGAGGCTCCCGCTTCCAGCAGAGGGAAGGAACGGTGTTCCCAGGCCCTCGCCGAGGACTCTAAACGGAAGGACGCTGAAGCTCCCCTCCCCCCTCCCCTCGGAGTCAGCGAGCCGCGGCTCGCCGCGCGAATCCATGAGAGGAAGGTCATGCAGGTCAGGTGGCACGGCCCGCTCGTGGTACTCCTGGGATTGATAGGGAAATGCGGCACCGTGATGTTTCTGGCATCGTTCCCGGTCGGAGTTCCTTCCTCCCCCTGCTGCGGTCCGGGAACCTGCTCCGCATCGCCCTCAAAGCCCTCCGACCGGCAACGCCCCTAGCGCCGGTACGCGGTCGTACATTCCATCTCGCCGCCACCTTCTCGTTGCTAGTCCTGCTCTCCTCTGCAGCGTTGCCAGGCAGGTCGTCGGCATCTCGGTGGCGTCGGTTGATCTCCGCGTCGTTGGCTGATCATCGTGTCGTTGGCCTATCTCCGGGTCGATGGCTGGCCTGCCCTTGCAGCTCGAACGGACGTCACGGGAAGCGGGCCGGCAAACCGTCCGTACTTTCTTGCGCTGCCCCTGAACTTACCCTTCGTCGACCTTGGCTCCGTGGCCGCTCCTGAAAACTCTCTCCCCACCTTCCCCTTTTTCCCTGCCGACACTCACTGGCGTGTCCTCATCGGGTCCAGCCACTGGGCCTGTTCCCGTTCCTCGTCTTCTCCACGTCCTCGAACTGCATTCACTCCTCCGGCACGACCTGGCTGTGGTGTTACCTGAATCTCTCTCGTGGTGGAGGCCTTGGATGCCCATCCTTCTCCTAGACTGGAGGTCCGCTGCTCCCTCAGTTTTCCTGCCCGCTTGCAGGTTGCTGCCGCTGACAGCGCCCCTCGCGAATCTGTTTGAAGAGCACAGGAGCGACTTGGCGTCCAAGCCACTCCGTGAGGACTGCGCTTGCGTTTGGGGGGCGGAGCGAAGAGGGTGCTTCCCTTCTCTGACTGAAGAGGCGAAGAGGAGTCTGCTGGGGGTTTGCCTTACTTTCTGGAAATGTGGCCGCGGCCAAGGTTCTGGAAGCAAACCCTCAACCTTCTTCGACGCCGAGACCTCGCGCAAAGATCCGCGAGCGGCTGCCGGTGTGGTGGGACTCGGTTTCCGGCATGAGGTTGTATTTGCTGGGGAGTGATAATGGAGGCTCTTGCTATTTTCTTTTCTTTTTTTTGGCTTCAAATATTTACATGTGTACAATTGCTTTTAAGATAGGGGGTTCGCCCTATGAATCCAGGAAGGCTCGGAATCCATTCCTCTCAGTCTTGGGGAGGGGGGGATCGCACCTCCCACCCTGGTTGTCTCCGAAGGGAATCTCCTTCCTCATTCTCTCCGGAGGGACCACCCCGGAAGGGGGGTGGTCCTTCCCATTTCATCTTCTCCGAAGGGAACCCGGAAAGGATCCGCTAGTAGGAATTTCTTCACTGGAAGGAACCCGCAAGGGAACCGCTCCTGTTCACGCCCCCGAAGGAACGCTTCCGAAATTCAGAAGGGACTCAGTAACCTCCCGCAGGGTGATCGCTCTCGCTTGCTTCCTTGAAATCTCTGGAGAGGCGGCGACTCGGAGGGTCCCCCCCAGTGTGGGGGTCCGCTCTCCGTTGTACGACCGGAGGGGGTACTCCCCACTCCTTGATTCCTGGGAGGACCCGAAGGTCGACTCTCATTGTTCCGATCTTCATCGGGAGCCTCCGGTTTTAACCGCTACCGGTGCCACGCCCGAATGTCTCGGCCAACCAGCGCCATTGCAAGAGAAACTGGGAACCCAACGACGCAATGGCGTCAGTTTCTTCCAAAGTATTCGAACCCGCGACGCATGGTACCACACGCGGAAGCCTTAACCACAAAGCATCCGGCGCGGGCGTGAAGATAGAGGGGAACTGGGCGATGGGGCGCTCCTGGAGCGCAGGAGCACCCGCGCGAAGGCAGGGGAGCAGCACCATTGATGGGAAGGACATCCGCTCGCGGTAGGAGGCCGATCTTTTGGCTAAGATCAAAGTGGAGGTCGAAGGAGGAGGAAGGAGGCTGGCGTAGAGCAGGTTCCCGGACCACAGCAGGGGAGGACGGGACTCTAACAGGGAACGGTGCCAGAAACTTCACGGAGCTCTTTTCTCTATCGATCCCGGGAGAGCCAAGAGTGGGTCGCCCGAGTCACCCGACCCGCAAGACCTCCCTCACGCGTCGCGTCTCCGCGTTGCCAAGACCCTGTGCCTGCTTCACCCCCTTTTCCAAAGTCTTCCAAAGCTCGTGAGCAAATCGGAGAAGGCACCGGGGTGCGTTCGGTGACCCTGTGGGCCAACTTCTTTGCCACGGGATGCGGGGCGGCCGCTTCGGGGAACTCCGTAGCACCTCCGCTCCCTCGGGAAAGAGAGTTCAGGGCCGGAGCGGCTGCAGTCTGCTGGACCACGATCCTTGAGGTTTCCCCACCTTCCCGTTCGAGATTCCAGCCGGGTCGGTTGCGGGAAGGCCGTCCTTTTCTGGCTGCTGGACGGAACGGCGGGTCACGTGACCCTCGTCGGTTTTCCCATTCTGACGCGCGACGCGATTCGGGACGCGGAGCTGGTCGGTTTGCCCTCCACCTGGCGCGTCCCGAGACCCTCAAAGGAAGCCTTCGAGCGCCGTCCGGCGAGCTCTTCTTGCGCGGATGCACCAGTGAGAGGCGCGCCTACCGGGACATGCAACGGGTGCGAACCGGAAAGATTTCCCAGACCCCAGGAACAACGCCACACTCCAGCGGGAAGACTAGGAAATCAGGGGAGGCGGAAGGAAAGGCGAGGAGGGAAGGGAGTCCACTTGGAAGAAGGATGGGGAGCCACGGGGAGGCAAAGCCGGGAGCACTGAGGAGGAATTTCCACCCAGAGGTTTCCCAGAGAGTCTGCGGGAGTGGCAGCGCCCATTCTCCATTCTCGGGCGGTTCGCTTTCGAGACGGCCGTGCCGCAGGTGGACCTCGAACGGCGCTGAGAGCAGACCCTAACAGGAAGAGAGGAGCGGAGTGTGGGAGGAGGAGGAGGAGGCGGAAGAATGCTGGGCGCACGCTTGTCATGCTTGGCAGTGACCCCGAGGTTCGACGCGGACCACGGGGTACGGGGACGGGGAAAGGGGGGAGCAGAGAGGGACGTCTCCAGACGACCAAAATGTATGTGGCCGTTCCCGTTCCCGCCCGAAGCAAGCCCTCAGGAACTCCTTTCCGTTCCATTCTCAATTTATTTATTTATTGACCCTCGCTTCCCGTCTTACACCCCTTCCCTCGTCGCGTCCCCAGCGAGGATCGGACCCTTTCTCTTTGCGCCCACAGATGGCTGACCTTTTCCCCCTCTCGACCGATTTTAATTATTGGCTGATTTTAAATAAGCCGGTCGGCGCTCCCGCAAGAAGGTCGTTCGCCATCTGCTCTCCTCGGAGAAGCCCCGGTAGTCTCAGAGCTGTCTTCACAACTTCTCCCTTTGCTGAAGGGGTCGCGGAGGGAAAGGGTTCGACGGAAGGATTGGCTGACTGGTCGAGGCTGCGAGCCAGCCGCCGCCGCTGACACGACCGTGCAGGACAATTACTGGACGTCCACGTGAAAACGAGCTGCGGCGAAGCGACGGATACGTCCCGAGTACACCCGCTGCCCGCATCTATTGGCACCTGCACGCTGCTTGGAAAGCATCCCTTGGCCATCTGCGAGCTGGCTGCATCCCCTATGTTCGGCCTCCGGGTGCCACTCGTATTTCTTGATGCCTTGGGGAGAGGGCTGGGTCCCGACCCCGCTCGGCGACTATCGAACCGAAGTCAAGAGCCACTTTCCCTGGGATCACCCTGGTCTTCCCTGGAGGAAGACAGGTGGACCTTCGAATTCGGGATGCAGAAGTTGTTGCACGGGTGCCACCGAAGGCGGATCCTGCGTGGCGAGCGGCCAGAAGCTCACGAAAACGCTCCGCGATGCCGGGGAGATGTGGAAGCGGGGAAAGACAGGGCGACGGCGCGCACTTCCGGAGCCGGAGCCTTTTCCTCCGGCTGCTGCCTGGGCAACGGATGCCTTTCCGGAGACGCTTGTTCCTCCTTCTGGTATGGGAGGGCGGCCTGCTCTGAAGGAGCAATTCGCTCTCGCTTCTTGTTCCTCGGGAGCGAGAGCGAAATGGAGGCGACGGCCGCCAGTGACCACAGCGGGGACCGAGAACGGACGAAGACATACGACCTTCTGAGAGGAACGGTGCCGACTGTTTCCCAGTGCAACCGGGTGGCAGCCACCTTTGAAGCTGGGGAAAGACCAGTCGTTTCCCCTCGCTCCGCCCCAGATGGTGAGCCCTCCCACGGATACCCCACGGAAAGATCAGGAAAGATCCCGCAGATAGCCACACCACGCTCCGGCGTCTCCGCCTCCACTCTGCTGCTAACCGGAGGCCGTAGCCACGCGACCTGCGTTGGTGGTTGCGGCCTCCGCGCGTGGCAACGACTGTTGTGGGTTCAAATCCTGCCCAGGGCGAAGCAGCGACGCCGAGAACGGGGGGTGCGTCGTAGGCCTCGAGTCTCACTCCCCTCCCACAGGATGGAGCTGGCTAGTCCACGGGCTTCGCTTGCGGTGGCACTGGTGGAAGTCGGATCCCCCCTCGGATGCCCGCACTGATTGGCCTCTGGACTTGGAATTTGACTCTCCAGGGTTCCTTCCAGGAATCAAGGAGCCGATTCGCTTCGAAGTGCGCCTCCCACCGGTTGTGAAAATGGAGCCCAAACCGGGAAGGGGAGTTATCAGCCAGCTCCATCGCGTACCATGGAGATGGCCGATATCCTCTCGGGGCTTTTGGAGTGTCAGGAGCGTCCTTCAGAGAAAATGGGAAGCGTCCTCCTTCGGGGTTCTCTTCAGAGGAGGAAACCAGGGCGCATCCTTTCTGGGGATCCCTCCGGAGACAACCAGGGCGAGGGTTCCCTTCCGGGTTCCCCTCCCAAGCGTAAGAGGAACGAACTCATTCCTCTGGAGGCTTCCTGGATTCATGGGGTGGTACTTTTCCGGAATACCCCATGCACCCTCAGGGGTGACGTGGGACAGCGTCGAAGAGCTTTCTGATCTCCTCCCGAGGAGGCGGACGGTTCTTCAGCACCTGGCGGGCTCCATCAGCCACAGCCCTTGGCGGATCGCCCTCTGGGACAAAGGGAGGCCTTGAGCCCTCCTGAAGGACTTGTGTGCTCCGCTCCTGGGCAGCAGCCCAGGCCTCCTGACGCTGGAGCTGCAGCTCCAGTTTCGAACACTTGCACTCGTGGCAAACCTCTGGAGCATCACCTGGCCCCAACCTGCACGTCTTCTCGTCCATCAAGCTACAGGCAGCGTGCGACTCGCGTCCTTCCTGGTCCTCCTTTCACGCAGTCTCATCCATTGCGGACTGCACCTTCGGCAGGTGACCACTCTAGCCAGGAAAAACGGATGGATCTCTGCCGCCCCGCGAACGGTAGTGCCTGGTTGCAGGGAACTGTGCGCACGTGGGCGAGAATCCAGGAGTCAGGAGCAGAACAGGTGCGACGTTTCCTGTACGCGCTCAACAACAACTGCACTCTCCGGGAGATCCTGGAAGATCCCGCGAAGAGTGCATGGGCAAGCAGAACCTCCCTCGCTACCACGCTGCCCTCCCTTAGAGAGCACATGGACAGCAGCCTTACGGCTAGATGGGAGGTCTCCGTGGAGATCTCCGACAGGAGAGGATGACTAGGCGAGTGAACGACGGGCCAGCTCACCGGCGCTGCGACCCCGAGTGCTCGACCTCGTGGACCTTTTGCTCTGAGGCGTGCTACTGGGTATTCCAGAGGAAGACCTGCAGTGACCTACGGTGCTCATGAACACCCGCACCCTCCCCTTAAATTGGCAAGAGTCGGCATTGATGCTACTGCACTAGGGCCTCCCGTGCAACGCCAGCCGATATCATTGGACACGGGGGGAAGGGGGGGACTCGAACTGTGCAAGGTGTGGGAAGCGAGAATCTTTACTGCACCCCCTAGTGGACTGTGCTTCCCTCCAGCCCCTGTGGGAACGCTTTGCCATGACCATCGGAGCCCCCGACGGCAACGCCAGAAGCATTTTAAAGCGCCTCTTCCTGCGCCACGCCCTCACGCCGGCCGCACCTCTAGTAGCATTCTACTGCCTATGCGGCGGATCATGGCTGTATGAAGCAACGCCAGAGGAGGCCAGAACAACAGGGACGCCATCTATTTTGCTGTCTTCTTCATGAGGATGGAGTCAGGATGTCCCCATCTGGGAACCATAAGACAGGAACTTGCCGGTATCCTTACAAGGATGCAGAGAACACCCTCCAGCGCACAGTGATCCCTTCCCGAACCCCCTCCCCATTCTTTGACTGCAGTGTTCTTTTTATTTTTTTCTTTTTGTTTGTATCCCTTCTGTGTTGCCAAGGCGAGCCTCTCTCTGGCCTGCATGCCAGTTCCCGGTAGGTTCCTTCTCGTAGTTATAAGTAACGTGGCAGGATCAAACGCCCTGCCACAGACGTTTATTTTTTATAAATAAATGCCCCGGTTTGGCCGGGTGTCAACCAGCCACAACCGGATCCACCTCTCCCTCAACGACGGCTGCATCCACCGAACGGGTGGCATCTATCGTAGTCGCGATAGTGCGCGACGTTACTTCCGGCTGGTTGAAGCCGTTGCTGCATCCGGTCTGCATCCTTCCCTCTGGAGGCCGGCAGCATCCGTGGGGCCTTTTCTTCAGCGCTAGCTTCGGAGGGGGCGATGTGAACCCTCTGTATCCTGCGTGCACTGCGACAGTGACGGTCCATGGATCCCCATGGTCGCACGCCGCCATCGCGCTTCAAAGCAAACGAGAAAGGGCAAGGGTGAGAAAAGCAAGAGGAGGAGAAGGAAGAGAGGAGGAGGAAGGGAGGAGGAGAGGGGAAAGAATAGACGGAAAGAGCAATGGAATCATTGGAAGCACGCAGAATTGAAGCTGCTTAATCCTCTTGGAAGTGCTCCAAGAGGATGGCGCAGCTCCGTCGTTCGTGCATCCCTGAACGGCGCCGAAGCACTTGCTCCGGGGATGACGTGTGCATCCACGCGTCCGATCTTGGTCAGTGGGGAAATCAGGGTGACGAAGAGAGGGAGATTCCCCGCCCGTCCATCTCCGGGTCACTCTCGCCACCGCCACCTCCTAGTCTTGGGGCGGCCGCTGCTCCTCTCGGTCGGTGCCCCAACAGATATATATATATAGAAGTCCGTTCCTCTCACGCCTGGATAGGGATCTTCCTGGAAAGGAAGGATCACACCTCCACCCTGGTTGTCTCCGAAGGGGAACCCCGAAGGGACGC
The DNA here is from genome assembly GCA_036172245.1 of Raillietiella orientalis. Classification (NCBI taxonomy): domain Eukaryota; kingdom Metazoa; phylum Arthropoda; class Ichthyostraca; order Raillietiellida; family Raillietiellidae; genus Raillietiella; species Raillietiella orientalis. The sequence goes on along the minus strand of JAYWIR010000027.1, from coordinate 109,975 downwards.
TTCCGAAATTCAGAAGGGGCGCTGCTTCGCCGAAGGATTGATGGCTCTCGCTTCCTTGCGCTCTCTGAAGAGATGGCGACACGCCTTCTCCATCAGTACGACTCGGAAGGTCCCACCCCCCGGAATGGGGGGTCCACTCCTTTAACATCTGGAGAGATGGTTTACACACCTACTCCATCTGAACAAACCGGAGAGGGAACTCCCCACTCCTTGCTTCCTGGAAGGACTCGGAGGTCGACTCCCATTGTTCCGGACTTCATCGGAGTCCTCCGGTTTGAACCTCTACCGGTGCCGCGCGCCCGAAGGTTCACAGGCCGACCAGCGTCATCTTGCAGGAGGAACTCGGAACGCACGGAGCAGTTTCTGTCGGAGTATTCGAACCCGCGACGCTTGGTGGTGCCACGCGCGGAAGCCTTAACCATAAAGCCTCAGACGCGAGCACACGCCGCGAGGGCACTGGGCGTTGGAATGTGTCATCTCCTCGTAAGGGGGAATCTTCAGCCTCCTCGGGATCTCGCGCCGTCCCTCGGGTCCCCCGGCTCCCGGCAGCTGATTCCTCTCAGGGGGAGCTGCTGGGATTCCCTCTGTCCGCCTCCTGTTCTGCAGGACTGCCGGTGTGCGTCACAGAGGCAGCAGACGTCCAGAGAGATGACCCCGCCTTTCCTCGCGGAGGCCGGCAGGAGCTTCCTGAGGCATCGGCTGGTGGGGAGCCCACCGGATTCCCACTCTCCCTGGTATTTTCGATCCAGGTTGCCGAGTCGTGGGGTTCTTCCAGCAACCACGAGGCTGCTGGCTCAGCGACCGAGGGCGTGCTGGGAGAAAATCTTCCGCTGCCACTCAGCTCTCGCGCGCCCGATCCCTGCAATCCCGGCAGGCGCAGCTCGCAGGAATCGCCCTACCCAATGCTGGGACCACCCCTACACGGGATCCACTCTTCCTGGGTTCCTCTGTTCATCCCGAAGAATGCCCTGCATCCGGGATGCATCCAACGCTCCTGTATCCTAGTGCAAGCGACCTGGATCGAAAAGACTGTCCAGGAAAACCGGGAACCCCTGGCTTCGAATCAGCCCGCTTCCGGAGTCGATCCCAGAATGCGACCAGACCTTCTGCCCCGGGGCAGCGATCAGCGGGGTCGCTTCTTTGTTCCGCACTAAGAATTGACAGCTTGCTGCCCCTGGAAGAGGCGGGAGACACGAAGACGGGAATACCGGGGATGGCGCCACCATAGCTCCAGTGGGAGCGCTCGCATGCGCACGAGGGATGCTCTCTGGATGCACGGATCTACGGGCGAATGGCAACGCGCTGAGATCACTCGAGATCTCCAGGAGGCAGGGGAAGATCGTCAAGGGAGAGATGCGCTGCTTCAGGATGCAACTCCCCAGGGAACACGCACTGGAGTCGCCAAGTACGCCACTTCAGGAGCCACGGCCTCGTGAAGGGGAGGGGGGCGGGGAAGAGGCCAGCTAGGTTTTCCACCTGGCCACATCTCGGAAGCGTTTTCTTTCTAAAAATAAACCGACTGGGAACACACTGGTGCCCAGCCGAAGACAAAAGACGTCCCAGGGGGGAAGGGGGTCCACCGACACGTAGGTAGCATCGGAAATCCGAAACTGGGATATCCGAAACTCCGGAACGGGTGATAGGGGAAGGAGGATGACAAAAAAAAAAAAATGAGGAAATTCGGGGAGGGATGGGGCAGGGATCTTTGGGATCACCCCATATGCACCTGGATGAATACGTAAAAACCGGGAAAGGTACGGAGCGAAGGGGAGTAGGAAAAAATGAAAAAGGAAATAGAGGGTGGGGTCAAGGGTCACCGATGTCCGCCGTTCTTTCGCTTCAGAACCGGCGCTGGATGCTGGAGATCTCCTTGACTTCCTCTTGCAGGTGAGGCCACCTGGCAGCCGCCCCCACGTAGGCAGTGCCGCCGTCCCGGTGACCTCCCTTGGCTGCGCCGTCGTCGCCAGCACGCGTCGGGCCGTGACGATGACGCAGCGATGGTGGCGATCGCGGCGCCCATCGAAAGGGCTCCCGGCGCGAAGCGCCGTCGCAACAGGTCGCGGGAAGTGTGTCTTCCTGGTGCAGGAGTGCTGACGTGAGCCTCCGCCGCAGTCCCAAAGCGGACCAGCCAGGTCGGTTACTGAGGGGTGCGGCTGGCTGTTCTGCCGACGCTCGCGCCCCTGTTGGCGCGCTTCGGAAGCAGCAAGCTGAAACAGAGAGTGCAGCGCTGACTCCCGTGGATGCATTTCGGTAGGTCTTTGGGGCTTGTCCCGACCACCTGCATTCCCCAGACTACCCTGCGACATCCCTGCTTGTTTCATCTCTTCCACTGCCTGGTTTCCGCGCGCCGCCAACGTTCGGGTCTCGCGCCAACCACCAAGATCACGGTGCAGGCAGGCAGGCATTCCGACTGCCTCCCTCTCCCCTCTCTCCTTCCGCTGCCACATACTGGGGTGACCTCTAAGGACTCGCTGGCCGTACCATCGCAACCTTTCCGGCCCTGCCGCAGCCGTCCCCTTTCTTCACGCTTTCACTTGGAGGGAACTTTTTTCTCCTGCCACGCAGCCAGCTCGCCCCGGAGACGACGACGCGCGAATCGCACGGGTAGAGTGGCATCCCCTATTCCGGTTGCTCCCCACGCATCCCTCTCATCGCCGCGCACGCATTCCGCTGCACAACACCTCCCCGCATCCACGAGCCACCTCCCCCAGCGCACGCCCTGCAGGCTCCGCCTCGGCGATCCCCCTCGTGGTTGCGGTTATTCCCGACCACGGGGGTAGGGTGACCAAGCCCCACGCGAAGGCGCCCCAGCGGCTCCACAGACAGGGCGCCTCCCGGTGACCATTCTTCCTCGGATTGTGGAAATCGTCCTTTCCTTAGGATCGGATTCCCTTTCGTGCTGGAAGCGGGAGAAATACTGGCGCTCAGCAGGAGCGGCGGCGCGCGAGCGCAGCCTTTCGCTCGGCGCTGCGGAAAAGGAAAGAAAGAGCCACGCGAGTTCGCCTCCCGGATCCGGGAGGGAGAGAAGGGGGGGGGGGGGAGGGGGAACGGCACCGAGCGTTCGGGAGGAATGGATCCAGGGAATCGAAGGGGAGAGGGAAGACCTTCCGCGAACCGTGGCCCTGTCGGTTTTCGCTGGCTTCTCGCAGTCGCGCGCGCTGCCGAACGACACGCACCGATCACGGGACGGCTGATGCCAACGCGGCGCAATGCGCCTCGGAAGCGTAGGGTACGGGAAAAAATGGAGGCCTGGGCGCGGTGAGGTGGCCCAACGCCGCAGCGCTTGGTGATCTGCCAAAAGAAGCTTGGTGGGTCCTGGCCTGCTCTTGATCTCGCTGAGATCGCTGCTGCTATACTCCTTGGCGTCTTCTTTTCCTCCTTTGCTTTCAGGCAGTGCGAAGCGAGGCAAACAGACAGCCCGCTGGGGCGCGTCCACGGCTGCGATGGAGCGTCTGCCTGAGGAGCTTTTACCGCCTTTCTCCGGTCCTGCGGGGGAGGGGTGAGTGATTTTCGTCACAACAACGAAAATCTTCTGCGATGAAAGAAGAAACAACTGCGTCTGTCACTCCTCCTCTTTTCGTGTGTGTGTGTGTCCGAATCTAGGGTATGGAACTCTAAGAAACACTGTGTTGTGAGTGAAGATAGTAAATAAGCATGCTTGCTTATTTCTTTATGTATACACTGCGCGGCACCAGCAGCATGATTTGTATACTTTGTACAGCCCAGGAATTTCAGGATTAACTGGATGTAATCAGTGCCATAGGTTTGTGGATAAATGCGAGGAATATGGAATCACTGTATTGCTGATTGACTTTTTGTTTTTTTTTGTTCTGCAACAAAAATTGAAACCTGCAGAAGGATCCGAGTTAATTTACATTTCGACCCATATTCCAGGTTAGCAGTGTTGACGTTTCTGATTGAAGCACATCGGAAATGGTCGCACGTGCATATAAAATCGCCTGGCTGTGGTCAGAAAGTGTGAGAGGCAGAGTTGGATTTGGATTTTTTTTTGGCCTGGTTTTGCCATTCGGCGCCAGAATGGATTCTTTAGACAGCATTCATGCCAGTTTCACACAGTACGTCTATCGCACTTTCTTCATCTTCATGAGCATTTCTTCGGCCTTGATGCCGTGGTCCGCATTGTCTTCCAGGGTTCTGGAGTGAACCTTGGTCTATTCCGAGCTTTGGGATTGCTCTCTGTAACAAGGGCAAAATCATAAATGGATGGATCCTCGGAAACTTCGGGGTATTGCTGGAAATGCTCGTGCTGATTTGGAATCCAATTTCAGACCTGGTGGTTTCTTATTTACTTTCTGCTTAAATTTTTCTATCTAATATTCTAAGCCCATCGTGCTTCAACTAACATGTCATTGGCATCGTCAGTGTTATCTGTTCTTTTTTCAACAGTAGCTGTGGAATGCTTTGGAATTGTGGTAACGCCCTTGATAATCAAACCATGTTCCAACCCTTTTCATTCTTCAAATTATGAGTCTTCGTTAAAATATCTTTATAGTCACTGTCACAAGTTCATGTTCGATTCTTCACTTTAGTGTTTTCTTCCTTTTACGAATTAGTAGGTTGTGCTAGCATTTAAAAGCAAACAAAACTATGCAGCTGCACAACCAATCATCATCTCATGTATCCCAAATTGCTATAGTGACAGAGGTTTTTTGAATCAGCTTTTCAAACACACACACACAGAAAAAATCCAGCGTTCCATTGTTCTACTCTAAACTTGAGGTCCTTGAATTTGGGAGTCGTTCTGGGAATGATTGGAGCGTGGAGGTCTGGCATTCTGAATCTTCTTCAGCATACAGTGGTAAGTTCAGGCAGGGAACTTACTACAGCCTTTCGTGCGGACTCCTTTCTTCAAGAGTTCCATCAGAATGTTCCTGGCTTCCTCAATACACCCTTACGGTCTTCATTCTTCTGATGAGGAGCCCTGGATGGGAAGAGCGACGGTAGCCCTAAGCATAGGGTCAGGACCCTTGTCCTTCTAGTAGCCCTCCAGGAACTTCCGGCTTCGTGCTCGTCTGGAAGTCCGTCACTTGGCCTACAACTTCCCAGTTGAGGAGGACAAGGGTTCAGTGAGTGCAGAGGCGAAACTTGTTTTCGGTGGTTGAGTTTCGGAGTTACCTATCCAATGTCGTATCGGCCCACGTAATCTCTCCCAGGTAAAACTCCAAAAAATCGTCTTCGACTTATGGTGGCAGGTGCATCTCCAAAGGGTGGTCGCAATCGCGAATGGAATCGGATACTGACATCTTGAACCTGTCCCGCGTTGATTCCAGGATTTCTTCGGCCTTGATGCCGTGGCACGCATTGTCTTCCAGGGTTCTGGAGTGAACCTTGGTCTATTCCGAGCTTTGGGATCGCTCTCTGTACTTGTGGGTTATCCAATCCTGCATCGACTTGCTATGTCGACATTCTCTTTTCGTGGACAATGCCGCTGGGTGAGAACTGTTAAGTCTCTCTCATTGCAAGTCCAGGTGTCCATGGGACACTTATGAAGACTGCTATCTTCCTACTCCAGGTTTCTTTGCTTCTGGGCACTACTTTCATTCCCACCATGTCGGCGAGCTGTTGCGTTTCCTCGGCCACGTTGGATCCACTCTGTTCAATTGTGCAGTTTCTCCTGCGGCCATCGTCTGTTCTTTCATGAGTCTCAAGTAGACTCGATGGAACACGGCCATTCTTCCAGTAGGATTCATTAGATGCCACAGAGCCTGGAGCCTGCTGGCGTATACGATTGCTCTCATTCCTGGGCCACTTTCCGCCTGCGGGAAGAACAAGAATGGTAACTTCGCGCTTGTTTTTTTTCCAGAGATCTCGGGACATGGGTCATTCTCCTGGCCACCTTCTCAGATATATGGTACAAGGTCGCGACGAACAGTAACTTGCGTGGGTGCCAACGTCCCATTGCAAAGGTTAGAATTTTCCTTGAAATAGAAGTATGATTGCTTCTCGGTCACTTCCTCCCGCACAGTTCCAGTCCACAATGTCCACGAGGACAATATGTTGTCTCCGGTGTTTACACTCAGATATCTGATATTGCCGGCTATGCTAAACACGTTGAAATTTAGGGCGGAGATATCTAGGATTCCCACGGTAAGCAGTTTGGATCTGCCGCTGCTGAATTTTTTTTTAGTCCAGTCCCAAGTCTGACGGTGGCTCGGCGACGGATGGAATGCTTTCAGATTGCTCCTCGTCGGACATGCTCGTGCTCTCTTTGTCGGCGCACGCCAGGTGGGTGATGGACTCGTCTCCTCTGCCATTCGAATGCTTTCAAGTTCACTTGTCACTGGTGACATGACTTGCCACCGGTTCCATGCAGAACTCGAAAAGCATAAGGGTCAGTGGATCGCCTTGGTTTGGAAGCTGGCTTCTTCCAGGATGGTTCCCATACGTAATTCGTATCTGTGCAAGTTTAGTATTCGTATCTGCTTAAATTAAGATTAAATTACGATCAGCATGGCTTCTGTTCAAAAGCTGCACGCAAAATCGCGAGCTCTGGAATTGCAGGGGCCGATTTTCCGCATTGCTGGCTGCCGGACAGGAAGAGGAGGGAAGGGGGAAGGGAAGAACGATAAGCGTCGAGGAAGGTGTGATCGCTTTGGAATATCCGTCGGCTGAGCGTGTCTGAGCTTACCAGACGAACCGTTTGCATCAGATTTGGCTTCGTCAGGGCTGCTATTTCTTGCAAAGTGAGCTTCGGTGACTCGTAGTGGGAACATCAGGGTATGCAGGCGGAGCTCGCGCGTGCACCTGCAACTTTGGGTCGTCCTGCCGGAAGGTGCACGGCAGTCTGCAGCTCCACAGGATCCGAACATGGAGCTCGGAAGTGATTGCTGTGTGAAGGTGCTGTCAGGAGACTGCTAAGAAGATGGAGGAAGCAGCTCTTCGCTGCAGGGCTGGCAGATGGCACCAACTCGCCCTGCAGTGGCTCGCTATGCACGTCGCTCGGTTCGCCGTGATGAGCCGCTCGACCTCACGCATCACGGGGAACCGAGCGACTCTCCGATGAGCAACGAACCGGGAAAGGCCGGCGAGTACGTAGCAGCATTCTGGAAAGAGAAGCAAAGGAATGGAGTAGCCTTCTCCCCAGGGGAGAAGCGTGTAGGAGATCCTTCCGGATTCGGACGTAAGGGTCCCGCCTGCTGTGCGCTCAATCCATCCGCCCCCGTCTCTGCACGTCCTGACTTCTCTGGGAACACTCCGTTTCACTTAGCACCTCGCTCGGTCCCCTTCCCATGTAGGCCCCCCTTTTTCCCCCCTCCCACCTTGCCCTGTCTTCGGAATCTTTGCTTCTTCTCTCCGCCCACACCTTTCGAAGAAAGGAGACCTGGACGATCCATCATTGTTCCTTGGGTTAGGCCTTTTGACGTCTCATTCCGAGAGGAATCGCTCGGGTTTATACCCGATACATTAGGGCGTCTATTTATAAAAAATTAACCTGCAAAGCAGGAAACTGGTTCCTACGCAACAATGAATTTTCGAAAAGATAAAGAAGGGATATGAATTCGGCTGATGCAGAAGACCGAAGTGGCCAATTGATAGGAGCAATAAATAACGCATAAGTGCATAAGGGAGGTTTGGATTAAGAAGTATCGTGGGATTGTCTCGTATTTCTGAAACCTGCGTGCTACCCAGGCAGTGTTCTTCCCCAATCCATGTTGCCGATGGGGTCACTCCGATCCACCCTCCTCATCACGGAGGAGACGGAGCGTACGACCTATCTTTGCTGGCGCGCTCCCGATGCGTAGCATAGAGCGCCTTCCTCCTCCTGATGTCACATAGCATCGCTGTAGGAGGAGATCCGTAGCGCGTGAAGCAGTGCCGCGTCATCTCCTTCGAGGTAGCTCCAGGGTGAAACGGACTTTCTCGAGGTGCTGCTAATTGCTCTGAGGAGGACTATAGCCCAGAGGGCAGCGCAGGAACGTTTCGACTGCCGGCTCATCTCGGTGAGACACTCCACCTCGACCAGCAGTGCCGGCGATCGTTAGCTGGAGAGCTCAGGTGGACGCGGAGAGAACCTTCCTCTTCAAATGGGTTGCAGCACATTGCAAGGGAGCGCAGAGCTATTTGTGCGGGAGCACCCAGGTCGGTGGTCGCAAAGTCCAGAAGTTCCGTCCACGGAAGCGGTCTTTTTGGTGGCGGCGATAAGGTTGCTCGCTACAGCCAGCTGGACTATCCAGCAGCTCCCTAGGAGTTTTATTACTCCTCTGCTATGGAGCACGAAATATCATCCTTCAAGCAGAGAAATCTGAACGATGCAATGCCTTGCGTGGGGAGAGATCTGAACGAGGAAAGGAGGGTGGGCAAAGACGACTGTATCCTCGATTCTGTTGCGGTCACTTTTCGTTTCAGGGTGCTGACGGATCGCGCGCCAGGGAACGGTGGTTCTCCTGCCATCCCAGTTTCGCCATCGAGAGAGTAAGGACCTTATAACGTGTTCTATAGGGGCGCTCATAGGATTCGCGTTCCTGATAGCGGGAGATGACCAGGATTCGTCTGTGTACGACGGCAGGGAGAGGATCGTCTTGGAGACCCAGTAGTAGCGGAGGCTGGACTGCTCTCTAGAGTAGTGCAGCCCAACAGCCCCTTCATTGAAAGAACGCCCGTAGCAACGGAGGGATCAGCTCATGTCCCGCTTTGTATCCCGTATCAGTGTCTTCTGTTCAGTCACTGCATAACTTCAAAGGAAACGGGTCGGATATGTCACCTCAGGTCCGCTCTTCGGACTAACGATTCATCCACCATCCACTCGGGTTGATACTTATCAGAGGAGACGCTAGGGAGAAATAGGGTGAGCGCTCCTACGAGCAATGCCTCGTGTGGGGAGAGACGCCACCTGATCTATGATAACATCATTGGGCTTGGTGCTCTCGTCTTTGCGCACAGGTCCTCCTGGTGGTGCGAAGCGGACAGGATGCGAGAATCTTTCGCAACTCTCAAAGGGTTCCTGGTGCGAAGCTACCGTGGCACTCTGACCTTTCTGTTTTTAAAAGACGTTCGAGACTTCATCCTGGATGCGGAGTGCTCTTCAGAAAGAACTTCGGGAGCGCTTGGAATGGCTCGGGTCGGGAGAGGGGTGAGGTGGAAAGAAAACTCCGAGATGTCGGACTTCAGCTGTACATCCGGGCATCGGTGCACTTGACCGGGTTGCTTCCCGCACTTCCAGAAACAGACCGTCGTCTTCGTTAGTACTCGCGACCATGGGCAACAGGGGACCCCGTCCTTAGCGATGCCTTCTCTCCAAATCCTGTTGAGAGGATTCGGAGACCTTTGCTCTCCGCCGATCGGGGTAGCTCCTTCACAGGGACCAGAACAGTAAAAGAAAAGGACCCTCCCTCTGTTTTTAAGGTGCCCGGGGCTGCGCCTAGCTGCACGGTGGATCTGCTTGCCACCAGCGCAGGTGGATGTTCCCGATTCGCTGCGAGGAAGCTTTCGGTCGCAGCAGGAAGAACGGAGGGTGTTGTCATCCCCCGTATCGTTTCGCAAGTCCTTTCATTTTCGGCGCACAAATTCATCATCGGTGCATCAGCGTTTGCTTGATCGATGCTTCAGTGGATTTCTTTTCCTGGCCATGCCTTGCGATGCTGCTTCCTTTCATCAAAGGAAGAAGAAAACGAAGGACGAAGAGTAAGATGAGGTGGGCAAAGAGAAGGGGAGAAGCGAAAGAGATGGATGCTTGCGATGCCCGAGTTGCTCCCATTAAAGGAAGCAAGAGCAGTCAAAGGAGCAAAGTTAAAGAAGGAAGGAATTCCTCTGGAAACACGAAAGGTCTCTTCCGAGCTTCAATGATGGTAGGAAAGAACCGAAACCCGGGGACCTTTGTTTCATTTGAGGGCGATCGAAGAAAATTTGAAGGGCTGTCATTCGGGAATTTTCCCGAAATCTATTTTTTTTTTTTTTGGTAATTCGTCATTGCCTTTCGTGCTTCCGAGAGTCCAAAAATACATTCCTGGAATGGAAGGACGAAGGGAAGATCGAATCTGAAAATCGAAGGAGCCAGCTGCCTCGGATAACACGGTCGACGATGATGTCTGTTCAGTATTAGTGGAATTCCTGCGGGAGCATCGCTGACGCACGCTCAACCCACCCAAGGAATAGCGTTGCGAACTGGCGCTGTCGGGAGAGGACGAGAGCAACGGAGCGCAGCGGAAGGGGATGAGGTGCGAGGTGCGGAGGCGGGTGAGTTGCGGTGCCGTCATCTCTCGACCGCCGCATTCCTCAAATTGCTGTACGGTCAATTGGCCGTAGGACCAAGCGGCGGTGCTCGCCAAGGACTGCCAGCCTTCCGTTCGCTTGCGGCGGCGAGGTCTCTGTCGGGGAGGAAATTCATTCACAGTGGCACCACGTTTTGTGCTACGTCTGGAATGAGGCTGCGGTTTCCGTTGGTACGAAGGATGATGCCGCTCAAAGCATTGCCGTCTGTTTCATGGCGTGAGTCTTGCATCAAAGATCGTCATTCCTTCTGGCACTTTTGGAAGCCCCTGAATGCCACTTTGATTATCTTGCCAGTCACAGGCAATCTTTCGAAGCCAGCAGCCCTGAACATCATTGTCATGCAAACACGGAGGGATGCGACTGGTGGTAGTGAGGTTGTCACTAAACAACTACAAGCGACAGTTGTTTCCTCCTTCTAATAAATTTACGATTGTGTAAAAATACGAAGGTTTGAAGCAAAATGGATTCTGCATCTATTCGGTTATCCATCATAGGCTGCAGTGATAGAATTAACGACACATGTTATTAATAAATGCTACCGCGAAGTAATTTCCAAGCTGGTTATTAGTCAGTGGTTGCATCTGGAGTCATGAGTAAAAATGAGAAAAAAAAAAAAAATTACATGCAAAAAATGAAAATAGGAGCGGAAGGAGAAGAGAGGACAAGCAACTTTGCTACGTTTCCGAAAACTCTTCCGAAATGAGACCATCACGTGTGGGAGGATCCTTGATGGAATCGGAGGAGGGAACTGGAAGTAGGAAGAAAAACGAAAACAAAGTGATGAAAACAGAAACATGAAAGCAAGCGATTCCAGACTTGGTGCGACCCGCCATCTTTTTTGCGTCTCGATCCTGATTACAGTTTTTTTCTTCTTCGACTGTAAACGTGCAAAAAGTGTTTTTGAAAAATGATCCTTTCGATAATTTTACCCCCGCACTTTTTCCTCTGGATCTGTGGTGGGATTCCATGCAAGCAGCTGGTGGCGATGTGTACTAACCTGAGAGTGATTCGCTCCGGTTGCTTGAGCATTTTGCATCTCTGAAGCAAAAAGTTCGCTTCGGCGTGTGCACTTTCTATTTCTCTTAGTTGGTCGCTGTCTAAAAGTGGCTTTGGTTAGGATAAGTACTCTTCGCGCATTGCATTGTCCTTTTCCTGTTGGCTAGCATTATTTCTCTTCGATGGAACTCCAAACTCAGTATGGTCCTCATGAACCCGAATTGGTCCCGAATAGGTGCATTTTTGTATTTTTTTTTTTTTTTTTTGCAGATTGGCTGGATTCTTATCGAATGGCCCCTATCCTCCCTATCTGGATTACAGCGGTAACATTTTTTTTTTCATCCTTATCTTATTTGGTATCTGATCTTTCATAAATCGCTTCCTTGAATTCTTCTTTCCTTCGACGAAAGCGACCTTAAACGATTCTTAGACTGGATTTACAATAATTTCGGCCTGAAACCATGTACTTCCCGGTTGTTTTGTCGTCTGCTTTCTTCTGTCACCCAATGGGGCTTCTGTTGAACTGGGATTCAGATGGTTTCGACTGTCGCTTGCTCCAGACTCCTCTCTCTTTTGAAGCCCTTGTCTTGGGGATAGCCAGAGTCCAAGAAGCGTTTCGCGAGGATGCTGCTGCTAACACCCACGCATAGTGGCACATACTCTTGGAGAGTTCGTGACTGGATTCAGAGGTACTGGGATTTCTTGAGCAAATACAAAACTCATGCTGACGGGGCTCAACGAAGCTCCTCGGACTGTTCCTTGCCTTTCTTGGGAGAGCCCGTTGCTGGCCGTGCATGCCCAAAGCAGTACAGGGAACTAACATCATTGGGAAGACCTGAAGGGGCTGGAAACTTACACGGAAGTGCATAATCAAGGGATTTTCAGTAGGATTCAGTTGCAGGCTGCGGTTACTTGGATGGATGGTTAGTTAATTTCGGAAACCGCTGCTCCGAGCGATGCACTTCAACGGGCTGCTCCCGAATCGCTTATCAGTAAGCCAATTAGCTGTGCCTTTACGGTTTTCTACAGCGAATTTTGCGAATCTGCGGCAGTGCAAAGTTGCCCTTAAACGCTTTCAATCGTCGTGTACTGATGTTCTAAACGATCTGCCTGTATTTGATACAAAATCGTTACCTCGTGCGTGTTTCGTGTTTTGCGGAATCTCTCAACGCAGCGTTTTCTTTTTTGGAAAACGAAGCGCAACATCTGCGTTTGGGAAGGCATCATTCACGGTGACGAGGGCATCCAGGATATCTCTGGATCACGTTAATAATGTGATAACTTTGGAGAGGTGTGCCTGTGCTTCCTGTGGTCAACCCACATTTCATTCTCTCAAGATTCCGTCGAACACCAGAAGCGACCAGTAAGAGCTGAGTCAGCTTTTATGAAATTCATGTGTTGCAACATTAGGAAGTTAACAATTTAACGTGTGAGCTAAAGTGACACAGTTTTCTAGACGATTTCTAGACTACACGATTTCCGAGTGGGGGGAGGGGGGTAGTTCTCGAGTGGTCCAAACGCTCGCGAGCACATGCGCTCCAGCCTAGCCGCAGGGGCTGACCCATAGACAGGAAGGCGGCGGCAAAGATGCCATCTTCCTGGCGCGACCAGGCAGGGATGCCAGGTTACGCCCACACGACTTCAGCACCACCCCAAAGCAAGTGCTGACGAGCATAGAGCTCTCACCCTGTTGAGTGTCGCTCCTCACCAGCACGCCGCCGTTCACGTGGAGACCGCCCAAAAGGACGGATACACACAAACAAACAAGTGTATTTTATTCGGGCCTGAATTTTCAGAGAAGTTTTTGTGAAGGAAAGATCTGCATTCGTTGACAGTGAATCCTTCACTTTCACTGGATTGTGCGGATGATTTTGTGGACCTCCGCTCCTCTGCTTGTTTTGCAACATTTTGCATGCAGTGCGCTCAGATGTGGCCACCCAGCTACTTATCATTATGCAAGATAATGTGCTAGGTATTACAAGACGCCTAGATGGTTCTTAGAGGAAGGAGGAGTGCGAACAGATTGGAGCACTCACGCCACCGGTTCCCGCAGAATTGCTGATTTCACTTTCTCCAGCACCGTTCACGTCAGCATCCTTCCGAGGACTGAGCGCTCGCAACCCAGATGTTTCCAGGTTTTCGTTTCGATTCCTCGGAAGAATGGAAGCATCGTCTGGCATTTTCCACAAGAGTTGCGTCCGTTCGGTAAAAATTCATCTCTGCAAGTCGTGGTGCATTTTTCACAGGCCGAAATGTCTGAATGTTGAGATACCTTGGAAGCTGTTTTTTTTTTTTTTTTTTTTGTGGCTCCTGTCTCTTGGGAATTGAACTCGCTTCCGCAACTTTCAGCCAAATCCCTTACTCTTTCATAGAAGGTATCTTTTGTATAGGTTTGCGAGACTTTCCGTGCTCGCAGACGAAGGGCAGTGTTTTAAAGTTCCTGTGGTAGGTGCACTGACTTGACTTGTGGGCGCGTTGCACTCTGTCGGCGTTGTGCAGAACAACAAAATTCTTCACAGTCGTCAAGAGCGAATCGGGTGCAGAAAGAATAGGAAATCTTTTACCAGTGCAATGTCTTGTGCTGGTTACAGTGTGACTCTAAGGGTGAAACCAAGAATCTGCTAAAGGAAATTCTGAGTTTGAGAAATGCTTGGTTTTTGAACATCCAAAAGGCGTAATCAATAGAACCATTCTTTTGGAGTTGTGCGTTTCTTGAGGGCATGCGACATGATTGTCACTTGCACGGCATCCTGTTCAATAGAATACCTTTAGCTTCATTTTTTCTTTTTTTCTTTTTTTTTTTTTTAACGCAGGTCACACACTAGTTCTCATTTGGGACTTCCAAAAGGATGTAAGGGTTCTTCTCACCGTGAATGACTGCCAGAAGACAGTAGACATACCTGCATGTTTTTTAAGCAAAAAACGACGAGCGGCAGCATACTCTTCTGCAGCTGCACTTTTTTCTTTGCTTTTTAGGTTGGCACCGTGCTTGGTGTCATCCAGGCTTTGGGTAAACGTTTCATGCGTTTATTAGCGTTACTCCTCTCGACTTTTAGGGGCCTTGGAAACGGAAAGACAAAGCATACGAGAGCATAAGATGAAGTTACGATTTTCAAACCATGAATGAGTGCAGATGCTCGGTTTTGTACGGAACGCTTTGTGAAACGCACATAGATTCATGATTCGTGGATTTTCTCCATGGCGATGGCAACAGTTTGATGGAGTACTGTGTTCTCGCACGGAAATCGGCACTCCAAGAAGTATCCAATCAACACGGGGATGCCAGTAATAAGATGGAAGCCGTCAATCGAAAACGCTCTTGAAAGCTTGGCTGCATGATCTTCAACTATGCATGCACATGCTTGAGGAACTTGCCTAAGTGTGGACGCCTCGTTTCGCGAGATTTCGTATACTGGTGGGATCTTTCAAAATTCGCAAGTAACTCGTAACCGTGTTTTCTGTTCACTGAATCTTTCAGAGCTCAGTCCAGTTCGAAGAAGAAGTTCCAGATTCCAACCTGCTAGTGTCGAATGACTCAGCACAATTATTTCCCTATCCAATGTTCTTGTCATCGCACTCTCATGCACACTCGCCTGGAAAGTTGCAAGAGGGATCCTTTGAAAAGACTTCAATTTCGTTATGCGCTTGGGATTTTCGGTTTTCTGGGACACCTTGGCATATAAATTTAGAATCTGTCCAAGGATCATTGCATTCATTCTTATCGAAGACAAGAAGCACTAGGCTGCAAAGAAGAGAATAATGGAAAAGCAAAACGAAGAAAGAAAAGAAAATGTTCTTATCCCTGTTTTAAGATTTAACCCTTCTCTTTCATGGGATTCCTTCCCTGCATTTTGGAACAGGATCGCGACCGGAATGCTGACTTTGATTTGGAGAGAAATCGGGGAAGCATCAGCGAATCCTTGTACATGTTGAGACGAAGACCGTTGTTTCCAAACTTGTGGAAACAGTAAGCAAAACAGTCACCAAGGTAAATAAACGATGAAGATGAAACTGAAGGAGGACGGTAGTTCGGAATTCTTGACTGGAAAACACGAGAACGCTCGACAGAAGGAAAACATCCATCGATAAAGCGATAATTAGAAATAAAATACATCGTCAGAGAGCATTAATAAATAGCATTTCAGTTGTACAATAGGCGGTACGTTCTCGGTAACTGAGCAACTGGAGGGGTGTTGGGAAAATGCCGGCCTGCTTCGTTTGCGAATGAAGGCTTCTGGCGAGGTCGGAAGCACCAATTAAGAAACCAGATAAAGATATGAATACAGAGATTGGTGAGGAATTTCTAAGTCTCAGAGTTTCATGCTGGAGCGGCCTCCTTGAAAATACATTAGCTGATAGACATGAAGGGAATTTTAGAGAAGCACGACGATTACAATCGCAGATGTAACGACTACATTTCGCGAATCTATGAATAGCGGCAATGTCCATCTTAAAAAATGCACGACGTGCTACAATAACACAAATTGCCTGTTTTTCTTGTAATCACGGCGTGGCGTAGATCCCAGATAGACAGGAATGAGAAAAAAAAAAAAAAAAAAAAAATGCAGACCGCAATGACAACAGGGCTTCTTTCTCGGTCACCAAAATGGGCCTGTTCATGGGAATCGAGTCCTTTCAAACTTTGCACGGTATTTCTAGAGCCAGGTGCGAGGAAGCAAATGAAAAAAAGGATATCGCAAACGCTTGGAATTTCGGATTCGATTGCGCTGAGACTGTTCTCGAGAAATCCTAGCGTGCGCCAACTTGACGGAGCGGCGGTTGCTAGGATGGATGGGAGGGGGGGGGGTCAGTAGTCGTAGGATACGCTGGTCAGTTCTTGCCGACTAAATGGCCACTTGAAACATAGGGTTTTTTGCTTTTTTTTTTCCCCGATAGAGGAGTGGATTTGGGGTTGCGCACAGGAAAAAAAAAAATCAGAATCAGAGGCTACTGTAAAGTGGACTGGCGCGTCGGGGACCGCGCGGCTGCGGCCTCCGCGCGTGGTACCAAGCGTTGTGGATTCGAATCCCGCTGTGGGAAGGATCGACGCCAGAGAAATGGGTGCGTCGCGGGTTCGAGTCTCCCCCTCTCCCCAAGATAACGCTGGTTTGCCTATGTTCGGGTGCGGCACAGGAGGAAGCCGGAGACCGGATGCCCTCGTTTTGAAAGCCGGGATTTGAAACTAACTCTCCGGGTTCCTTCCAAGAATCAAAGAGCTGCTTACCTTCGCAGTTCTCCTCCGGTTGTGGAAATGGAGCCTCCATCGCATATCATGGAGCCGGCTGGTACTCCCCTCGGGGGGTTGCTTCTTCAGAGTGCAAGAAGCGCGCTGCTCCCTTCAGGAGCGCCCTTCAGAGAAAATGGGAAGCGTCTCTGCGGGGTTCTGTTCAGAGGAAGAAACAAGGAGCAGTTCCCTTGAGGGTTCCCTCCGGAGAAAAAACGAGGAGTGACTCGCCCCCTCTCGAGGTGTTCTGCTCGCCACCCTCTGATTTTGGGTTCTTTCAGCACCCAAAATCATGTTGGCACAGTTCCGTGCACCGCGGGATTACACACTGAGGCGGGCACTCTGGAGGCGAAATGCAGAACCAAAGTCCTGTATCTGCTTTCCTACTTCTTCCTGGATTCTTCCAGATCCGCTGGGTTGCCTTCAAGTGGGTCAGCTCGGGTTGGTGTTCACTGGTCCTGGAACACCATCCCGTGCGTGGTACCCAAGCAACCACGAGTACAGTTTTTTTTTTGGAGTACAGTGGATGCCCACCAGTAAGTTGAATCAAAAGTCTAAAGAGAAGCTGTCCGTCTGGTCCAGTAAACCGGGGAGGTCGAGAGTTTCCCTCTGTCAGTCGGTGTGCTGCTCTGCTCGTTATCTTTAGACACTTCTTAATCAGCTGCTTAATGCTGTTGTTGCTTAAATATCTCCAGTCTACCTTTCTCGACGTTCCTAGCTGCTGCTAATGGACCACGCTGGTGAAGCTTTACATGATAAACAATTTTTTCAAACATGACTGTTTGTCATGCAAAAGCACGGTAAAAGTCCGCAACCCATTGTGTTCACTGCTCTGGCCAAAATTTACTGTTTGTTTGGGGCTCGAGAGAATCAGCCCAGGCCATATAGTTTTCCCAGGTATTTGTGGGTGTGATTGTATTCGAGCGTCCGGATGTCCGTTTCACCGATCCCGAACCTCGTTTTCCCGGAGTCCTTTGGCGTCATGGCACCGAAGTGCAACGGAGGTGCATTTGCTGGGCTTGACAGAAAGCCCGGTTTTCTAACAGAGGTTGTCGACCACACAGGGAAGCGTGACAAAATATAAATAAATAACTGAATGGATGCTGTAGGAGGCAACCAAGGAATTAAAGCAGCGTGAACAGTTGCATTTCTGCAGCACGACTAGAGGAATGAGGACAGCACAACCGAAAATTTGGATGCAGCATAAACAGTGGAATGTCTCCAACGTGACAGGAGGAATTGCTGCAGCCTCATACGTGCAAAAAACTCACAAACTCATTCCAAGGAAACATCATCTTTGGAAATTGAAGATCTCCATTCTGGGAAACGTTTTAAATTTTCACTCCCATATGTTTGCTTTACACACGTTTACCTGACTGGTTAGCAGAATTTGCTTGAAAGCTGGGAGACTGACTCGATGTCCCAACACATTCGGTTGCAGGTGCAGCAAACTTCGCAGTTGCCTTCAATTAAGCAGATTCTTACGGCATACGATGGCCTCAGTCTCACTGTCCAATATTTTCAGAAATAATGGACAGTGAAACATTTTAAGAAAACGACCCTGACACATGACTGCAATGGGGCAGCGCACATCTCGACCATGTGCAAGAAGCGAGGGGAAACAACCACAACTTCTTCGCAACTTTCCCTCCCCTATATCCACGTTTTTCAAGATGTAAAAGGTTTACAAAACAAATGGACGCAAAAAAATGGGAAAACAAATGAATGTAGCCGTGAGCAGACAAAACAGCTTTGTTTCTTTGGATCTGCCCTGCTCGGTACGTTGCACGCACCGTGTAGACGGAAAACTGCATACCGGCACGAACAGGATGACTGCCATCCAAAGCCAAGTGCCTCTCTTGAGTTGGCAATACATGTGCAGCCCCAGTGGTCTTCATAACCGGAATTCGGGGATCAAAAGGCGGGGTAACAAAATCATGTTGCTTTTTTGTTTCCCCGCAAAAGTTCGCATCACGCTTTCCTTGATGCAATAAATTACAGCTCCACAAGCGTCGGCAACAACATCATGCCCGAGATGAAGGATAAACCTGGACTCAGAACAGGAGACACACACTTGGGATATAATAAACAGTGCCATATGTAAGTTCCTGATGCAGATAAACACGGGATTCCTAAAAGGACTGAGAAAATAAAAGAGCAAATGCTTTTTCACACACGAAAAACCAACGGAACCCTTATTCCGATGTTACGATCACTAAATTTTTGTTGTTTTTGCGATAGAACATTAACTTTGGAGTTAGTATGAATGTGTTACGCTCTTTTTTTTTTTATAACATTTACATTACAACATGCACAACGTTATTTTACCCTGTACTCTTTCATTGATGCAATTATCTGATTTTGACGAATTGTATTTGACAAATACTGAAACAAATTACCATTTCAATATTCATTGCTTCGACTTTGAAAATTACTGTGGATGAATGGTATGTGATTCTACTATTTAATGAACATTGTAAATGAAAACCCAAATAACTGCTCACAAATTCCTCAAGTAACCAACGGGAGCACATATAAGTTACCTGTACTATTTCCACATTTGTTTTTGGACTATGCGATGATAGTTTCAGATGTGAGAACATTAAGTTCACGTCTGATGGGAAGCACTCAATTTTCCATCTGGCCACTGATCCGAGGGAAAAAAATATGCGGAACAATAATCAACAGAAGATGAAAATATCCAGAAAATGGGATTACAGGCTGTTCCATGTATGAATGGAAATGTTCACATATCCTCACTATCATGGAAATGGATCTTTGCAAGGCAATTTCCTAAGCAATTTGTTAACTCTGTTACGAATTTCGCAAACCACCATGCTCAATAAAATTCCCATTTTGTACTTGCGCCCTGATTACTTGGATTCATCATATTTTTTGACTTGATAAAAAAACTGACATCACAAAACATGAAATAGGGCATAATGCACTATTAAGACCTGAAGTTCAGTATACTATTTTATAGGCTCAAAGAAATTAATGAAAATTAAAAAATACGATCAGTAAATAATATCTTTGAGTCACACACATTGTATAAAAGCTGTGGTATGTTTCGGGAAAATTCAAAAGCATGTGTGTGTGTGGGGGGGGGGCGATTAAATAGAGAAAACAAATGCAAGAACCACTGTAGCACACACTGTGTAGCTGCAGGTGACTGAAAATAGCAGGATGCTTCCTAAATGAATTGGAATGCTCAAATATGAAATGCACCTACTGATGAGAAAATAATAAGACATAAATCTGCAGGTGCACCATTTACAGTGAGAAATCACTGATTCTTCCAGAATATTTTCAAGTACCAAAGAATGAGATATCTATCAGGGAAAGCTGAGTCTAGCACAATTCTTACCATATTCTGAGATGTACTTGAAATCGAAGTTAAAAAACATCCAATGAGATCAAGAGAATAATCTACCTTTGCCCACTCTATGAACCACTACAAAACCCAAACCACTATAGACATAATAGAATCTGCATTACTACTTGTGACCCTGCTTGCAATAAGATTAAAGAGCTCAAGGATGGCGGCACTACTTGTTTTTGCATACAGTAGATACAGTTGAGAGCACAAAATTTGAAATTTAAAACATGAAAAATTGGATTAAAATCAAAGATTTCAAAGTGAAGAATATAGGACTCGAGAAGTCCCAAGGAACTTAACTTGCAAATATTACCAGATGCACTCAAAACATCAGGTTTGAAAAACAAGAAAATTCTTCTAATACAAAAAATTAAAATCAATTCATGGAAAGTAGACCATTTAGTATGATTGTCAAGGTTATTCTGGCTTCCTATTGATACAAGTCTTCTGAAATTACATGGACATTTAATGCTAAATGGACATTGGAGTTCCAATCCAATAACACCATGAACCTAATATTTTTTTCAACAAACACAATATAAAGGATTAATGATATAAAAGGAAAACAATTATAAATGACATCAAATGATAATGTAATGCTGTTTGTGCATGACAACAAATAAAAAAATTAAACTCATCAAAGACAGTATTACAAAGTTAATTAATTTATGTATTCAAAGACATTAATCTTCACATAGAGTACATGAACCTTATCTGAAATTTCATGAGTCTCTTAGTGTTTATCATCTCCCAAGTAATTTCTTTTACACTATGTTTATACATTTAAATTACATAAATCAATTACAGCAAAGTCCATACATAATCATAATGTAACATGCAAATCCTGATTACCCTTTTATTCTCCATTAAAATTTTAGCAAAATTTTTTGCATCATCTTTTCTTATGCGTCCGAAATTTTCCAATCTTTATATTTTGTGGGGAGTTTTCAAATAGTGCTAGGTGGAGAACTACAGTATCCTTTGAATCCTCGTCAATCCTCAAAGCTGAATGAAGCATAGCATGCTGCCACATTGCCTAAATATAGAACCCTCTATATAAACCATAATGCCGTCGCACAATAGCTATTTTTATTACTTCAAATCCAATTATCTTCCAAAACTAGAAGATATAATTTATTTTGAGACGTTATGAAGCCTTCTGCACAACTGAAGGAATGCCAATTTTGTTTCAAACTTTTTCATTACTTGCTGCTCCAATCTGATACTAGCATCAAAGTCTTTCTGAGTATCTGAATTGTGGAATGTAGCCATTGGGGCTATACTATCAGTGTATGGTCCATGCTGTGTATTTTCCTTCATTCCTCATTCACAAAGATTCAATTTTTCACAGATAAACACTTTTTCTTAGTAACAGACTTGTTGATCATGGATGGGTAAACTCTTCAGTACCAGGTAAACAATCGAAAATGCTACCCAATTCACAGAATGAAAAAGACTTCTTCCACAGAATGCAAGAATTCCAGAAAATCTGCTCTTCTGTCTGTGAAGAAGCTTGTTGAACTTGAGAATTTGCTCATTTAAATTAGATGGATTAAAGTATGTTACCATTTGCTTATTATAGCCAGGAACTCATTTTATCTGTTTGTCTCCAATGAATTTAAATCAGTATATAATGAATACCATGAAATTCGCATCTTTTATCAATGCATCCAATCACTTTACTCATTGTCATTTTGAAAACGTAGGCAATGAAGTTCGCAAAGAGTTCATTTGTTCTAAATCAATAATCAGGACATTTGAGGCAGGAATTTTTGACCTACTACTCGTTCCGGGCTGCATAAATAAAACATTTTAGATTCTTACTGGTGAAACGCAGTGCTGTAGTTCTATACATGAATCTTTCATAACTTGTTCATACAAGACTTCATGTTGATAACACAATTAGTTCCCTTACCTTCTATCTTATAGTTTTGGAGCCATTTAGTACTAAGATTCCCCAGTTTGTAATGGAGAACAAAAAATATCTGTAAACGAACTTTCGGGCGAGTACAGAGCTGCAAGATTTGAGTAACAAGGTGTGCCAACCCCAGCATGGTGATATCTGGGTTTGTTTGGGACACGAGACATATTCTCGGATAAAAATAAGCCTGATTAACCAAATCTCTACTGTCTGGTATTCCGAACGTATGCAACTCACGAAACAAACGAAATCTGTTGCATCCTGTTTTGCTGATTGCATTGCCACGAGTTTCCAGCAAGGAACATTGTTTTCCCCACGTGGTTCCGGTACCCACGCTTTTCTCAGGACTTGTGGATGCTTGCATTATCCTTCCACAATCAAATCCTTCATTGCCTGTGCAAAAAACCACTTTCGCAAGGCCGTTCGACCATTTCGAGAGCCAACTGTGTTTTGTAGGAACCGCGAATGCATAGGAAAACTCGGGATTTATGTAACTTTAGTGTGGGCTGATTTCTTGTCTTGCAAATTAATTCCCATCTCCCAATTCGTTAATAGATCGCAGATCGATTTAGAAGCACTTGCCTTCTCCGCGATTCTGGTCACCAGGTAGGCTAAAAAAAAAAAAAGCACCGTCGCCGGTGTCTTCCACATAACCTGAGATCGTGCCTAAAAGTACGGGGTACCAACACACTGCACCGTTGTATTCACCTAAAGATGCTGATTTGGAGCTTAGACTTTGTACTCTCAGCATCCAATTAAAGCATGATAATACAATTCGTTTTAATCACAGTTGGGATTGCTTTTCGCATTGCGAAAGAGTGAGTACACATAAGTTTTTTTTTTTTCCAGTTCAATCAGTTGATTAAACTACCTGTATGTAAACAATCCCTTGTCGCAAGTTTTCTTGTCCTTAATGCGATTGCTGACAAAGTTGAGCATAATTTGGGATGTCGGTTTCTACTCGAAAGTAAACACTTAGTGCAAGCGACGATTATTTTTTAAATTAAATTTTTTCTCTATCATTCAACCGAAAGTTTCAGTTTGTTTACAAATGGATCCTATCAAAATTAAATTGCTGCGCTTTTTATATAAGGATTCCTGAAACAAAAGACGTCTGCTCGTTTGTAGAAAACCATTAAAAGTTCCACAAAAGTGCTATGAAATCATTAAGGAAAGAATACGGTGTTGGCCATTTTTGATTCCTAGACACGTCAAAAATGTCAGAAACTTTGTTTTCCTATGCGTTTAGTCCAGGTGTGTGAGCGAAAAAGTCGACCTCTGGGGTGCTCACCACCTACCTCCCAGCAAGGACTGCAATCCCGAAGTGATGAGCACTCTGAACGCGCAGCGTTGGACACATTCAGACTCCACCGTTTTCTTGCCAGAGAGGAACACCTGTGCCCTGCGGACAATAAAATTCATCCGCAATGAACAACCGATTTCTTTCCTACCCACCTGAGCAGTAGCTAGGAGGCACTATTGCAGAATGAGCTCTCCGTTGGTATGGAATGGGAGGCTGCCGCCACATCCAAAATCATTGGGTAAGGAACTTTCTCCTTGGTGCCAGGGGTCACAACGCTACGATCGACTGAGGGAGACGGACTCATAAGAGGTCCAGGCTCGCAAGCTAGAGATGCCCTGCGAGCGGCTGCCGATGGCGACCTGATCTCGTTCTACGGTCTCTCCATAGAGATCCTAGAGTCATTTGAACGGTGGTCTCTGGATGCTGGGATTCTGAGGACGACGGGGCACTGCGAGATCCGGAAATTCCAAGACCGCATGCCAACCAGCTCCGCAGCTTGAAAGAATGCAGAGCAGAGGAGCCTCGCGCTTCTAACCATCTTCCTGCCCTGTACGCGTGCGCAGATGCTCTCGCTCCTCGGAAAGTCACGGAGTCATCAGAACGCCCTCAGGAGCTGGTTCCAGTTCTCTTTGGTCGCCGATCTTCTGAAACATTCCTCCATCAGAAGGATCCCATCCATGTCGCGGCTGCGTCGGATCTTGGGAGCAACCGCGAGTCTCAAGATCGCCGCCTCGCATTAATTTTCCCTTTCTGAGATTCCAGGACCCAACGGAGGCTGCGGACGGATATTCGGGCTAGGGAGACGACCTTCCGACAGAGGCAGTGAGGCCTTCGTTGTCCGGTCTGCCTCCTCCCTCGAGCACTTACGAAGAGGGTGCTCTTGAAAGGACGGGCAACGTCCAGGATGACCATTCTTTTCCCTCTGAGCGGCACCAGTTGCAGAAGGAGAGTGCATCCTAAGGATTACTTCATCGAAGGAACCCTCTCTTTTACTGATTGAACCGAGGGACTGCACAGAATAAAGGAGAGAGACTGGCTCTTCACAGCCTTCACCATCTTCACCGACTGCATGGCAGGATGCAAAAAATGAAAATGGGGTAAAGAGTGATAAGTGTTGATGTCGTCTATGTCGTTAACATGTTACGTAGCCATTTCCCCTTGTGTTTCTCCAGCCATCAGCAGCTACTTTCGAGGACCTTGCATCAGTGTTGAGACGCAGACATGGTGTAGATGATCTTTGGAGAACTCACGGTCACTTCACTCAGATGAAGGAAAAATCCCTTTTTTTTTCGTTGAATCGTCGAAAGAATGCGAAGTGCAGAGCTTATCCTTTTTTCCGTCCTCAGCGGTGTCTCAAAACACCCTGCACCTCAAGATCTCCTGCTAACGGGAAATCGTCCTCCTCTCGAGGCGTAGATGTGCTCTGAAGGAGGAATGACATCGGGAAGAGGAGCGCTCCCTTTCCAAAGGGAAAAAGTCCCTCACTTCGAATTCGAATCAGGTAATCAGAGTATTCAGCACGGGGAGAACTCCCTGCTCCTCTCCTTTGCCCGACTCGGAAAAGAAATGAAAATATCGATCGTGGTTGTCGGGGCAAATCGATTCTCCGGGTTCCCGCGTTGGCGCCTCAAGCTTCGGGAAAGCGCGCGCGGGGACGTCGGCTGCGAAGCAGTGGTGATCTTTCAGAGTCGAAGGATTCTGAAAACCGAAGAAGCATTTCGAAACGTCCTGGAAGACAAGACGAAAGAGCTGCTTGTGATGATGAGGGACGACCTTGTTTCGTGGAGCAAGAACCGATCCAGCGCAAACTCCTTAGGATCGTAGCAGCAAGGGTTCACACAGACCTCTTTGCTACGAAGCCCCAACGATGGAATGTGCTCCAGGAAGGTGAATGCTGAAACGTCTCAAGTATCCGGAAGGAAAACAGAGCCACGTGATCTTTGGGAGTATCGAATTAATGCTTCTTTCGAGATGGGAAGGTGCTTTCTTGCATGGCAGCCTACGAGACGATAATGCGGAAGGAGCGCCATTCCAAGATCGCAACCCAGAGTATGCTTCCAATGAAAGTCGGTTAGCTTAAACTATCAGGAGTAAGTGGGAGCGCAGGAGCTGCGAATAGAGAGACTCACTCGCTGAATGGCGAAGATGTGAGAGGGATAACAGTGGGATTTGCACAACTGGAGGGAAAGCCCGAAGGGAACCGGAACTGGACTCCTTCATTCAGTTGCCTGGAAGGACTCCCGAGAGTCGACTCCCAAACCTAGCCAATCATCGGGGGCATCCGGTTTGAACTTCTACCAGTACCGCACTCGAATGCAGGCCAACCAGCTTCATCTTGCAGGAGGAGCTCGAACCCATGACTCACTCCCGTCTCTCGGTGTCGATCCTCTCCGAGGGGATTCGAATTTGTGACGCTTGGTGGTGTCACGTTCGGAGACCTCAGCAGCCACGTGGCCTCAGACGCGGACGAGCAGTGAGATTCAGAGTGATTCTCTAGAATGTACGGACGCATCTGCGACAGGGAGAGTAACAGAAGTTTCCCCAACTGTGGCTATCAAAACATTTGGGATTAGGGGATCTGATGGAAGACGGCTGACATTGGAGTTGGGTTGTTTGCAATGATGCTATCGGGAGTGCAAACAAATGGTGATGGAATGGGTGGATTTCCAGCATCTCCTCAGACATGTTCGTTACCTGATCTTCAGAAAAAGGAAAGTTCTTGACTGAAGAAGGCTTAGGAAGGGGAAGGAAGAAGCCATGGACTGGTCATCATGATAAGCGGCCCGACAAACGCTGTGTCCAGTGAATATATCGCGAGAGTGTTGAAAGTTGGAGCGCGCCATCTCTTTCTTGAGGTTCCCTATTCGGTGCTTGGGGAACTTGAAGCTGTTCCAGTTCCTCGTCGCTCCTCGGGGCTTCCAGGCTCCAGGTCTACATGTGCTCGTGCACATGCCGGCACTCCTCGATGAGAAGCGGAGAGGGATGGAGAAGTGCCTGCTCGCCTTTCGCTGTTTTGGCTGATCGGAAGTTGCGTTCATGAGGGGGAGGCATACATAGTGGTCGAGCGATCACTTCCGGCAACGACTGTTCCCCGAGTAACGAGAAAAATTACTCTGTTTTAAGCGAATTCACTGCCCATCGTTTTAGAGACATTCAACGGGTCGGCGGCTCAAAGAAGGGAAAACGCGACTTCAAAGGGAAGGATGCGAGAAAAACGGATCCATTGAACCTTCAAGGGATCTGATGGAATCCTGGCATGGCTTGATTGCTTTAGAGATGCAGGGCTCGTTCACTCTCTCCAGCGCGTCCGAGACCCAGCCGCCTGCTGCTTGAGAATGACGTCATCTCCAGAAAACCCGAAGGGATGCCTTAGACGGAGAGCTAAGCAACCCATTCGTCCAGGACTCAAGATGGAGACGCTTCGCTCTGTTGCCATCAAGCTTTCTATTTGTTCTTCTCGAGGAAGAGAAACCGGTGGCTCCGTTCCAGATGGCAGGAAACTTCACGGACGGAGCGATAGGCTTGCCCATGAGCTGCAAGGAATCCACAGACACGGTGTGTATTCTGTGATCTCCTCCTTGGTGGTAAACGCACATGAATATGCTGGAAGGAGTTGCTGGAGAGTCCTTCCTCCAAGAGTCGATGTGGCCTTTTCTGTTATGACAGATCTCACCTAAGCTTTTGAGAAAGCGTTCCCAGTTCAAGGACGCTTGACTGATGGTCGAACTTTCTCAAATCCACCACCTTTCCCCACCGAGTAAACTTCCTCGTTGTTTCCCTGCTTCGTTTGTCGCCCGGATCCAGAAGAAGCCATCCTTGTGCTTCTCCAGAGATCGAATATGTTCTTCCAAGAGGATGAGCCGTGCGAGATGCAAAAAAGAACCCAGGCAAGCTGCACTTCGTTTTCCAGTTTCAGAACTTTGCCGAAAACGCGAGACCATGGAGGGGGAAGCATCTACTTGATGAGAACACCTAGCCATCTGTGCTCTCCGTTTGACTCGTCGTCCAGCTTCACTTGGCTTCCAGGACCCACCTAATTCGGGACGATATCGGCATTAGCAAGAATCTCGAAGCGCGAGCATCGATCTTACTGGAGCGTGGAGAGGAATTTTGCCGAGCTGCACCATCCCTGAGGAGTGCCCGTGTCGGATCTTCGGAATTGCTGATGAGGCTGCATGTGAGCAAGAGAGATGGGAAAGTGTGCACTTCTTGGAATCACAAGAGCGCGAAAGTGCGAGCATCCACTGAGCGACACATGTTCTGGTGTCGGAATCTTTCATGTTCAGATCCGAAAGGCTCAGAGGTGTGAGTTAGTTCAGGACCGGCAGGTGAGTTCCGTCCCACCCCATCCCTCTAAGCTGGGACACGGACATGCTTCCGTGCGTCTAAGTAGAGATCGCTGCCGGGTTCCAATTAAACAAAAGCCAGGCGCCAAGAAGGAAAACCACTCTCCCTTGCCTGTCCAGAGCGCGAAGGGTTCGAAGGACTCTGCATTCATTCGCTCCTGGAACTCTTTCCCTCCTCTCCCAAGGAGAGATTATTCCAGGAACGTTCCTGTTTTTCCTAGGTATCCTTGAGACCCTCGCAGAGGGGCTCAGACTCACGAACTGCTATCTACCCCCTTATCAAGCAAGAAATGGTTATCGTGGCATCGAGATCTCCACTTATCAGGAGGCCGAAGAGGCTCGCTGTCACATGACTTCTGCTTGGAAGCGTTTCCGGCTTTCCATGCGTTCCGATGCCGTTTTGTGGAGATAAGGATGGCAGAGGTCTTTACCGAGCATTACGTAGTTCCCACAGCTTCAAGAGGGTACGTGCCTTGACAGCTGCTGGTGTGCGCTTCCATCCTTTGGCAAGAATTCGAGGAACCTGTTCCATGGTGGAAGAGTTGTCTCACAGATGCCAGCCGAAAAAGACACTCCTTCTCAGGTGCAGACAGGCGCCTTTCAGATCCAGGTAAGTTCATGTAGGAGAAAACAGAGCGCTTTGGACCATTCTGCACTTTTACTCTGTGACCCGCAATGTGTGACGCTTTCATAACTGTGCGTCCGTTCCCTCTCTCCCGACAAGGAAGAAAAGCAGCTACCGTCGTTAACCAAAAGCAGGCACTGCACAGACACTTTGTGCCTTTTTCTACTCTTTGTTTTCTTCATTGTCCTGGTGAGTTTTCCGTCAGAGCTGCCGTTCGAGAGTAGGGACTGCTGTGATTGAAGATGGGAGCAGCTTTGTACGCCGGCTGGGTGGGACAGCTCGACATCCTCGTTCACGGATGCGACTTAAGTGGGAATGTCTGTGGCAGAAAGAATGATCCGCTACCCGGCTTGCCTGGTAGTGGTCAGGACTTCACCAACAAGCGGTAAGGCTCAGTGGACGGTAATGAACTCTCCTTCCTGACCTCTCTGGACTATCGGGTCTCCGATAAGCGGAATCTGGACTTCCATCCAGAAAGGCGGGTTTGCGCCCCATCGGTGGTGCATCTTTGTCATTCCCTCTGGATTTTCCTTTTTCGATTGCTGCGCGCCAGCATTCTCTGAGCAATGATGCATGTTTGACCGAAAGAAAGTTAGGTACCCTGCATAACTGCCCTACTCAACAATGTGCCTGGCTTAGCCGGTAGAAGACAAGGCCTCAGGATCCTGGGAGGGTTTAAGGTGCAGACCCTACTGATCGGTCCTTACAGCACGTGGAAGTCTTCGTCAGCAAGAGTGCCGAAGAATGCGATATGGGGAAGACCAATGCTGCAGCCCAAGGGCTAAGGCAACGGTTCGGAAGATGGCGGCGAGAGGTGGTCGCCGTGTGAACCTGACGCCCTTGGGTCGCCTTCCGACTGGAACACCTCTAGCTTCCATAGAGAACCTTTGTTGGCACCACAACTCGAGAAGATGCGAAGAGCAAAATTTCTTCCAGCGGCGGCAACTTGCTCAGGATCTCCACGGAAGCTGTGCTGCCTTGTTTTCGTGCGATAGACGTGAACAGAACTTTGCCGAGAACGCGAGTCCGTGGAGAGCCATGAGCAGCTAATTGATGAGGATACCTCGTCATCCATGCTTTCCGTTTGACTCATCGTCCACTCACTTGGCTTCCAGGACCCACCTAATTCGGGACGATATCGGCATTAGCAAGAATCTCGAAGCGCGAGCATCGATCTTACTGGAGCGTGGAGAGGAATTTTGCCGAGCTGCACCCTCCCTGAGGAGTGCCCGTGTCGGATCTTCGGACTTGCTGATGAGGCTGCATGTGAGCAAGAGAGATGGGGAAGTGTGCACTTCTTGGAATCACAACATCACCACGGGATCTGAGGAAACGTGGTTTCTTCCCAAGCACCTGCTTGCGGGTCACATGGCTTCGCCCTGTTCTGACCTGCTCCCGTCAGCTGGAAGCTATGCGGATCTCCCGCCGGAAGCCACCTCGATGGATGAAACACTGCAGCCTGTTCGAAATTCGTCGAAGGGACATCGGTCAGGAGAGGCGACATGGACCCAGGGTTCGAAAATGAATGGTGACCGTGATCCTGAGTTTCCCATGGCGTTCCAAGACGGGCTTTGCGTCCTTGAAACGAGCATGCTGAGAAGCGTGCTTGTTTCAAGGATGTGGCTCTTGCAGTCGTATCCAGAGGCTCTTGCCTCAGAAGCTTCACCTGATCTCTGCGTGACGAAAGCGCTTCTCGGACGCTTCCCGTTGCTATCCCGCTTCCTACGATACACTCTCTCTATCAGCTCACATGCTGCCTCGTTCACTCGAGATATCCATAGAAACTCCAGCCTTTCCCCCCTTTTCTTCAGCTACCTGGATATTTGTCCTCAAGAAAACACGTCCCATGCTTTCGTTCCCTGTCTCGCCCCGGAATGCGTCTCGAAGTGCCCACCCCTGAGGTACGTCGTGGGCAACCCCGATTCCTCTTTATCTGTGAAATTCTCTCTCGTGACAGCACGGTTGTGTTGTACAGATGCATGAGAACGGGGATCGTCGTCCTGGATAACATGGCCCACAGCTTCTTCTTGGTGAGCGTCTTTACCTGCAGCGGATTTACGCGCGGCGCGGGCGCGGAGGAGGAAGGACTTTGCCATCCCAACGTGCACTTTTGTTACAGAGCGTCGTACAGGACGTAGCTGCGTCGTACGACAGGATCCTGTACCTGTGTCTCGCCGGAGCGGGTGGGTCGCCCAGGCGGCAAATCTGGGATGCCATGGAGGGATCTGACCACTCCTCCGAAACTCAAACCTTTTCCATCTCCAGGGTTTTCCATGCTCGCCGTGTTCTTCCTCCGGTGCCTGAGCGCCTTCATCATCTGGTTCTGCTTCGCTGCCATCTTCCTGCTGGCTGTCGGCGGAACTGTGTTCTTGTGGTAAAGAGTTTCTCGTTCCACTCTGAGGGGAAAGGGAAGACCAGAACTTGGGGGCTCTCCAGCTTCAGAAGGAGGCTGACGTCAGCGGGACTATGTTTCCTTGGAGGTGAGGGGTGGAAGGGGTCAGCTCCGCCTGGAAAATCAGACTGTGAAAAGCCAACACTGGAAAGGATGATGCTTTTTTTTCTGTTGTTGTCCCCCCCCCCCAAGTCTCAGTGGAGAGGCAGCTACTATTTTCAAGTCTTTGAGAGGAAAGCCTTGACAATGGCATCACTTCTTTATGCGGGAGGAAGAGGGAACCAATGGGAAGGCAACACACAGATCGCGGAAGCCCCGATCTACCTTTGTGGACGTTGGTCTTGAGACACGAGTCACTTTCCTGACAGTGTACACATGCCACGTACAGGCTGAGCATGTATGTGCTAAGTTTAGGTCCTCCTTCCCTTTAGCATCTTCACTGGCATCTCTTCGGCGGACCATTTTGTGACCTTTATGCCGCCTCGTGGGGTTGAACGTAAACATCAGGGTGGGCGGATCAATCGAACGCCAGTCAGTGCCTCACGGTGTCTTTTCTCGTCGGAAGGTACTGCTACTTCATGTCCCACGCTGACCGAGGGAGGGACCACAGCGGGTTCTTCGGCACCCTCTGCTCGGAAAACGCAACCAGTTACTTGATCGCAGCGATCGTCTTCTCTGCCGTGGCTGTGAGTCCTGGGAAAGAAAGGTACAGGTAGGGGAAGTCCCGTGCCACCGCGTCCAGGTGGTCATTTGCTTCGTTTTGCTGGTGATGAGAAAGAGGATAGCCCTGGCAGCGTCTCTGTTTGGGGAAGCCAGCAGAATCTTTCAGGCCATTCCTTCCCTCTTCGTCCTCCCCATTCTGGTAAGAGCACTTTCGCCTTTTTTTTGTGCTGTGACCCGTACGGGAAACTTGTCCGCATGAACGAGGAGGAATACCAAGGTCCGTGACATCACACCCGAGACTGCGCTTGCTGCGTGTTTTTTGTCCGTAAACTAATTGTCCGCTCCCGCGGGCGTGTCTCGTTTTTTTCTCCGGGCTCTCCCGTGTCCTCCCAGAGGCACTCTCCGTAAGCCACGAACAGGCCCCAAAGGGAGGGCACGTTGGGCGTCTCCTGTCCCTCGGGTCTACTTTCTTCGGGCTCCGGGATGGCGGTGACGCCCTGCGGCTCTTAAATCGAACTGTCAGAAGCGACCTGGCGAGCCGCCCTAGAAGGGGAGCACCTCTCGTTTCGCCGCTTGCGAGGCAGCCGAGGAAATCCGGGGTCGCAGAGGAGTAGTGCAAGTTTTCCTTCCGTGGTCGAACCGGTAGAAGAGCGCACCCTCCGGCCATCGTCAAGGTGGAGGACGTTCCCTTCTGTTGCCCTGAGGAGGGGAGGATGCGGAACCCAGAGCACAGTGTACGCTTCCCACCAGGATGCGCAGTTCGTATCACGAAACTCGCACCATCTTTTTACGTCTTCTTCATATGAAAAATCTAGGTAGCCATGAAAATTCTTTCATGCATTCTTCCTTGAGAATCTTTATGCGCTACTCCTTTCAAGTCTTCGTGAGGAAAGCCTTGACAGCGGCATCACCTCTTCACGCAGGAGGAAGAGGGAACCAATGGGAAGGCAACGCACACAGATTGAGGAAGTCCTGATCTGCCTTTGTAGACGTTGGACTGGAGACTCGAGTCACTTGCCGCACAGTGTACACATGCAGTACAGGTTGCGCATGTATTTGCTATGAGAGGCATGCACTGTGATCTTCCACGTGTGGTTTCGTGAATTTTGGACGGCTGTTTGCAATCCAAGAGCTAGGCTTGAACCGTAAGCAGCAACCCCCCCAACTGGAGCAAGTATCCTCTCAAGGGCATCCTGCTTCAGCATTTTATAGGAGCGAATCTCCGGACTCATTAGATCTGGGGAAGCTGCATGAGGAGCATGCAGGAAACTGAGGCTTTGCAAGAATCAAAGAGTTAGATAGAAAGGATGAGGGATCCTCTTGGATTGAAACGATGTGGACATTCGAAACTGCTTTCTTCTTGCTCCAGTCCACGAATCGGAGATGGAGCATTAAGGTGCTCATCTATGAACACAGCTAGCAGTTGAGCCACAGCCTCCAGGAGCGTACACCCGTACACTACCTGATGCATGTACACGGCAACAGTGATGAAGTGATTCTCTGTTGCCTTGGTAGTTAATCCTTCTACCAAGGCAATAGAGGATTCTGCTTTACCTCTTCTCAAAAGAACTTCGTGTAAACTCCAGCATTTGGATGCCGTCGGCTGATGCTCGTGGATCAGTTCTGTACTTCGGAGGGTAATCGTTGAATGTAACTTCTTGACGAGCCGCTGCCGACTGAAATCGGGTCCACTTTCTTCTTGAAACGAAATTCACACTGAGATTCCCTCGTTGGATTTTAGCATAGGAGGAAGAAAGTGTGGCGTATCAGCACATCTTTCTGTGTGCTCAATCAAAAATAGAAGTTTTCTGGAGCACAAAGTGGGAGTCCCTCAGCTTGTTTCCCCACCCCTCTTTCCTCCCCTCCCGACTTTTCGTTCACAGGAGCAGGAAAGCGATGGAAAACACCGTCAAGTGTTTTTGCATCAAGTGCGGTCTCCTCGATGTCTCAGCGGCGATGCTTAGCTGCCTTCATTCCACTTCAGAGACCGCTTCGTATCCATCTTCATTTGGTGCTGGTGAGCCCGATCTTGATCTGCTTTCTGTTCACGCATCGGCTCGCAACTCTCCCCAAGGCGGATCGAATGAGGATTGCGAGACGCCCTTTTTTTAAACGAGTGACTGTTACTCCTTCCGTGCTCCCATGCGCAGCCTTCATCCATCCCAAGCAGCGCCCGTTATTCGGGACAGTTACGAGCATCCATTTTTAGCGGGCCTCCTCTTCCAGTTCCGTCTGTGGAAATTCTGTTCAAAGAAAGCAGTGGGTTGTCGAGACGATGTGAGTCGGTCATGTGAGGAGTGAGGTATCGAGAGAGAGAACGACGGGAAGCGCGTCGCGTATTTCCGCAGAATGCGCTGCTGCGGTCCTCGAAGGACGAAACGTTCCCAGAACATCATCTTTGTTAGGATCGACAGCGTAAGTGCAGCGGACAGGAAATGAAAGACATGCATCCGGAAGCAGTGGCTTTCGAAGCTCAATCGTTTTGTCGACGTCTTCTGAAAGGACACATCGATCAAGGGCTCCTGTTTGGTGAGCCCGTGCTGGAGATTGCTTCCTCCGCCGGTTGTCGAGATCCACTTGCTAAGCAAACTGGTAACCTGCCCGAGAGCTCTGTGGTGTTGCCTCCCATCGGTAGGAGTTACGAACTCCGATGACCTCTGTTCCGAGTTTCACGAAGAAACAGTGCCATTAGGCCGAATAAGGAACAGTTCCTCGTGGTCCTCAGAGGACCAAAGGAGCTCCAGTAAGTGGCTATTCCTGGATTTCCCAACTGCTTTTGCTGCATTTTCACTCAAATGAGAGCTTCCATGGACCCAAGAATACAACAATGAAGACATGATTATCGAACCTCCTTCGGAATTTTCCGAAGAGAGGCATTGCAGGAAGATCTCGCAGCCTGCTCCGGGAACGGGTTTTGGTGGTGCAAGAACGTGGGATCCTGGCTCTTCGCCGAAAGCATTTTGGAAAGAGCACCCTCGTCAGAATGCGCTCATCACCAATGACCACGGTGTGTTGCTTTTAGTAAGACCGTTCTCTGAGACTGCGACTTGCTGCATAATTTGGGGGGGAGGAGAGAGAGGGAAGAGGGAGGTCGGTGGTCATAAGTCGTAACGCTGAGGAGTGCCAGAGGACTCGCCTGCCGAAGGTGACCCTGGAGCCCTGAGCGAGCCCCGGAGATGGGTGGAACTCAGCTGACGTAGCGTGCATCCCGACCATCGCGATATATCCATTCGTGCCCTCCGGCATTTTGTCGAAGGACAGCGAGCTGCTCGAGTGCGGGAGAGTCGGGGATACAGACAGTGCACGAGAAAGATTTGAGAGTGCGAGCCCCGCATCTGCGGCCTCCACTGTCGGAGCAGATTCTAGCGGCAGCAGCAAATGTTCCCGGAGAGATGCCAGGGTTCTGATGAGGAGGGTCGGAAAGCCTTCGGCTAGACATCAAACCGATCCGTCCTTCGCCATGACAAACGCCTGGTTTCCGACGAAGAGAAGCTCGTAAAGAGAGCTCATGTTGATGGAAAAGTGTTGGTGAAGAGGTGGCCGACTTCTGTCAAAAAACGCCGCATGAAACAGGGGTCCCACCTCTGTTTCTGGGATGTCTGGAATCGGCCTGAACTCACCATGAAAGTGACAGGGAGACCAGTCCCCGTTCACGAAGACACCGTGCAGTGGAAACGAAGGAGCGGACAAGATCCGTCCAGGTCGTCTTTTCGGCTTTGCCCAGTGGTGCTGGATTTCTCCTGCCTGCTGCACCTCGGATGAGGGATGGCTGCCACCGAAGGGAACGCTTAGCAGGATGGAAAGCAGAGGCATCCGAGCGAGGAGGTTTCTCATCCGTCATTCGCTTCCCTCCACCTCCCCTGTGAAAGGAGGGAGGCAAATCGTCAACAGTAATCTGGCCGAGTAGGTCATCTGCGCATCTTCCTTCACTCCATCACGTGGAGCACAAGACATGGGACGTCTCTCCCGACTTTTGTTTGTTTCCCGCCACGTGATCTGATGCTGGCGGAACAGCTGCCAAAATCACTGATGCACACGAAGTGACCACTCCGGCGTACCACATTGATCTCCATGGCAATCTGAACCTGACTCTGGCCAAGGATGACCGTAGGATCCACGGAAGTTCCCGAGAACTAATGGGAAACGGGTGTAAGCTGCAAGAAAGGATGGAGAATTCTGTGGCGATGGATTCTGAAGACACAGAAGCCTGGAGGAAGATCCCAGTGTGCCAAAGAAGGGATGGGTCGATCCGGTTGATCCCACTAAAGTGGCTGTGGGTGAGGCAGAAGTAGAGCAGGGCTGGAGGGAGGACCGATCACTGGCCTACCAGAGGAGACTCCACTAACCTCCAGTTCCGAGCGGTGCCGAGACTCTAGCATAACCCCGTCCCAACAGCGGAGCCCCCGGTGCCTAGGGGAAGGATGAGAATGCGAATAGTGAGGAAGGGGTAGGTAAAACAAGCCCAGGAAAGCCCTCTCGCTTTAACGATGAAGATTTCCACTCTGAAACGCTGGTCCGAAACAAGTCCTTCATCGGAAACGACCGAGCTGGGCGGGTCGAGGAGACGGTGAAACCGTCGTTCCTCCATGCAGTCCTTTTGAGCTGATGGTGAGGAGAGCAACTTTCGTCTGGAGGGAAGGACCGCGTGCCGGCCTTCGCGGTCGCCACTGTCCACGCGATACTTGAAAGACTCACGTGGACGAGGGAGAATTCATCTTGGCATGAAGGGGATGAAAGGAGCACAAGCTTGCCAGAGGTGCACGCAAGTCTCTCTTCGGCACTTGTCCTGTCCATCCAACGCGGCGCCTTTGCCTGTTCTCTCTCCAGAAAAGGGAGGGAACTACTTGCGCTACTCGCTGCCGTTTCCAAATCGATGCCACGTTCTTGGATTCCCGTCTGGTCTCTCTAGGCAACAGAGGATGCTTTTTGGTATCCCCAAAACAAGTCAATTCCGAGAGCGCATCTTCCTGTCGGGTTGCTCACCGAAGAATCGAACCACCGAAGTTCACGGGGGTCTCTCCATCACAAGGGGTGGTAATCTCGACTGATGCTTTTGGTAGACGCTCGAACACATCGCTCCTTCAAAAGTGCGGAAATCACCGCTGCCTTGCGTGCCATTGGAGAGGCCACCCTCACGTGGGGAACCGATCGATTCTTGCATGGGATGTGAGATGGCAGCAGCTTCGCACGGCGAAGAACTCTGCTGCCTGCTTTCGTCGGGCAGTCTGTATGCGGAGATCTCA
This sequence comes from Raillietiella orientalis, assembly GCA_036172245.1. Classification (NCBI taxonomy): domain Eukaryota; kingdom Metazoa; phylum Arthropoda; class Ichthyostraca; order Raillietiellida; family Raillietiellidae; genus Raillietiella; species Raillietiella orientalis. The sequence goes on along the minus strand of JAYWIR010000027.1, from coordinate 73,653 downwards.
CGTTCCGTCCGGAAAAGCAGGTTGTTAGAAAGCACAGACCAGACACGGCATGCGCTCGTATGCGTGGTCAGCGCACACGAAAAGGAATGGAGACAGCAGCAGCGGCAGCACGCGTGTCTAGAGTAACTTCGGTAAGCACGAACAAGGCTGCTGCGTCTTCAGTCACTTTTGCGAGAGCGGGGTCGAAATCAAGGCTTCCACTCTGAGGGATCTCGAGTCAAGGCGCAGACCTCCTCCCGAAGGAAACGGAGACGGACGTTTGGTTCATGCAGACCGCGGGCGGGGGAGCGAACCTTGAAGAGAGTCCAGGGATACCAAACTTCCCACCCATAAGACTGTTTTAACCTTTTCAGACCTCCTTCTTTCTGTGCCTCTTCCTTGCAGTCCACGTCATAGCAGCCTTCTTCTTGATATCTGCCTGCAAAAGCGTCATCCATGCCATTGTCTGGAACTTCGATTACCATTTTGACTCGTCCGACTTCTTTCTGGTCAGTTGCCATCGATTTTTTTGGGGGGAACTTCTTTCAGCCATGGCAAGTTCCTACAGTCATTCTCTTCTACCAGCCCGGTTGCCTCAAGCTGAGTTCCCTTCCAGGTACTCTTCCCTCCCTCTTCTTTTCGAGGATGGCCGCCTCGCGTCGCTGTGGCAGCATCCTGGAGTTCTGACGGACCGGCTCTCCGAGAAGGGACCGGGTTCGCCCCTCCGGGAGCCCGAACGGAGGGGAGCTCCCGAGCTCTTGGGCTGGTGAGGAAACCTTGCGTGCAAGGTTTCCTCACCAGCCGGTCCGTCAAGATGCTTCTCGAGCTGCGGGAACATTTCACGCTTCCGGAGGGGGTTCATCGAGGCTTCTCCAGGGGTCGAACCGAGCGTGGCTGGCGTGACCCGACAGAGCACTTCCGTTGGCCGGCGGCGCGACCCAGCAAGCTCAATCCTGGCTGAGAGGGCGAGCCCGGGCACGCGAGGAAGCGCTCGTGACCAGCCTCCCAGCTCATCTCTCGCGGTCCTCTGGGACACCGTCGTGACGAAGGCGCCGCACGCTCGGCATATACGGATCCAGGATTGCCAAGTTCCGCTCGCTCGCTACCGCAAGAAGGCGAAGATGAACACGGTGTGTGGGGGGATAGCGCGGTCTTCGGTCGAAAGTGGAGGTGCCACGGGAGCAGAGGAGGTTCTCCCCCTTAGCAGGAAGGCCAGAGGCGTGATCAGGGCCGACCTCGATCCCATGCCGGCAATGGCTGGCGGAAGGACTCCGTGTCCTATCAGGCGGGTTTAAGGACGAGGGGCAAGCAAAGGAGAGATTTCGTAGCGACTTCCCCGCCTCCATCTTCCCACCTGTCAACGCACAAAGCACCCTTCGTATTTTCTGCTGCTTTACTGTTTCCCTTTTCCGGGAGGAGAAGAGGCCACCTATATCGGACAGCAGGAAGGAAGAATGACCCACTGATGAGCGTACTCAGCGTCCCAGTTTTCGAATACCTGCAAGCGCGAGGTATAGGAAGATCCCCACGAGGAAGAAGAAGCAGCAATTTTCCTCGCCCTTCTCCCCTTCCCTTCCTGCAGGAATCACAAGCCTCCTTCAGGTAGATGAGGTTTTTTCGATTCTTGTGGGAAGGCCGGCTTGGTGCTGGGATGTTCCCTCCCTCCTGATCACGCTTCTGGAAGCCGAAGGTCTCCAGAAAACCAGATTGATATCTGGATCCTGTCCGTCGTCGGCAGCCTCCTCGACGAGGTTTCTTCGGCTCCTTGAGCTGCATGCTCTGATCCCACTGCTCCCAGGATCGACCTTCCTCCCTGGAGTTGCCTTCCAGGGCCAGCTCATCGTGTGGTCGGTTGGTGCTCGCGGTCTTGGTGGTTCCTGTGGGGGAAGGGGTGAGGAAAGAGTTTGAAAGGAAGAGCATTCTAGAGAGGTGGAAAAGACCCGGAAGATATGCAACCCTGGGTGACCTTGAGGAGTAACAGAGCGAAGCTCGGAACCCCTCCGATTGCGCTAGCACGAGAAGAGGTGAGGGCCACTCGGTGCCGTGCCGCAGCCAAATGCCCGTCGCAGGCCGCTGCGCGTCGCGGAGGGATGCCTGCTGGCTATTCGAGGTGGCTCTCCCCGGAGTTCTCTTTCCACGTCCCGTGCGCACCATGGGTGTGTGACAAAGGAGCTTCCGTGCGGCGGTGCTGTCCCCTGCGGCGTGAAGCAGCGGTCTTCCAGCACTCAGAGGAACTGAAGAAAAGAAATGAGAAAAGAGTAAAGATGAATTCAACGTCCATCCTATCTTGTTCGAGCAATGGCCATTGGCCGCTGGAAGATTGATCCAACCCAGTAAAAGATACGCCAGCTGCGAAAAGAGCTGATTCTGGTCAGATCCCCTTGGTCAACCGGAACTTTACTCCATCCACGAGATGGGACTCGCGTGTGGCAGCAGAGAGGGCGAGGTTCGTCTTGTGCCTCCTCCCTTCACCCCTCCAGCTGGCTTGTCGCGAACGGTCACGAAGTGCTGCATCGGCCAGGACTGCCTGGCGCCCTCCAGGCGCTTCCCGGCGGACAAACGGCTCGCTTGCCGTCCCTCTTCCTTCGTTGCTGGGATCGCATGGCCCCTCCGTTGCCCAGCCGGTAGCCTCTCGCGTCCCCGCTGACTCCACCCTGGAACAGCGGCTTCTCTTTCACCCCTTCGACTTCCACTCGGGTGCGCTGCCTGCTCGGACGGCCCGTCCCCCGTCCTCTTCCTCTTCTTGCTGCGCTCTGGGCTCTGCTACTGCATCTGAATCAAGAATTCCATCCACTTCGAGTTCCCTCTCACCGGTCGAAACTCCTGTAGATGAGTGGTCTTTCCACGGTGAGGGGGGGAAGGGGGAAGTTCCAGAAACCACTCTGGAGTTTGGCTGGGCCGCCATGGAGGCTTGCCAAAGGGCAACGTCGGAAGAGGGATGAGAGACCTCTAAGCCTCCCCAGGGATGCGCTCCTCTAAAAGAATGCCTTCCAGTACTTCCAACTCTACAACCTCCTTTCGCTCCTGTGGGTCAGCCAGTTCTGCATCCATTGCCAGCACATGGTGATCGCGAGGACGGTGAGCCTCTGGTTCTTCACGAGGTAAGCTCCACGAAGTCACCTCCTGCCGCCGCCCCCCGGGGTACGGATCAATCCAGCTCCACCCTTCCGAGGTGCGTGCGCTTCCCTCCAACAAGTTCCCCACGCTGCCGTCCCAGCTCCATAACGGGCGCGTGGTTTCGCCTCGAGGCTCCGCCGACGAGTCCCCCGGCCTCGGAGTTCAGTGTCGCTCCACCCCCCCTTGCTCGCTTCCTAGTGGCTCCTCAGGAGGTATTTCTCAGTTCCGAACCTGCAGCGAGTTTCGAATCGATGGGAGAGTGGGAGAGGGGACTCTTCGGAGTTCAGCTCGACAGCGCAACGAGTACGACGGGGGGGGGGGAGGGACATCAGACCCGGCCGGCGTCTTCATGACTGGTCGCACCCTCCTCCCCAAACTCCCCATACGCGAGCCGTGGACTCTTTCCCTCCTTCCGCTTCGTGGCGACACCCCACCACCACAGGCGAAAAGCGGACTCAGCTTGGATCGGGGAAACCTCCTCGTGCCGAGGGAAGGGGGGGGGAGAGGGAGGAGGGAGAGAGAAGATAGGGATAAGGAAGGAATGCTGGGAGGGCGGAGGTTGGGGTCCACGACTTACCATCGCCGGACATCCACTCTTTGCTCTGGGAATCTACGTGGACCCCCAAAAAGGAAAATCCCAGGGGACCTCCTTGGGCCCGCTCTTCTTCCGCAAGGTGGGTCGGGAGGAGCTGATCCTCCGGTTGACCGGCCAACGGATGTCTCACGGTTTCTCTCGGCACTGCCGCCGAAGCCGTAGCCTCCCGGCAGACTCCTGAGCTCCCCCGAACCCTCCTCGCCAACAGGGAGGAACAGCGGGGAGAGGAGGCGAAGATCGGAGGAGCGAGGAAGTCTCCTGGCGCCTCCCTTCCCCCCCCAACAGGGCCCAGGAAAGACCAGCTACTGGACATCGCCGGTCGGTCTGCGCACTGCAAGAAAGTCCTGCGAAGGGGGCTTGACGGGCAACGTGACTTGCGTCCTCTCCGCCTCGCGAGGGTCCCGTTAGACCATCACGCCCCGGGGCGGCAGCAGTGAGCACGCACCTTACTTCAAGATGTTTGGTTCGGGACTGAAGTACCCTCTCCACCCCCGAACGAAGAAAATCCAGAAACAGGGGGGCACCGGGGTTCAGGAATCGGAGGGATCCCGAGAAGGTGTGTGGCGGCGCGAACCCTCCTGGAAGGAGGCGGCGGAGCTCGGGAGCAGTCGGCAGCCTCCGCTCTTCGTCTCCTGGGACGAGGCCGCATCTCAGGAACGAAGAGGCCCCAGTCAGGAAGAGTCTTTCGGGCGCCCCCGAAATAACAATAAGAGGGAGGGGGGGTTACACTGGCCGGTTACTCGCGGAAGGAAGGAAGTGGCCCTCTTCCTTCCCTCTCTCCCGGAACCTGCCAGTAGGGACCACCACAGCGGACGCGCGAGGGAGTCCTCCGGTCGGAACTTCCAGGAGGGATGCTGCGGTTCGCCCACCGGGGAGGGTCAAAGGGGCGGCTCCCGTGGAGCATCTTCGCTGAGCCGTCCCGAAATGCGCCCCGGAGGAAGAGACTCCGGGACTCCTTTCCCTCCCTCGCCTTTATCGCGAGAGGAGGAGGGGGGAACTACCTCGTCTCTCCTCCCTCCCTCTGGTGCGAATCTCCGGAAAAGGCCCAGGGGAAGCAGCTGATAGCCCGCTGGCAGAGAGGAGAGCCGCTTCCTTTCGTTCAGAGCGCGTCCACAGGACAAAGGAGGGGCAGGCGTACGGACGCTCCCAGAGACTCCCGCCGCGGGCCGAAAGGGAGCTGCCAGCCGAGAGCGCCCTCGTTCCCAGGGGAAAGCGAAGGAGTCGGAGGAGCCCAGGAGAGGGTTCCCTCGGATCTCTTGCTGGAAGCTGCCCTGCTCATTCCTGCTTGGCGTGACTCTCTGGCGACCCCAGCCACCTCGATCCGTCCACACCCGAGAAGGGGATCTCGAGAGACGCCGACCTCTTCCCTTTTCCCTACGGAGACTTCCTGGAAGAAGTCGCGACGTGGAGCGGGCCCTCTAGGTCCCCCTCCGGTTGTGTGTCATCTATCCACCAGCTCCATGGTACGAGACGGAGGATCCTCCATCAGGAAGGAAGGGGGAGAAAACTACAATTTTCATAACCGGAGGGGAACCCAGAAGAACTCCCTGATTCCTAGGAAGACCCTGGAAGGCGAACTTCCAATCCCGGCTACTCGCCGTGCGCTTTCAGGGAGTTTCCGGCTTCCCCCAGTGCCGCACTCGATTATGGGCCACCCGAGCGTCATCTTTCGGGGGGAACTCAAAACCCGCGACGCACCATCCCGCCCTCATTTCTCCGGAGTCGTCGATGCTTCCTTCCAGCAGGGATTCGAACCCGCGACGCCCAGTGCCATGCGTAGAGAGAACACAGCCACGGGATCTTCGACGCGGCCTCTCCTTCCTGCTCGGAAGGGCCGCCACAGCCCCTGGAGGAGAGGCGCTTTCCTCCCTTCCTGGAGTAAATTTCCGAGACCTCGCTCCGTGAGGTACTCCTGGGTTTGAGGCCGGCTGCTCCGGGAGGGCGAAAAAGCTGCCTGGAAACCGGGAAGAATCAGGGTGTGCGCTTCCTTCTTCGCCGGAATGGGATCCCTTCTATGTGGATCCGGCGACTTCGCCATCCTTCCATCCATTCTCGTCCTCCATCGTCGCTCCTCTTTGTCGCGCGCGCATCCCGGCTCACTCTCGACGCCCAAGTTCCCGGAACTTCCCTTAGCCCTCCCGCGACCCCTCACTCTCCGTCCGCTCTACAAGCCTCCCTTTGGCAGCCTCAGTCCGAAAGATCGGTGCTCCGACTGCCTCGGGACAAGGGAAACGAGTAAGGAAGGAAGAAAAAGTCAGTTCCTCCGCTGCCCTCAGCTAGACTCCGAGGGCACATCTCCGCCCTCCTTTTCTCCTGCCAGCCTCCTCCTTTCCCGGGGAAATGGGCAACAGGAGTGGGATTCATTCCCGGTGGACCGTTGCCTCCTCTTTTCGCTCCCTGCACGAAGAGAAAGGAGGTTTCGGGTCTCTCGGAGTCCTCGTCGGAACTCTCGCACATTCCCCTGCATCAGCAGACAGCTTCCGAGGAGAGTTTCTTCCAGGGACAAGGCACTTCTCCACTTCCCAATCAAGGACTCCATATCCAACCTTCTCTCAAACCACCTGGGGTCGGTGGCCCTCGGGTCCTTCTTGATCGGCTTTCTGAAGTTCCTTCGACTCATCCTGAAGGTGGCAAAGAAGCGGATCTGCAGCTGTACCGGATGCCTCGTGAATTGCATTGAAAAGCTGATCCAGATGGTGACCCGGTCGGCATACACAGAGATCGGTAGGCGCCTCTCTCCCTCCTGGCCCCTTGCGGCTGCCCGTGCCCTCATGGTTGCTCCTCCCCTTCCTCATCGAAAGCCATATACGGGAAGTCCTTCTTCCCGAGCGCCAGTGCGGCCGTGCAAGTGATGTTGAGCAACATCCTGCGCGTCCAGGTCATCCACATCGTCGGCAGCTTCGTCCTCCTCCTCACGAAGGCGCTCGTCGTCTCCGTGGTCGTCGTGCTGGGAGTGCTGCTGTTCGAGGTTCGTTCCTGCGGGAGAAAGAGAATGCGCGCGCGCACGCCAACGCCCTTTTCCGGGCAACTCCTCATCTGCAGCCCGTCCTAAACCACAGCGAGCTCCGCGCTTTGGTAGAACGACCGAAGCGCGGAGCTCGCGTGCTGCAGCACCAGTTTGTGTCTACCGCCTCCCTCTGAGAGGCAGGAGCGGACTTCCAGATCACTCTGCTTGCTTTCACCCTCCTGCCTTTCAATCTCTCCTCCCACATCCGACGGACTCCTCCAGCCGGCGCGAATCGTCGCGAACAGCTGGCGCTGCCGCCGAGGTTCGCCGCAGATGGTGCGCGCGCTGGACGAGCTGGGACGCCGGGATCTCCGAGAAACATCCGGCTTCCGACCCAGCATCCACTCTCGGAGCCGCGCGGATAAAGGGGAGCCTGAAAAGGGAGGAGGAGGAGCGTCCAGTGCCGAGCGCAGGACCAGCCACTGAGCGGGTGGCGCTGGTTCGCGGGAAACCCGGAGCGGAGAGGACGGTCCGCCGATGACAACGCTTCCCTCGTCGCGTGGAACCAAGTCGACGGGAGCGACCCCCCGACTTTCCAGGGAAAGAATTCTCGCACGCCAGAAGAAGGATACGCCTTCCTCGTTCAGGGATCGGTCTGGAGGGAGGTTTCCTTTCGAGACCCATCTGGCGCTCAGTTCTTTCCGTGACGTCGGACTCCGCAATCGGTCTGATTCAGCCGCGCGGGAAGGCGACTTTTCGGTTTGCATTCGTGCCAGGAGAGCCTGCGGCTTCGCACGGTCGCTCCTGGAGGCCGGGATGGTTCGAGGGTTCCCGCCCACGTGCTGCCGGCTCCGTTGCGCACTTCAGGAAGAATCTTCGGCCGCGACCGGGACGCCCTCTTGAGCTGCAAGTCGGAACTGCCGCTCGGAAGGGTGCCTCAAAGATTGAAACTGACGTCCAAGAAAATCTAAGAGACATCCAAGACCCCCTTCCCTCTCTCCACCGCACGATTGGGGTCAGGGGGGTTGTCGCTCGCTCCACGAGAGAACTCTTCGTTGTCTCTCCACAACTGCACGCTTCCTTCCTTCCTTCGCAGTCCTCCTCCCGTCCTTCCAGGTGGTCCGCGACAGAATTTCGCTTCCGGGTAGACTGAAGGATTCGAGGGGTCATGCGCCTCATCGCTCGGGGACCGCACGCTTTTGTTCGCTTGGTCCGCTCGCGTTATCGCACCGATTGGCTCCTTACGAAAATAGAATTTTTTTTTTTGCTTCTTGTTTGTCTTCCTGCCAGCAGGTGAGAGATTCGACAGTCAATACGAAGAGCGAATCACGAGCTACGGAGATAAATCGGAAAGATGAGTCATCTAGGCTTCGAATAAGAGTGGCGGCCCGACCTTCGTCGCGGATGCCGATTCGAGAGCTGTCGCAAAAAGGACAGCACTCGGCGCATTCGGCAGCCCGAAAACAACAGCAAACAAACAAAAAGTGTTTTCGAGTTCGTTGTTCTGTTTGTCTGCGATCCTTTGCGGAAGGAATGTCACGATGACGTGCTGACTGTCAGTTCTTTCCAGAATGATCAGCTGCTCACTTACAAATGGCTGCCGACGCTGCTGTGTGCCGTGTTTGCCTACATAATCTCTTCAAGCACCCTCGGCCTATACGAGGTTAGTACGACTCAAGACGCTGACGTAGACTAACTGCTGGTGCAGACTCATTGCCGGCTCCCTTGATTCTTTCTTTCTTTTTTTGCTTCGCACCCCGAGGCTGGCCCCATCCTGGATGATTCTCACGCGTGCTTGCTTGCTTTCTGCTTCAAATCCAGACCTGCATCTCTCATCATCGCGTAAGGTGCGCTTCTGCGGGAGAGTGCAGACGTGTACCGGGACGCCGGGCGCAATTCGACCCAGTGAGGCGACCGGGAGGAAGAAACAAACAATCAAGCGGGCGTGAGAATCCCTTTGAACTTTCGTCTTTCTCTCGGAGCACCTGTTGGCCATGCAAGTGCGCGGGTCCACACGACCCGATCGCGAACTTCCGGTGGATTGAGGATGAACTTTGGAGCAGGACCAGAACACCTTTCGCTCCGAACGAGCCTCAGATGAGAGTAAAATTCACGGTGCTTCAGGATAGCCATCATCAGTGCCGCAGGGGTTCTTCCGCTTCCCCGATAAGAGAAACTCTTCAATGCGTCGTGCATTCCATTTCCCAGGAGAAGCAGGAGAGGTAGATGCTCTTGGAGCTTTCAAGGACATCCGCCTGCTCTTGGTCGGAGGAACTGGTGCCAAATGCGCCCGGAAAGTTCCTCAGTTATTTTAACCGGATTTTTGTGCATTCGCCTGTGAAGCGGCTTCGGGCTGTAGCAGTTGCCTGATCCGAGAAAAATCCCCCCCATCCCCACCCCATTTCCCCGATGCTCCCGCGGAACGAGTAAGCTATTCCAGCTTCCTACTCTTTGCGACCAGCAAACTCCAGCAAGCTGATTTACGAATACCTCGCTCGTCAGTTCCTTCCCGGAGTTGACTGCGGATATTCGTAGGGGACATTCGTAGGGGGGTTCTGTAAAACCCAAGGTGCGACAAACCTCGACGAAGGGTCCCCACGGCTTGAGATCCCCATTCACGTTCCAGAAGTCCCCCATAGCTTGAAGCTGGAGGGCTAGAAGTAGAACGCAATCTCTTGTCGTTTACGCTAGATTTCTTGCACCGAGATGAAACGGTTCTCGCGAGATTTGACGCGCATGCGCCGTTTTCTGTTCCAATCGAGCAGATGAAAGCAAGCGCTTCCCTCCAGATCGGCTGCTGGGAAATGAACGAGCCCGAAAACTTCGCGCCCTTTCTCTCTGGCATTTTCGTCTTCCACTCTGCGACGACCGATCGCACCTGCCGATCACAGCCCGTGACAACTTCGGAAGAACACACACAAAAAAAACGAATTCTCTTGAATCCCTCAGTGGTCCATTGGAACTCCTTGTGTTTCAGATGATTATCGATTCCTTGTTCATCTGCTTCTGTGAAGATTCCAAACTCAACGATGGGGTCGAGAAGCCTTACTACATGAGCAAGAGGCTGATGGTAAGGGTCACGCGGGCGACGCTCGTGAGTGGTTCGAACTCGGCATGGGAGTACGCAAGGGGGAAATCGGGGTTTCGTCGACCCATCAACTCGAGGCTGGGAGTCATCTTGCGCGGCCGTGCTCGCGGTTGCCATGGTTGCGAAAGGAACGAGAGGGACGTTTCGCTGTTTGATGTGCTGTGGCTCTCGCACGAGGTCACTCACTTGCTCTGATCTATCCACAGCACTTCATCCACGACAGCCACAAAGCTCTGGAAGCGTCGAAGAAGAAGAAGTGATCGTTAGGGAACCTCCGAAGGATTCAGCCAAGGTTTGGCAAGTCGTGTGATCCGCTACCAATAAAGGTGCCTCGGATGAACCGATGAAAACCCACGTTTTAGTGGGAATGCAGTGACAAAGAGGGACAGCCATCTTCCGCAGCTCGCCCTGCGCTCGACCCTAGAAGCGGGCAGTGTCGGTAGCCTCCGTTTCGCTCGCTCGGAACACGCGGACGGGAGGAGATGGGAGGACGCTATGGGATAAACTGTGACTGGAGGAGCATTTGTACCCCTACGTCACACGGAACGGTGTGCTCTGGAACGTCGGAAGCGTGCCTGTTCTACTCGATCCTGGACGAGAAAGCAAAAAGCACCCAAAGATAAGTGCCCACGTGTCACCAGGATGATGACGGCTTGAGTCTTCCGGAACCGTGGTTCCTAGAAGGCTCAATCCAGGACCGTTCGCTGCTGACACTTTACGTACACAACTGAAGACGGGAAAAGGATTTGCAGTGGGCGATAAGTATCGACTGGATTCTCGTCTCCCACTGCAAATAAGGTTCCATAACTTCCGTACGTGGGATGGGATCCACTCTCGGTACACCACATACGGTGTGGATTATTTCCAGAAATTGCGAGCATTCACCACATGCAGTGATAGTCCACTTAAAAAGGAATCCAGAAAAAAAAATGGAAAAAGGCGCGAACAGAAACATTTCTATATGGACAAAAAAAAATTCACGATTGAAAACGTGTACATACATCTAAGCACATGTCCAATCATCTAAATAAATACATCTGTTTTTGCATCGATGATTAAATATGTATTCAATATAGTCATTCGTTCCACTTGCTTAGCCCTCCACGGATGCCACGCCCCAACGAACATCCCAGCAATAAATGTCTTTGGAGAACCTCCTCATGTGTAGGGTGACAGCAAGTAATCGCCATGTGTATTGAATTAACGCCTTGGAAGGAATCACGTGACACCACACACAAAGAAACACATTCTAAAAATGCAAACGGTGGCACTATGGCAACATGGAAACCCAGAATTACCAACTATTCTAATAATGCGCTGAAATTCGAAACTTTCGTTGCTAAACGCACTCAAAAATTGCATAGGGAACCAATATCGGAGCGAGGGAAGGGATTGCAGGGCCGTGAAAAAGAATCCGTTTGAAAGTAAGTACTAAAAGTAAGTTTCGTTCCTCGTGATAAACGCGGGTAAATTAAATCGTCGACTCCGGAGCGTCCCAAATGTGAAGATTTCCCATGGATGATCAGTGCATACCAAATTCCAGTAGAATGCGATTGATTATTTTCCATAATCTCAGATCACGGGAAGAGATCGACGGCTTCATTCGGGAAGCCAGAGGAAAACATTTGAAAGACGAGGAAAGAGAACCTCAAGAGACTACGTAACACCTGCCATTTCCGTTTCTGGAAGAGAAATGCAGCGAGGAATCGGCTTTTCCCGTTAGTTCCACACGCCTACCACCCATTTGCAGCGCTGACATCTGGCGTCGTAAGCTGATAGCTTAGCTAGTTGTTCCCGATCCTACTAGAGGACAGTCAAGCAGCTTGAAGCGACGACCACACACGAAAAAAAAAGGGACGAAAATCGCCAGTATTGGCAAATGGCATATCGGCAGCGTCGTTTTGAAGAGATGGCCTGTGGTCGTGCATGGAATAGTGGACCGCTCCCCCCTTCCTGAACGCGCCCTGTTCCTGTCACGAGAAAACCAGAACGGGGTGCTCCGTGGTTTTCGTGGATCTCCCGGAGAGGCGCTCCAGGGCCACTGGCATACCGGAGTTCAGCTTCCGGTGAGCCTGCCCGTCTCCATGAGCCCTCTGAATCTCTAGCGCATGCGCACCGGCACCTCCTGGTGTTAAAAGCCCACCCGGGGGCACGATGCAATCGATTGCTCGGATGGGCGCAGACGGTAGAGTCCACTGAGGGAGAGTTGACCTCGGAGCAGGTCCACCAAGGGTGCACCAGGAACCGACAGCGGGGCTCCACTGATGCTCCTCACAGCACCCCAGCGCCGGTGGCTAGAGCAACGCGGAAGGTGTTTCCGGGACGCTTCCACCGAAAGCTGTCCCATTTTGGAGGGGCAGGATGTTTTCGCGAGCGTCACGGAGGAGCTTCAGGGAGCTCGTTGGCACCACAGGCTGAGGTCTTGCTGCGACGAGGTCGCCCTCCGGAGGCGGTGTCAACGAACGGTCGCGCGAGCAGCAGGGGAGAGATGGGAAGTTTCGCACTCCGAACCCTGTGCCGTGCCACTGTTCCTGTTATCCCGGGGTCCAACTCCATCTTTGGGGTGCAGGTAGACCTGGGAAAAGGCATCACCACGCGCGTCGCCTCTGTGGCGCTCTGGATAGCCGAAAGCGCCTGTGCAAGCCTCCTCCTTCTAGAGGAAGGCAGCTTCTGCCGCCGCCACCCTCCTGAGTGGGAAAGGGAGAGGACGGCGAGGACATCCGGAAAAGGGTGCACACGCACGTCTTCTGGGTGCTCTGTGGCAGCGACTTGCAGGGCTGACGCGCTCCATTGGCCTTCCTGGAAGGGAAGCTGGACGCAACCAGATTCTGCACCGCGTTTTCCGTCTGCTGGCAACTGCAGCCCTGGGGGCCATTTGCAATGTGTTGAGAAGGGAGGGCTAGCTTTCTTTGGCGTTCCTTGCCCGAGAGGGCCTGACGCCGACGACACCTCGCGGGAACCAGCAGCGGACCAGGCCTTTTCTGTTGCTCATGGAATGCCACCAGAGCATCGTACTAGGGTGGGACCCTTAAGCATCTCTTGCACACGAGACCGACTAGAATCATACCAGTCCAACATCTGAGAAAGGCTCGTAGGCAGCGAACGAATCAGCCAGGAATGCGAATCAGCCGGACTGGAACACGAAATCGCAACGCTGTCCCCACGCCCTCTGCAAGCGGCCCGCAAGCCAAAGTTACGTGTCTCACGGTCATCTCGCAGAGAGACAACGGATGGTCTTTGGCCGCGCAACTGCACGTTCCTCGTCTCGCCCTCACGGCCACCCTACGAAAGAACGCATCGTCTCGGCCGAGGCAGCAGCGTTGTATTATTGTTCAGGCAGATCGTCAGGCTCATCAACGCTCTGTTGGCTGATCATCTTCTTCTTGGTGCATGTCTGGGTCTTCGACTGATCGACGTGTGGTTGGCTCATATTCGGCTCCTCGGCTCATCTCCAGGTCGTTGGCTCATCTTCTGGTCTTGGAGTCATCGCCGGGGTCGTTGGCTGAGCATCGTGTTATCGGTTCATCTCAGGGGTGTCGGCTGATCTCCGTGTAGATGTCAGATGATTGCATGGTCAGCTTATCTCCGTGTGATCCCTGATCATCGTGATGTCAACTGATCTACTTGTCGCCGGCTCGTCACCGTGCCGATGGACGATCGTCGTGTCGCTGATGCATGTTCGATCAGGTCTCCGCCTCATCTTGTTGTCTTTGGCTGATCATCGTGACGTCAACTGATCTCCGTGTCGCTGGCTCATCTCGGTAGCATCGGCTGATCTTCGTGTCGATATCGGATCATTGCATGGTCGCCTCTTCTCCGTGTGATCTTCCTGATCATCGTGTCGTCGACGCATCTCCGTGTGTTTGGCTTACCTCCAGGTCGATGGTCCGGCTGCGGCACTTTCTCCTAGCACTAACGGATTGCGGGGTGCTGCGCTGACACACCGTCCGTACGTTCTTGCGCTGCCGCTGACCGTGCCTTCCGTCGACCTTGGTTCCACCGTCGCCGCTCCTGAAACGTCCCCCTCCGCACACACATTCCCAATTTCCCGAACGATTCACGCTGACGCGTCCTCATCCGGTACTGCTGCGACGCCTGGTCCGGTTCCTCGTCTTCTTCTCGTATAGCTGCTGTCTGCCCTCGAGGACGTGGTCTCCGAAAAGCGCGAGTCATCCGGTATCCGGGGGACGCCCGTCCCCGCGGCCCGGACGACAAGCTAACGAGATCGGGGGACGCCCGTCCCCACAAGAATGAACATTCAAAAGCCAAGGGACGCCCGTCCCAGGCATCGCGAAAAGAAAATAAATTTCTTTTTACGTTATCGCTCGGGTTTCTCAGCAACGCGAGTACAACGCGTCCGCTCGGACACTCTCTTGCCGAATTCTCTTGCAAAGAGGTTTCCGTGACAACCGATCCTGGAGGATGATTAGCCAATGGCGGGGCCCTTGTTCTGCGCGTGCGCGCACGGGCCTGGCATCGGCTGCGGAGCAACGAACCCCGCTGCAGCATCGCCCGCCAAGGTCGAACTGTGTCGCATCCCCACGACCTGTTTCCGCCATCTCAGCACGAAAGCAACTTTCCAACTCTTCTGCTGAGAACCAGCTCCGACTGCGCTCTGCCTGAAGTCTCCAGAAGGGAGTGAAGTCAGCACGCGGATGTCGAAACGCACAGCTCTGAGATGCTGCCACTCCGAGATGAGTGAGTCGCTCTTCGACAAAGACATCCGTGACAGCAGGGGTGGGGTGGGTTGCGGGTGAGGGGAGAATCACGAGGGATGCTCCTAATGCGTGGAACTGGTGTCGGCTGCAGCATCGGCTACTCCGCAGTGCTGTTCCTTCATCAAACGTACCGACCGCGCACCAACCGCGGAAAGTGCGGCTCGTTCTCTCCGTATGCGAAGCCGGTGCTGAGGGCGAGGTGACTCGAGAAGGATGACTGCTGGCAGACGGAGCATCCCAACATCCATTCTTCACCGACTGCAAGATGCTCACAAGTGGCTACGCGGATGCGTGCTCCGATCTAAGGGTCGCTGCTCTTTTCTCTGTGCAAAACTTTATTCGTTTGGATGTTGGACGCTGCGATTCTTTATTCGTCATGTTGCCCGCGAGGATGTGACGAACAAGGCCTTCATGGTCTCCGTTGAGTCACGGTCGAGCTCGAGCTTCGCTTTCGGTGGCGAGCGGACTTGGCACCTTTGTGGAGTCCTTCCGGGAAACTGCGACTCCATTGCGATCAGCCCCTTCAGCGGAAAGGCCGCTCCTGCGAGCGATTGACCCGTCTCACGCATTCGGACGGAAACGAGGAAACTTTGTCAAAAACTTGCTATTTTAAAAGATTGTGTTGTAAGTGTAGTGGCTGATGTTTTCATATCTACAAAGAAACTGTTTTACATTTTCGGATGAATTGAAATAGAGTTTGAATTTTATGACTATGGGCTTCTGTCCGCGTAGGGATGCTTAGTAATATGGAATTCAATTTGGAATTCGAAACTCCATATCTTCTCTGTTGTTTCTAATTCGAATCTTGTGTTATGAACACTTTGATCTTAGCCAAAAGGATAGCATCTGAAACCAATTTTCATTTTTTTTCCCTGGTTGCTGATGGGCTTTGAAAATTCAAGATAACTTTTTTGCTGGTGGAACTGGTGAATTTCGAGTCCATTTATATGGCTGGAGAATAGTATGAAAAGAATAGTATCAAAAAGAAATGATTTATTGTTTATTTTTAGTTCGCTGCACATTGCCAATTTGTTTTTTTTTGTGTGCTATCTTTTTGATATAGTCGATTACATAGTACATCAGATGTCCGTCAGTGGATAGACATGAGGGTTCCTAAATAGAACCCTATGTAATGAGGAAAACAAAGCCGCCCGTATTTGCAAAACTTGTCTCACATGAGATTTGCAAAGCATATTTTTAACAGAAAAATAAACTCTTTGAATAGCTCATGATAAATACGTTTCATATATGTTTAGTGTATCGTACTCTTCTGGGGTGTTCGAGTGCCCCTTGGTTTCAATTCCGTTGCGTTGCCATTGATAAACTCACCTATGATAGGTTAGTCGTATGCTCTTCGATTCTACTTGTAATTATTCCTTTGCCAGAAGTTTTTTCGTGTTCTTTCATAAATCAAGATATCTACATAGAATGTGCATGAAACTTTTTTATGCAAATATCGTTAACATGGACAGAAAGATAAATCAACTTAGCACTTTAAATTAGAAGTGTGTTTAAAGTAAACCTATTACACTTTGGATTACTATTATAGTTTTGGTTCTTGGCAAAATGATTGTAAGAATTGTGTGAAACAGTTTTAACTGAGCTAAAACTAAGTGAAACAAGATTTCTTTCATAAATATGTATTAGGTAACTGCAATCTACCTATCTTTTTGTAAGTGGTCAGGCTCTGTTCTGTAATTTATGCTTGTGGAATCCACAACTGTGAATCTATTAACAACTGATAAAAGACACTGCAGTCGTATTTTGTGATAAATCTGTGTTCAGAGTACAAAAACCGACTAAATGCACTTCCTGAAACCATGTAGGAGTTAATGTGCCAACTGAAGAAATAGCATATCATTCCTTTTGTTTTTAAATCTCATATGTATAAACAATTATGGATGGATATGCCCTCCCCACCCAAAAAACCTGTTTTATTTTTACAAAATTTCTAAATCCGAAGATGCATGTTACACACTAAAAACCACTAATTTACATTAACTGTTATTGATGTGTTACCTTCATTTTTTCTTATGGCATTTTAAGACTTACTTTCATATCAGCTGTTACAATCAGGAGAAAGCAATACATCTGATGTGCAGAAGCACAGATAACAATGCACTAAGGTGGATACCTTAATGTAACAACACGTTGGTTGCTGTCAATGGTGTCCATAGTATTACAAACAAGTGCAAACAGGAATCGTGTGAATGTCACTCTGGAGGAACTGAATCTGCAGCTAACAATGGACCTTATTTTTGTCCAACACCAACTGTTGACCACAAGCTGCTGCATTTTCTTTTCTGTATATACTTTCAAACCTTCTGTCTCACAGAAATGCACTGCCACTTGCATTAAAGCAGGTAGTTTAGGCACCAACACTGATTCCAGCAAGGCTCAACACTGTTTGAACCTTCACACTTGGTAGTTCTATGAGAGTTAATGGCTGTGTCCCTTTTGCTTTCCCATAGTTCATAAATAAACCTAGCCCTATTTATGAAATAGGGTTAGGTTCATCTTTATTTATAACTGCATGATTAGTCCTAGG
Source organism: Raillietiella orientalis (assembly GCA_036172245.1). NCBI lineage: Eukaryota > Metazoa > Arthropoda > Ichthyostraca > Raillietiellida > Raillietiellidae > Raillietiella > Raillietiella orientalis. The sequence continues at coordinate 56,661 of JAYWIR010000027.1, read as the reverse complement.
GTTTTCCAGCTACACTTTGAATAAGAGTAATGTTATCACCTTTGAGCAAAATTCGTCCTAAGAAAGAATAACATGATAAAATCCAACTCTAATATGTCATTAAAATTACCAAGTTGCTTTCTTGTCTTTACTTTTATATTGATGTCTTCTGCATCATCCAAGACTAAATTCATGTATTCATCAAAACCAATAATATATCCTTCAAGCCGGCTAGTCACGTTATCCATGAGCCATACTAACACCCTTGTGCGATTCTGAAGGTATCTAAAGATCAAGTTCTGGCAAGCATTAAAGAAAAAATTGTATTTCAAATGTCTTCACAAATAATAAATGCTTTGCAAAGTATTTTTCCTATAATTCAAGAAGTAAAACATGACCTTAAATACTTACGCTATTATTAACTCATTATTAATAACTAGACTGAGCTATAAACTACTTTAGTATGAGTAAGGAAATGATTTTATGCTAGTAATGCAACGGTACTTCATGCTATCAAAATACTGAACTTATTATCTTGCATTTTTTGACTCCCAAATACATTGACCTATGATCGGTACGGTAGTTTTAATATCATTACAGTGGAAACCCTACAAATAGGGCTAATTGTGAACAGATTACCAGTTCTCACAACGAATACAAGTAAAAGGATACGATTGGCTGCACCATGACCTTCTGCACCTTATGTCCACTTTTGTAAGACATCTTTATCTTCTCACGGCAAGCTTTCTTACAAATTCACAACTGAAACAAAAACCACAAACTTTAACAAAGAAATGAAACGATATCCGCACAGTAATATGTAGCCCATGTATAATTACAATAGGAGAATCCCAAATTCTACTTCTCTATTACTAAAAAAATACATAATATTAATACGCATTGCATGAAGTGCATTTAAGAAATCATTGCGTATTATTTCATTAATTTCACTACTTGGAGTAACCGCATCGCGTTCTAAGGAACGCGGTAAGTTTCACATGCGCACCACCAGTCCCTGAATCCACGATTACCAAACTCTTAGAAGGATCCATCTCCATTGTTTCCTTTAATTTTAGAATCACAGTTTGTGGATCAATAGACCAAAATAATCAGAGTTCTCAAGGAGATAATTCCATTTTTATTGTTTACCTATTAGTAGAATTCCTTTTTTTCAATGTTTCAGAATTGTAAAATCCTTTACCAGGTTATGTTATTAAGATTGAGAAAAGCAATCAAGACAGAATTGTAATTTTCTTGATTTCTTTTGCAATCAGCAAGATGAATGAATCAAGAAGTTCTGCGATGAAAATTTCTTGTTGATCAGATATTAGGATGGTAGTGGGAGACCTTTTCGTGTTTCTATAGTCTAACGGGCAGTAGCATAGTCTATCTAAATGACCGCAAATTTAATCAAGTATGCTAATATAACAATGAAAATACATTTCGAAAAGATTCACTTCAAATTCCTTACTTTTGATTCGAGTATTTTTTTTTAATACAGCATTCTCTTTGGTAGGAACGACCATTGGCTGCCATATTGCCATGTTTCCTCAAAATTTCGGAACAATGCTTGCTCAAGACTTCAGATTGCCATATTTTAAGGTGCAACTCACAAATTCTGTTCGAGATGCAAGACACTTTTATGTCTTTTCAGCATTTCATTACTGAGAATCAGTCTCCATTCTTCCTAATTAATTATCTCTGGCGGGGAATGAGAGAGGCTGTTACTAAGAGGAGGCTTCTTTTAGAATTTCCATTATTTGCACCTATTTAGAAAGCATTTCAAGGGCAGCTGTGCAACATATTTAGGTAATCCTGTATCCAAGCGATCTTTTTTCTGTCATGATTCTCGATGGGATGTTTGCAATTGGTTTTCTGTACCAGTTCCACTCTTGTGCAATGGAGTAGCAAGATCCACTGGCACTTTTCTTCCTTTCCGCTGAACATTTTCTCTACAGGAAAAATCTTTTTCTTCCCGTCTCCTTTCTACGTCACTCTAGGAAATCTCCCGTAATTCCATCGGTTAAACCAGTAAGCGAGTTTTCTTGCTCAAACAATCGATGCTAAGGATAGACTCCAAGGACAAAAAAAGAAAGAAAGAAAGAAAAAGAAAAACGTTTCAGTATCGTTTCGGGTTTGCAAAATATTGAAATAGGTGACAACGAGAACCATGAACACAGGAGTAAATAAACAGAAAACCAGTCAATTCCCCAAGGGGAACAAATTGCAATGCCTGGAGACAGGAAGCAGTTGTGCCCCGGGCTGCATTCCGGAGAATGAGATCGGAGGAACTTCGTCCCCTTCGCCACTTCCTCAGACATCCTTTGAAAGCAGTGATGCAGGTCGCAGAAGTGTGGCCGACCCTGGCCGTCATACTCCTTGCCGCGGTGCTACCTTCCCTGAGAGTAAGGGATGGCAATTGTCTACCGGAGGGGTGGGAGTTCATCACTGTCGCAGGGAAGACAAAACTCTTTGGCGTCTGGAAGAGGCGTGAGTCGGCGTATCCAGATGGAGTGAACTTTTCAGTGTCGCTCCAGAGGAACTTGTGATTCTTCGACAATGTTTGAAACTTCCGTATTCTCGTGACGTGGAAGCAGGCTTTGTTGCTCTTTTAGCACTGGGGGTTACGATGCAAAGAGTGCCTGAAGCTCGTTCCCGGGGAGAGTGCATGCTCGAAGTGTGCAAAGCTCAGCTCAATAAAGTCAATCTCGTACCTGCTTTCGGACTGTAGTGACCTCCAAGAACTGTGGCGGAGGCTGATGTCAGCACTCCTTAACCAGGAAGACACCGCCGTGACCTGACGCAGCGATTCTGTACGCACGGTGGAGTCTCGACCGGTGCAGTGATCGCAACGACGTGCTGTCTCCGCGCCGTCGTCATGGTCTGCCATGTCTTGCAGACGCGAGCACAGAGAAGGGCGGTCATCGTGATGGCAGCCGTCTATGTGAGGATGGTTGCTAGGTGGACTCACCTAGAAGAGGAAGTCAGGGTCGAGATCGCCTGCATCCAGCGCCAGCTCTAAAAGGAAGGAACGGCCGACAGCGGTAACCCCTGTCCTCATCCACCCCTAATCTATTTATTTATTTTTTGTCCTCTACCACCCGTTCCGCACTTTTCCCGGTTTTTCCCCTCTTTCTAGAAAGAACGGAACTACTCAAAGATCCATATCCTTGCCCTCCTCATGTTGCTATTCATTACTATCCCCTCCCTTCCGTTCCGTACTTGTAGGTATCCCGACCTGTGGGTCGGTGGACCCTCCACATGCACTTCTTTTGACATGGGTTGGGAACCGAGATCCAAACTGGTTTATCGTTTATTAAATGAGCATCCCGGCGTGACTGGGTGGGAAACTTCGATCGAATCTGCTCCAGTACCAAGACAGCTTTTTTCGACCGTGGATGTTGCTCTTTCTGTTGCTGAACGATCACGAGTTTTTCGCAGGGCATGTCCACTCGGGGATGCTCTCTCTTCTTCGAATGACTTCCGTCTCAGTAACACCCTGAAACGGGAATGGAATTTTCAGACGCCTTACTCAGCTGGGTTCGTGACTATCGGCTGTCTCTTGGAGTGCTCAAAGAGAAGAAAATGAAAACTTTTTCGGTTCTCCCTTACACAGTCGACTGAGCTCAGTTCAGCATCAGTTCTTCTGGATGTGTTTCTGAGAGACAAGCCAAGTTTTTCGAACCTCGTGCGCGTTTGAGGTCCAAGCAAATGTTGCAGGCCATTCCTTGATTCGTTCTGCTTCCCGACGTTTCTCCATGCGTTCCCTGATTGCGCACCTTACTGGTGTACGCCAGGTTTCCTGTCCCTGAGCCCCCGCAGGCAGCACTCACCCTTCGCGATTTCCGTATCCGCCCGCGATATTTAGAATGAAGTTCCTCGCGATGATGCGTCTCCACGCTACATTTTCCCGTGGCTGCAGCAAATTCGCGGCGCTGGAAAGGCTCAGCCTTTTTTCCTTTGCATCTACGAAGAGCGGCTGTTGAGTCCAAGTAGCGGAGTTGCAGCGCCCGTGCTCATATTTTCAAACGTTCGTCTTCCCATCGCTCACAACTGTGTTACAGGATTGCAGGATTCGAAATCAAGGATCAGCACGGTTTCCGAAGAGAATGAACTCCATGCCTCCCTTAGACTAGTTTTGTGAATATGCGATATGTACCACATTGCAAATCCCCCTTGTGCATGCGGACATCCCGACGAATTCCTGCTATTTCATGTGAAATGCGCAAAAGAGTGGATCTGCAGCATGGAGCCATCTTTTCGGGATTTCAATTACAATTCCTCGAAAGACTGCCCGGTGGTGGCGTGGGGATTTTCGAATCTTCACTAGGCCGGAAAACCACGCGCTCCCCATGATTCTCACGGCTAGGTCTGGGTTACGCTGATTATTTTCGCTCTTGCCTCTTCGTCCGAGTTTCCTCTGCCATCACTCTGAAGATTGCTTTCCGCCTCAGTATCGAGAAGATGTCGCGCACTCGGGTTTGGTTCAAAATCTCCCATCCCACAAGCCGGTACGATCAAAAACCTGAATGTCGAAACTTCAAAGACGATAAAAAATTAACATTCATGTGCATTATAGTGATGAAAGTATATTTATTTATATTTGGATCAACACAGAAATTTGTTTCAACACGCACATTCATCAATATTTATTAATTTACTTACTACTAATATAATTAATCATATATATCGATATACATTAAAGACTATAAAAACATTGATATATGTTTGTAATGTATATTAATATATTGTAAATATATATGACGTGAATACACAGATATCGAACTACAGCCATGTGTAATTATCAAACTATCGAAATCCCGAAAACGGAGTTCGCAATTTCCTGAGGAAGCGTCATTGATTGAGCAGTGCGAATGATGAGAAAATGAAATAGAAACTCTCATCTCGAGACGGGATTCTTGCAGTGCCCACTGTTAGGAACTTGGGCGTTCGATTCGGTTGCATATCCAGGTCAGTGTCCTCAGTCAAAGGACAGCGCTCCCTAACCCTCCAACTAATGGATGAGGGCGAGAGGACCTATCTGTCTCATGAATTTTCTAATAAGGAAGAGGACAGCATCAAAGGTTGGAAACGGGATGCGAGTGGTTGGATCCCTGTGCAGATACTTGGAAAGAGTTCTGTCACCGAGGACTTCGGCCTGCTCGTCTCTGACTGCTGCACTCTTCAGCGCTTTGCAAACGATCCCTCCTGTTTAGCGGAACACGGGAATGGGCAAGTACCACCCGAAGTTGCTTCTTTTTGAGGATGCAGGCCGATGTGTGCTGATCAGGAAGCCCTCCCTTACAGCTACTGGGACCTTAAGAGGAACGCCTGTAGCTTGGAGTCTCACCTACTCGCCGGATCGGAGCTGCACGCTCCAGAGTGGCAGGTATCCAGTTGCTCCGCACGAAATGGATCGAATTCCACTCTTCCTGGATTTCACCTTCCTGGAAATTAGCCTGGAACTGGCTATAATGCGTTCAGATTTCCAACTCGGAGCACAGGGGGATGGTGGGGAAGGGGAGAAGCACAGCATCCTTTGAGACATCTTTTCGGTGCGCCTTGGCACACCTCTTGGTGTGAAGGGTGCTCGGCGCGGAGACTGCCGTGGGGTTGACCCTGCTTGTGTTACCTTACGCGGAGGTGTGCAGAACTATATGAACGCTCTCAGTGACCAAGTACGGGAGGTGGATTGCGGACGCTCAAGGCAAAGAAGTTCCGGCATTGGAAGGGCACAACTATAATTACGGGGATAAAGAAGAAAGCGCAACGAGATGACCGATGATTTTGCCACGTGCTGCTCCGATAACAGCGGGGTTGAGAGCGAAGCGAGGGAGTACTCGGACACATTCGAAGAGAATGAGGAAAGAGCTTAAAATCCAGACGTGGCGCTGTCGCGGGGAACGTGCGGCACCGGAGTGGACGCGAACCGCGCAGAGTCAGCTCAGGTCTCGAACACTGGGTCATTACGAAGACCTCAAACACAACTAGCTATTTCGCTCTTCACAGCACCAGATGGCGCTGACATTCTGAGCACTCCCGACTCTGTTTGTAAAGTTAGCAGATCTTAGACGGGAGGCTCCCTCAAGATCATGCTGTGCTTCATCTACGTACCCTCTTTCCTGAACGTTCATCTTAAGGACTCTCCCTGATGAAGAAGCATTTCGATTCTTCTGAGAAAAGAGCCTCCATCATGAGCAACGCTATCACCTAAACAGTTTCGTAGATTCTCTCTGGCTTGCAGCGTCACCAACCCGTTCCTTGTTGCAATCGCGTGGAAGAAGGGAATCGAAGCCCTCGACCACGTGGATGCGCGTCAACTCCTGACTCTCACCGCTGATTGGAGACAGCGGTCTTATGCAGCCCACAGGGCTTACTAGAGATTGGTCAACCACTCGAGTGGTCTGATGTCCGCCTCATAGGCAAACACGGAGAGTGGGGCAACATCGACACCACGTGAAAAAGGAAGCAGGCACTGATGGCCAAACAACGCCTCAAGATCGTGCCTAGAAGCAAAGAGCAGTGAAAGGAAGAACTGGCCATGGTCATTCCGTACTTTGTACCTGTACCCAGAGAGACTTGGAAGTGGATGTTCCAGAGGCACCAGCAATGACCATCCGCAACTGCAAACAGTTTGCAACCAGTGGCAACGTTCATGAGCTGCGACTGTCTTGCTAGGCGCAAACCATGAGTGAAAGATTCACCGGCAAGACTCAAGAGCTTTGGAAGCACCAGTCATCAACGCCTTGATCCTCGTGACCAATGTTTACATCTGCGACTCAGTGAAGCAACATAACCAGGAGAAAGACTCCCTTGCCATGGCTGACAGCCGCTACGGGAAACGGACGGTGAACCTGCAGGCAGTTGGAACTACCGTCTTCAGGAGCAACCTACCACCAGGCACTCAGGACGACCTCCTGTTTTGCCATGGAAACATCCTGAGTGGGAACAGAATAGCACACTGGACAGGCAACATCGATGACGAGCTCTGCAAGGCGTGTGGTAGCAGGGAAACCCAGCTCGATGTCCTCACCTGCCCGACGCTGCTCCAGGACCGGAGCAAGCTGAAGGCGGTGATTGGCTTGCAGAAGACCACAAGAGTGAACACAACATGCAATGGGAATATTTGACAGGAACGCAAATGTCCCGCTGTACAACCCCATGGTTCGGACCACCATCGTCTTCTTCATCACGAGCATCGTGATCAGAAGGATAAAGATGAGAAATCTGGGGGCTGCAGAGTCTGCCATCGACCTATTACAGGGAGTCATCAAGCGAGAGATTGGGATCAGGAACTACGGCAGGATACCCACCTGAACGTACCGCTATCTTGCTGAAGATCGCAGACGCGGCCCGAGTGAGTGAACCGCCTTATAGCCCCCAATGACCCCGCACCAAAGGGTCATTGGGCTAACAACCCCGTTGGTGAGATCCCAAAGGACACTGTTTGTGGAAAAACAGGGAACTGTGAGAATCCGCAGATGGAACGCGACCGAAAGAATGCCATTTGTTGAATCGTTGTCGCAAATGTAACTTTGTTGTCGTCGATCAATAAACTCACCCCACTGCATGTGGGAGCTGCGGACAGAAATCGAAGACCAAACTCAAGAGGCCCTCGAATCAGCATGGAGAAAAACAGCTGGAAGATTCGTTGGAACCATCATCGAAGGATGTTCGTCACGACGAGATCTATACCACTGGCCTCATCCCCAAGCAAGCAAGGAAGCTAACAACTGGTTTGGATGGGGACTTCGAGAAATGACAGTCGTTGACTCGAATACTGTCCCACTTCTTAAAGGAAGAAATCTTTTTTGCTTCCTTCTCGTCTTCACAACACGATTATTTTGCATATCATAGGATAGTGGGTTGCACTAGGAAATGTGTCTCACCCAGAGATGGAAGAAATTTCTCGATTTTTGCCACTCTGCGTGTTCATCGGGATAGCCAACCTCTACGGGTTGACCTGCCTTGAATGCTTTGCCTTCTCGTGCAGAAAACTATCACCAGAAGACAACGCCATTTGACTTGGTTGCAGGAGGAAGAGACTTTTCGGTCTCTATCTGTGGTCGCCCACCATATCAGTCCTCCTTATCCCAGACTGCTGATACTGGAGAGCCGCCAGAACTGGACCACGAAACTATGATAGCGACGGTGGCCAGGATCTTCAAAGGTAGAAGGATTTTCTTGGATCCCCTAGCAACGTTCGGAAAGCCTGGGCATCCTGGTCAATGTCTTCATCCTTCCTCTTCGCCATCACCGCCAATCCATGGTGAATTCGGAGGAAATCCAGGGGTTTCAAGTAAGACTCAGCCAGCGGAAACGAATTATTGATGGAGTCCAGTACTTTGTGGAGAATCAACATCCATAAGGACAGATTCCACATCATGAATATGAGAATAGAGAATGAGAATATCCCTTCAGTGTACCAAACAAGCCAGAGGCATCTTCAGTTTCAAGGGATTCCTGTCTTACCTCCCTTTCCCACCCGAGAACACGGGAAGCATGCCGGGGAAGTCAGTTTACCATCATGACCTTCTACCAATCCTGACCTTCGATTACGCAGGCTGCTTGCGCAGATCTCGTGGAAAGACCACCTCAGCGTTTCTTTTCGGCGGCCTCTTCCATGGGGAAGCGACGGGGAGAGATAACGGAGGTACCCGAAATGAAGCGAGGAGGCGTGAGCGCGAACGCCCTCGAGTGGTTCCAAAGCAAGAGGTGAGCTGTGCCTCTTCGTCTTTTGCTGAGCATTTCTTTTGCAGTCCGCAACTGCTCTCGAATGGCCAGGAATGCCCGGATTCTGTGCTTGGAGATGTGGAAGCAGACGGTTAGACGGCCACCCTTTGAGTTTGCACAGGAGCACTACACGAACTCGCAAAGGAGGAGCTCCTGAGGGGCTCTCCAGTGGAACGTGCAGGAAAGGGAGACACCTGATGGAATTCAGCTGCTCGCGCTCACCTAATCATCCTTTCGAGCGCAATTTGCAAGCAACTTTTAGCATCACCGGGATGAAATTACAGAACTGATTGCATCCAGGCTGAAACATTCGATATGGGATACCTCTCGGGTCACCTAAGAGCATTTCGAGGTATAAAAGGACAACATCGACTCATGGGGATCAGTTCGTGTCGAGTAGTCTGAGTGAGTATATGTTTAGCTTTCTTCTTTCCTAGAGATGGCACATCTCTTAGTGGTTTCTGTTCCTATGCAGCACTCCGCAAGAAGGGATCCCTTCTCTTTCGATGAACGAGTCAAGTAGAGGGATTTTCCATTCACGTGTCCTCCCTAAGGAAACCTCACGAAACTCGAATGCTCTTCTCTATGAGCTGTCATTTCCTGTTTCAAGAGTTTCTCCCGGAAGTTTCAATCCGCGATGCTGCGATTTTTTCCGTGACCATCTCATCAAAACGCTGGATCTGTCACTAATTTTTCGTCTCACGGTTACATTCTCTCGTGCTTCCCTGTGATGAGAGGACGTCTTTTTTTCTCATGTGCCAACTTGGGCGCAGCCTTTGGAGGTGGGATTCTGTGGTGGGCGAAACATATGCTTGCGCGAGATCATTCTAACGATTCCTCTCTGAATTCAGGCCGCTACCCTCTCGGGAACTTTTCAAGCTCCAAGCTCCTGAGATTAAGTAATTGGCATCTGTTTCATTTCAGGATTACCAAATCCAAGTGTCGAGATGGTCACTTCGAAATTTCTGTACTTCATCTTAATCTTGACAGTGGCTCACCTTGCTTCTGGTAGGCGTGAGGCTCCAAGGCAAGTTGTATTGCTTTGCTATGCAACGAATCACTCTCTCAATCAACTTGAAAATACTTAATGCTCAACCCCGAAGCTCACATTGGTAATTGGCCACAGTACGAAATGGCAGTCGCATCCACCGAAACCACTAATGCATGCCATATTGCCCGTGATCAGTAAAGCAAGATGCAGCCAGAGAAACAGCAGCATGCTTGAAAGTCACTTTCGTTTCCGGGACGAAAGCTGGTTCTAATTCGATTCTGTTTTCCAGCATTGTCACGCAGAGAGATGTTGGAAGGCTGCTGGATAGAATCCTTCGTTCGTACAAGGAATACAAGGAAGAGCAAATCTGCAGCTACAGAGAGGGGTAAGCATGCCCGGGTTGTTTGTTTTGTGAACAAGAAAGAGATCAAAATTTTGGGGTTTGCTCCTTCCGTGAAGGAGAGTTTTGAAACTTGTGCAACTGACATAGTGGGTTCGGAACGTTACTGTACAAACACGCTGTATTGCCTACCCCGTATTACAGAAGTGAACGTTCAGTCTCTATGAACAAGCGATGTATGGCTTTGAACAACCCGCTTCAGCCAAGCTTTTCTCCGCAATTCAGTTGTAGGAAAATCGTGGATACATTTATAGCTTTGTACCTTAGTACAAAACCCTTTAGGGATGTGGTTAATACTAAAGCTCATAGCTGCAAAGTCACATAGTTGCAGCATCGTATCGAGGAAGACGTGGTGGTCACTGGGGGCGAGGTCAGGACTCAAACAGCTTGTGTTGTCAAGGTCCACGTTGTAGGGAAGGAGAGGAACGATTCCTAGTCTCAGCATTCCATGTCGCCGGTTCTGAACGGCGTGCCACAGCGTTGAAAGTGTTTCTACACAGTAGGCTTGCGAAGTGATGGTCATTCCAGACTCCACAGAGTCCACCAAAAGCACTCCCGTTTAATCCCACACACTGCTGTCCGCACATTCCATACCATTCGGAAAGTCAAATGGGAAGTTTTTGATCACCCAGTCCTGACCTCGCCCCCAGTGACCACCACGTCTTCCTCCACCTCAAGAAGTGGCTCGACGATTCGAGGGGGAAAGGGAGGAGTTGAAAACTTTCAGTACTGCTGGATTGACTGAGCCCCCAGGCGGCGGAATTCCATGCAGACGGTTTCGAAAAGCTCGTCCCACGGTATCCAAAGTGTTTGGAAAAAAATGGTGACTACGTAGAATAATGACATGGAAATGTATGTGTTTGGAACCAGGAACATACTTTTCTTTCTATTATTTGTTCTTCCTTTATATTTGATCGGCCCTTACTTTTGAGGTGAGCCTCATAGCAGCCCCAGTCCAAGTTTCCTTCTTCGGAAATGTTCGCCGAAGGTCTGATTTGGACCACAGCTTTGAGCTCTCAGGAATCGGAAAGGTAAAAGGAACGGTGGTACTCGTCTTGGTACCAAGGAAAGATTCCGGGTGAAAAAAAAACTGGGGAACTTCGTGGGACGGAAACTTAATCTTGGTTGTTAAGGAAGGGTCATGGTGCGACCGGATCCGTGCATTCAGAATCTCGCGGGAAAGGCTTCTCGTTCACAATTTTGAAAGTATTTGATAATTTTTTCTCTGGAGACAACTTCGCTGAGGTGACTTTTTCTCTTGTCTCATCAGGAAACTCTTGGAACCGGGAGAGCTAAAAGATCAGAATATCCGAGATACGACACGGCACGCTCTCCGGGAAATCCGGAAGTGGATTGAAATCGTCAAAATGTCCTTACAGGACAAATGGAATTTCATCGCCGATGCCATTACGGAACCCACTTCATTCCAACCCAAAGATAGAAGAGTCAGCTCCCAAACCTTCACTCCACCTATTTATTTGGCGCAATAAGTCCACGACAGGAATACAGAGATTGTTGGAACCAAGGCGCGTGCAATTTCCGTTCAAAAAAGCATCACGGCTTGGGGATGTAACTCTGCATCCCGTCTATGCCGTTCGGCGGGTGCCATTCCGAAAACCAGCCATCCCGACTATTATGCGAGCTACTCCCAGTTTCTGTGTGACCTGTAACGGCGGTAATTTTTTTTTTTTTTTTAATATCTTCGGAAAGGCTACTCTTTGCCTAGGTCATACCGAAGCGAAATTTCAGAGGTGAGACGTCTTGGCAACTACTGGTATCGCTTTTCAGGCTAGTCTCCTGCCATCTTTAGGAGGCTTAAGAACTCAGGGACTTCAGCTGCAAGTATGGCGGGATTTGCAATAGAGATGGAACGGGGTCCAAAGCGCTGGGCTTGACGGAGGCTCCTCCGACATTCAATTTGAGGCTTTTGTTGAGTTGGCCATCCAAGTGCATCCAGCTGTACACTCTCATTCATCTAACTGCTTTTTTAGCTACCCATTCATCCACTTGCTCAAGTACATAGCCATATTCGCGCTTATTCAACCTGCTTCCGCATCCGATTTTCCAGATCGTGACTTTCGGGGGCGGCATGATCTCAAGTCAGTCCCTTCTCTCGTCTCTTATTTTCGTCTCCTACCGTGTCACTCTCGGCCAGTTTTCATTCGTCTACAGCCTCGGGCGGAGGACGAGCGCGCCTTTTCTTGGTGTGGATTTTCAGAAAGCGCACTTTTCCATCCGTCCTCCAAAGGAGGAAGGTTCCCTTGCCAGCCGAGACCTCCTCCCTTCAAGAAGCGATGGGCTTCTTGCTTGGATTTCTCACCATCACAGCCATCGTCCGAAGGGCGAAGAGGAGGCCACTGTCCGCGTCCATGAAGGGGGGAGACTGTAATCCTGGAGGTAGCAGAAAGAACCCTCACCTGTCAGTTCGACAGCCGCCCAACTCGAACGAGAAAGTTCTTGAGGGCAATGTACGCTCCCGTTATTTCAGTCCGGCTTTCATCCACGGACGCGAGCAAGGGTTGGGGAAGGGAGCATCGCATTTCGTGAAAGCGGGAAGGAACTGGAGAAAAACCACGTAACGCTTCCGAGAGATCCAGGCTGCTTCCGTCGCTTCGCAACCGAAAGAAAGGCTTCAGCCGACCAACACAACTGAAGAATTAGGATACAGCTTTAAAACAGTAATTCACAAGACCAAAAGAAAACCAATCTGGTTTGCTGCACCCAGCATCGGTCGAGGCTTCCAGCATCAGCATGACACCAAAATCCCTCTGGGAGAGAAACTACCAGAGCATACGAAAAAATTACTCATCAGGAAACGGGAACCAACCAGGACAGAATTCCCCCCTTCTGGACGCAAACCAAGCACCAGACTGCAAGCGTTTGCCCGAGCATCTGAAAAGACCTCCTCGCAGAAGACTCGCATCGCTGTGAAGCTATCAGACGACATTCCCGCACAAACTGCAAAGTACAGGAATCACCTCCGAGTCGCAAGGCGAGGGAAAATAATTATAGAGTTGCAAACCGATATTCCCAGTTCCAAACCACTTGTTCTTCCTGCAATGGGTCCAGCCGAAATTCCGAATCTTCGTCGGAGTCCTTGCAAGACTCAATAGATGTTTCGAAAGAGATCCGAGGTTTCCGGTTTCCTCCACCTTCCTGCTTTTCCTCCCTTTCCCGGCGAGGCGTTACGGCCGCTCGTCGGTTTCTTTCCGATTTCGCTCGCGCGCCGCAGAGAATCCTGGGATTTTCTCGCAACGTTTCCGGTCAAGACCTCTTCTTTTCGCGCCTCCCGCTTGGTGCACGTCTCTCCTCGCTGTCCGGGAAAATGAATTCATGATGGGTTAAGACGTCCGCAGAAGACCCGCTGATCCTCAGACGGCTTTCGTTTGGTGACCAATAGAGTCGCACACCCCGGAGGCAGGCGAACGCAGGTTGCCGGTTGGACAGTCCCGTGGAGTTCGTTCCCAGAAGCCACGAAGCCTTCGAGGAATACGCCCAGTTCTCGGTTCCCTCTCGCCCTACTCTTTCTCTTTGAGCACCCACGAAGAAAGCAGAAGATGTAGCAAACGGCGCAGAGAGGTCGTCCTCCCCAAGGAGAGGTCAAGAGAAGGTAGGGAGCGGACGCTCACTTGTCCTCGCGCGAGGAGCTCGAAACAGGAACGGCAGACGAGGCAGTCTCCCCCCCGCTTCGAGCTTTTCCCATTTCTTTGCAGTGCCGTTTGATCCACCGAGTGGCGAAGAGCCGTCGTTTCTGTCCGTGGGGTTTCTGGACAGCGCTGGCATGGCTCACGCAGCCTCGCGCGCCAACCCGAGGTGAGGGCGAAGTCCCGTGATTGTCGGGCTGGTCGACTCTTCGGGCCGGGGCATGCGTCATCCACGGGCGCGAGTGCGCGCTTCAACGATGCGCAAGCAAAGCCAAGCGCGATCGGAGATGGCGTTCGTAGACACTCGGCTTGTCTCTCGCAGGTAGAAATGAGACGGCCGCACCCAACAGCGCCCAATTAGATACTCATCAGTATGCTTGACCGGATGCGGAAGACGGCATTCGCAAACACATCCCCCATCTACAGGCACAATCAATACACTAATTCCGTGGTGTTCTCTCTCTTTTCCCTCCATACCACACTTCCCAAAGCTGGTCTCTCCGCGGTCATCCTGCTCCTTAGCAGCATCGCCTCTGGGGCTTCTTCCGGCAGAAAGCGACCGGAAATGACAACAAACTTGGATGGCCCTTGGTGCGAGTGTTTCTTCGGAAACGCATTCTCAGAAGACATGCCTCTGAGCGCCCGGGTGCTCAACAGGAAAAAATAGGGTCGATGGCGAGTGAGGAGGAGCTGCAGGGGGACGTGACCGCTCGAGCGGCACCGACTTGCCCCCGAGAACTGGAGGACGTGGACGCAAGACGCGGACGCTAGACGCGGACGCGCGCACGCTTTCCTGACCAGCTGTCACGCAAGAGAGCACGGCCTCAGAGATTAGGAGAGCGGGATAAGAAGAGATTTTCGGGAGTCTTTCGTGAAGCTGAGGGAAGGGAAAGCAGCACCCAAGGAGGTTATTTGCCGGGCGAGCTCTACAGTGCATTCTTCTCCCTGTTTCCAAGGCCCCCTGCTCCCTGGAAACGAACAGAGAAGCTCAGGTTCTTCGAAACATATCCTTTAGCATCCGAAAGCACCTGGACGTTATTTGGTACGCAAATGCGAAAGGGTCCCGGTTTTTGGGAAATTCCACCTTCATCGTCTGGCTGTCCAAGGCGCAGATGGTGGTGACTTCCCGCAATTATCTTCGTGAAGTCACCTTCTTTATGAGAAAGAGCGGCTCCTGTTTTCCGAGAGAACTAACTGCAAAGCAGATGACTACCAGATTCGCGGTGCGGGTGAAGAAGGCGATTCCGCCGTCTCGTTCCCGGCATCCTCTGAAGGAGTTCAGCTGAGCTCGCGATTCCTGTTCGGCGCAGCAGCAGGAGACAGTGCAAGGCGAAGGACGAGGAGGTAAAGGTTGCAGAGGAGTCAGTGTTGCGTATGATAAATTATTATAGGCAGGTGGCGACATCTTACCATTTATGAAAGTTAACGACTGATAGGCTGTTTCTTGATAAATTGATCGATAATCAGTGTCAATCATGTTTGGAACATTAACTTCAGTTCTTAGAGACAACTCACTGGGGCCTAACAAATCTGATTCATCATGGGAATCATTTGAATGAATACTTATGAATAACTGTTCTTCCAAATCTGCAGCATTACTTACAACACTTACATTTTGCGTTACTTTGGCCAATTCTTGTTTGAATATCGTTTCTTCTTGAGGTCCATCAGAGAGCTCTTGTCATATAAAATCTGAGGGACGGAAGGGGTTTGCGAAGGCCGTCAACCCTTCCTCCCTTTCTGCAGTCAGCTCTCCCCAGATAGACCTGGTTGTCCTGCCTCAGCCGCGCTTGCTCCACGCTCCAAGCTTGTGGACCAAGGAACGCAGCCATCTCCAGGAGAAGGAAGAGAGGAGGAAACGAGCCGGTCCTCGAAATCTCGCCTTCGTCTCTGGCAGACTCTGTCTGGGAAGCAAGAAAATGGAAAATTCATACGTTCTTCGACTGCAAGGAACATGCGGGAACGGGGCACGGCCATCGGTGAAGCTGCTCCTTGCAGTCGAAGATGACACAGACACAGCTGCAAACAATAAACTTGGCGAAAGAGGTTGAAATCGAAGAGAAAGATCTCCAGCATCTCAGCAACAAAATGGATGCATATGCACTACCTGCGACCAAGCTGCCACTGCTTCGAGGATGGCAGGAAGACCAGAAAATCCTTCCCAGAACCAAAATGTTGCGAGAAGTACCACCAGTCGGCGTACGAGATTTCGTATACGAAGAACGCTTGGATCGCTGTACCGCTGGTGCATTAGTCGCAGCCACATCGCTGGATGTGGACGATTCTTCTATTCTTACAAGGTTTTGCTGCGCCGTTCCCATTGCGCTTCACATGGCCTTGTCTAATAAGCAGGGAGAAGGCTTCGGTCCTCAGGGCGGACTTCAGCGACTTGTCATCACGAGATCCGGTTTTTGAAACGCGTTTCCGCGTTTCATTCAGCCTCCATAGATACAGCGTAAACCGCGTTTTCACTCAACTGTGGTCGAGACAACTCTGTCACAAGCAGGCTTTGATTTTCCGTGCCGCTACAGTGGTCGCAGGCACGGAAAATCCTATCCTCCACTTTTTGCGCGGCAAGGATCCTCGAGCGAGCGACCACTTGGAGTTTTTTTTCCTTCCATGCATCTCAGTCGACAACCGGCGGCATGGAGTAGTACAGATGAAGGAACGCGAGGGATTCCTGCTCTTGCTTGCCGAGCAGAACTTTGAGTGCGCCACAAATGATTTCCCTCATACGATGATTTTCTCTTCTTGCATGACTGGAGAGCAAAAAGTGATTGCCATCACCATCGAGGTCGCTTGCAGAAGAGAAATCAACACGCTCCAGGAGCACCGCACGCAGGGCCGCTAGCAGCCATCCCTATACGCGCAGACTCCGCCCTGCCTGTATGCAATGATCTAAAATGCCATCGAAGAATCCGTCGGGTGAAGATCCTCGCTGAAGAGAAAGCAGTCCCAGGAATAAATTGGCGCAGACAGTTTCCCTCTTCCGATCAAACAATGGGAGTCCCTTCGAATGATGGGAAGGGAGCCTTTTGATGCACCATCGGATGAGGACGAAATCCCAAGCCCTGACCTCCTATCTAACCTCCAGTTACCATCTACGCAATCATCACACACAGAAATAAGTAGGCGGCACTGCACAATTCACGCGTGCGAAGAAACGCAAACCCACGTGCAGCTGCCTGCTTTGGTCAGGAAGCGTGACTCGCAGAGGATCTCGATTGCAGGTTCTCAGCTCCTCAGCATCCAGCCATCCCGCTTTCGAGCATTCCCTTGTTGGGTCTCGAACATTCGACCGGAGCACATCGGCGGCGGAGGACGGATGGGGGGCTCGGATGGCGCGCACGACATAAGGCGCTCTCGTGGAAGCTCAGAGTCCTTCCACGCCCACCACAGGGGAGCTTCCACGAGCCCATCGGCGTCACCGACCTTGGGCGCGACCGGTCTCCGGCTCGCTGCGACGGCGCCGCCCCCCCAGCAGCATGGCTGTGTGTTGGCCGGTCGCTCATGCAGCGAGGGGCACATCGGCACTTCTGCACGCTGAGTCCTCAGCACTTTCTGCACCAGCACCTCCAAATTATTTTAGAATTAATTAAAATAAATAAACCTTCATTACTACAGAAAAATTACTAATTAATCCATACACCTTAAAGATAAAACTTTGCTTCGGAGGAAAAGAACTGTTTGGAGTGGAGTGGGAAGCGGATGCCAAGGAGCGCCAGACAAGCAAGAGACGTGGCAGCGTCCTCCTGCACCCTAGAAGAAGGCAGCTTCATGTGCATCCGCTACCCTCGAAAGGGAGAGCCAAGCGGACGACGATGTCCCCCGAAGGGGAAGGGCGCCGCCAAGTCTCCACAATCCTTCGGAGGCGGCCCTTCTGCTTCAGCCTCTCTGCTGGTCTTCCTGGAAGAGAAAAGGAAGAGGGCGGTCTTGCGCAACCCGTGCAGTGGAGCTGCTGTCTCCCTCCGGGAGCGGGAGCACAAAGCGCCTGGAGTTCGCCAGCAGCGCTCGAGAGAGCTCGACGCCTGCAACTGACACGCTGTGCAGCCGTAAGCAACCACCTTCCTCGCGATCCTGAAGCCGCGTAGACGCACCGAGTGGGGATGGCCGCCATCAACTCATGTTCCTGCAAGGTGACTTTCGGCATCCGTCAGAGTGCCATTCGAATACAACGGCGACGACGACCCGTGGCAGCAGAACTGCGGTCACGGCATCGCGACGCTGATCCCGCTCCCTCGGCAAGCTGTCCACAAGCCAATGTCACCTGCTTCCAGCGTCGAAGAGCACCGAAGGATGGTCTTTGGCAGCATGACACCAATCTTCGCCTCCTTCTCAATACCACCCCTCAAAAAGAAACGTCTGCTCGACTGAAACTACAAAATTGTATTGGTCAGGCAGATTGTCGACTCGTAACCGTGTCGTTGGCTCAACATCGTATGGGGTCATTTCTGTGTCTACGCTACATCGCCGTGTCCTTGCCTGACCGGCGTGGGGTAGGCTGATCACCGCGTCGTCGCTCCATTAGTATACATCATTTATTCTCAGTGCCCGGTCGTTGAGAAATCATCGTGTCTCCGGCTCATCACCGTGCCGATGGACGATCGTCGTGTCGCTGATGCATGTTCGATCAGGTCTCCGCCTCATCTTGTTGTCTTTGGCTGATCATCGTGACGTCAACTGATCTCCGTGTCGCTGGCTCATCTCGGTAGCATCGGCTGATCTTCGTGACGATATCGGATCATTGCATGGTCGCCTCTTCTCCGTGTGATCTTCCTGATCATCGTGTCGTCGACGCATCTCCGTGTGTTTGGCTTACCTCCAGGTCGATGGTCCGGCTGCGGCACTTTCTCCTAGCACTAACGGGTTGCGGGGTGCTGCGCTGACACACCGTCCGTACGTTCTTGCGCTGCCGCTGACCGTGCCTTCCGTCGACCTTGGTTCCACCGTCGCCGCTCCTGAAACGTCCCCCTCCGCACACACATTCCCAATTTCCCGAACGATTCACGCTGACGCGTCCTCATCCGGTACTGCTGCGACGCCTGGTCCGGTTCCTCGTCTTCTTCTCGTATAGCTGCTGTCTGCCCTCGAGGACGTGGTCTCCGAAAAGCGCGAGTCATCCGGTATCCGGGGGACGCCCGTCCCCGCGGCCCGGACGACAAGCTAACGAGATCGGGGGACGCCCGTCCCCACAAGAATGAACATTCAAAAGCCAAGGGACGCCCGTCCCAGGCATCGCGAAAAGAAAATAAATTTCTTTTTACGTTATCGCTCGGGTTTCTCAGCAACGCGAGTACAACGCGTCCGCTCGGACACTCTCTTGCCGAATTCTCTTGCAAAGAGGTTTCCGTGACAACCGATCCTGGAGGATGATTAGCCAATGGCGGGGCCCTTGTTCTGCGCGTGCGCGCACGGTCCTGCCGCCGTCTACGGGGCAACGAGCTACGCTGTAGCGTCGCCCGCCAAGCTCGAACTTGGTCGCATCCCCGCCCCCCGATGACGTTCCTGATACAGCTTTCTTATCCCAAGCCTGTCCGCCGAAGTCAAATACCGAGCCATCATTCCCTTTGTCAGCAATACTCTCCCTTGCTTCGCTGCATCTCTCCGGAAGAGCCTGGCGACCTCGGGTGAGGGTCCCGAAGCACTCGAGAGTCGCCGCTGCTCCGCCGAGCACCGCTCTTCGACCCGCATATTCAGAAAGTCAGTTCGGCTCCAGAAGAGTCAGCTGTGCCCCAAAGCTCATCTCTCCTCTCGAGCAGCTGCCGATGGAACGTGAGTTCCGGAGGTACCTTTCCATGAAGGGAATGCTCAAGGTCGCTCGCGAGGAGCTTGCCATGGGAAGTGACCGAGCACTCCCGTGCGCGGTGATGCAGCGCGCAAGACGCACCGGAGTTCCAAACCAGGAGTCCGACCGCTGCCTCGAATACGACCTGCCCGATCACGTCGGGATGTTTGTGTAGGATGGTCGGTTGCAAGAAGGCTCTTCTTCCACGCTCACCTTCTCCGAAGCCACCTGGCGCAAGAAGCGCAGGAATGAGTTTCCAGAACTCTCGTTTCGAAATCCCAGCACATGCCGGTCCTCGAGTCAGCGAGCTACCAAGCCTGGCTGAAATATCTGCTATTTGGTTTCCGAGAATTCCGATGTGTTCATTGCGGAGAAACGGTGCCGAGCAACTCCGCGAGATTACTCTCTGAAAAGTGGCAAGTTCCCAGAATCAGCGTTGCCAACATCCGACGTGGGGGCTCTCGATTCGCCGAACGATCTTCAGCTTGAATGCTCCGCTTGTAAAGCAAGAGTAGAGACCTTTGGTACACGTGGCATCTCCATCCTGTTCGATCCCGCCTTCTTGCTCGAACAGCGATGCTCGTCTCCCGTGAAAACAACCACTAAAGCTTCCTTGCTTCCACGCGATGAGTGCCCTCTTGCAGCAGGCATCGTCACCCCTCCTTGCTTGCCAGCAAGCCTCCTCCCTCTCTCTGTAGAAGAAAGCTGCCTTTCTTTAATTTCACGGCATCTACGAGAGATCCTCCGAGATCATTCTCTCCAATCGTTTCAGCTTCACCCACCGCCAACCAAGTCAGTTCTGGCAACGAGAAGTTGCGCTGCGCAATACAAGCAGCATTCCGCGGAAATGCTGTGTGGCGGAACCCACCATCACTTCTTCACGTCGATGGTTTGTTTCGAGGTCCAAAGTACGAATGCGTGCAGCTTCCTCCATCCATGCTGCTTGTCTCGGGAGAACCATTAGTTTCTGTGCCTCTTGAACTATGCAAGCCTTTGCGCTAAAGAAGCACACTCTTTCTGCTTTTTTTCCCCTTTCTCAGGTGCCTCTCTGAGAGGTCGGTTCACTCTTGCAGCACGAATCCTTCGCACCTGTTCACTCGCTGTCTGCGAAGACATTCTCACCGAAACTGCCTACGAAGACGCTTGCCTTCATCTTTTGTAGCATCACATACTGTTTTTTTTTTTCACGCTATCAAAGCTGCACTCCTGCTTCAGTGGCTGTCCTATCGGCCAAGGCATGGTGACCAAGCTCTCCCTCGATCCTCTACGCATTCTACTGCTGCAACGCGATCAACCATGCCGAGTCACTCGGCCCGCGTGGCACCTTCTCCGAAATCCGCTTCCCTGATTTGAGACTTCTGTTTCAGCCGCTTTCCTCTCTTCATGACCCGCAAGTCGTCGGGTTCCCGGTGCTTCGCATACTCTCTGGGCCAAACTGCTTTCCAGTGCTCATCGTAACATTCTTTGCGCAATCCATTCTCCCCACACATTCTATTCCTTACTTACTTCCCTAATTTTCTCCAATTAAACTCGCCGTGCTACATCATATGGCTGCCATTCCAGCCCCCACCAACTTCCCCAAAGGGCTTCTCCGCTGGACGAATCTCGTAACGCTGCAACATGTGGGATCCCCGTGGTGTTCTGCGACAGCTCCGTGCTTCCCTCGAAGTGACAGCATCGGGACATTCCGTGCGACGCTCGCCTCCACCGCTGGACCAGGGGAGGTGCAGCCCAGAGTGTGACAGGTGGGGCAAAAGGGAAACCCTACCGCACCAACTTCTGGAGTGCGTCGGGATGCTGCACCGCGTCCCTGAGCTGCCTGGAGGAAAACCTTTCGGATGCCTCTCTTCGGGTGTGGTGGGATGTCACCTGCGCGGCGATCGAAATTTTTATAGCTGCGTCCGCGGAACCACGACGTCTCGAAGTCCCGCTAAAATAACAGAGAAGTCACATCCTTCGAGTTTTCGTTCCTGAGGATTCCGGTGCGATGTCCGCACCAGAGACGCAACCAGGAGGGACTTGAGCGGCATGTTTGAGAAGGTGCAGGGCCCACGAGGGGACAAACCGTGATCCTCTCCCTTCCCTCACACCCAAACATTAAAGTACTTTTTTTGTTTATTTTTTGTTCATCTTCCTTCCTCATGATTTCCCTGCGATTCTCCAGGCGACTGCTCCTAGCAGACAACTCCTCCCGCGAAACACCCGGAAGCAGTTGCACCTTGCTGCCACTACAGGAAGACGGAAGGATGCATCGATGAAATTTGTAATTCTCAGAAGAAACGCTCCGGCGTGACCGGGCGAAAGAGCAGACGCTGCTGCGCCCGGCCTTCTCTTCAGGGCAGCGTCCCGAGCGCACTCTGGAAGACGCCGAGCGGCAGGGAAGAAAGGTGAGGTGGCGACGGCAATGCTGGGGAGTGAGAGATTCGCGGTGCCGGAGGCCCATCCCAACCGCGCCACTCAGCATTTAGCGGGCAAGTACGAAAGTCTCATCCAGTACGCGGCCAGTAAGCCAACCCGGAGCTGTGACTCCATCTTCGACGTGGACTCTTCTTGCAACCGTTTCGTTTCCACAGAGTGAACAGGCAACTTCGGAGCCCGTTTAGTAGCAGAATTCATTCTAGGAATTTTCCAGGCTAACACCTTTATCAAGAATACCACTGTAAAAGCCTCATCTTCCATCGATGATCCCGTTTTCTTTTCGGTCATGCTAACTGCAATGTTACGAGCTCTTGCAGAATGCGACCTTGAGACCCGTGCACGAAATCTTCTTATGGCTTCTACACTAATTGCATACACGCATTCTGTGTTTTCTTTCCCGGACATCAGTTTGCAAGATTCCTTTAAGCAGCTAGTTACGGCCAACACGTCACACGGACTGGAGATCATTAAGGGAAGCACCGTTTCTTTCCACTCGGCAAACCATCTCCGACAGAATCAGTACAAGATGCAAAGGCGAACGCAAGCAGTGATTTTTTTCAGAATATAATGAAACTGCTCAGTTGGTGTGGCTGCAATCCCACCAAAAGCCTTATGTTGCTACTCAAGAGAGCACGATCTCTCTTTCCTTTAGAAAAGAACTTGGAAGAGCTCAGGAAGATTACGCGTTTTCATTTGACCACAGTATTTATCATTCCCGAAAATTTCCTTTCCTACTTCCTGATGCATTCCTTTACACATCATCATGATCATCGCATGCATTTTTCAAGTCTCTTTGGAGGATGCTTCCTTTTCTAATTCTCCGAATCGTCAGCTTTCTCCGAATGCTCCTATCGTTTGTCAGTTATGATTCCTCAACCAGCGAGGGGCGTTTCATAATGCCCATTTGGGATACTTTGAGTGCAAAAAAGAATTGGAAGCGAATATCTCCTACACAGAGAACAAAATCTCCACTTCTCCCAAATAATGGTCCATCTTCAAAATACAATTTTTGTGAAAGCGTTAGACCCCATATGAGCCCACCGTGCCTCTTAAAAACAAACGGAAACATTCAGAAACGCAAGAGTGCCACAAGCAAATAAGACAGGAAAAAACGAGTGATTTGCAAATGCTTCATTGAAGAAGATTCCTCCCATGTCGATGGAACCTTCGACACCTGAGGATCCACGAGGGTTCCCTGACGCACATGTCCCGCCGAGGCGGACACGTTCGCAGAGGATTCTTGAAGATGTTCCAAAGCTCCAATTGTTGCCAACAGGAGGACGTGAGCTCAAACCAGAAGGACAAGCTCTCCCCGCATGGCAAGCAACAAATCATCAACGGTCCTTGGGAAGCAAACAAAACAGAACGAACGCCGAACAGCTCGATTTGCGTGGTCATCGTCAGGCAACGCGATCTTCCCGTAAGAAGATGCAGCGCATCCCTCTTGCAAGGACGACTACAGCTACTCGAAAGAGGTAAGCTCCGAGTGGTAAGCAAAACGCGCTTTGTCGCGCATCTCAAGTGAATTCAGCAGCAATCATAACGATAATAACGGCAGTAATGATCATAACGGTGATTCCAATAATGAGAATCATAATAATAATAACGGCAAGTACCACAGCGGCAATAATAATCGTAACATCGATAGTAATTGCGATAATATAATGCTAATAATAATAATGATGATCGAAGACTTGGAAAAAAGGAACAGCAAGACAAGAACGGCAGAACAAAGAAAGGAAACCTAGCAACGCATCATCCGATCTCGGAAAAATTTTCACCTGCTACAACAATGAAGAATTTCCAATCAGTTCGAACGAAGGTGCAGTACCAAAAGCATACGAAGGATGGAATTTAGAAGACTGCTTGCCAGCAAAGAGAAATGGCAAATATTTAGAACTGCTGAGCTGAACATAGAAATCGAGGGAACTATCCAAGTGGGGATGCAGAAGCAGACCAGGAATTGCATCTGGATGAGGCGCGAACTCAAAAGGAGGGAATGCATTGGTGAAACGGTTAGCTCAGGAAATTCGAGGCGCAGCGAGCAGATTTGGATCCGAAAACCGAACTAAGGTCCTCTTGCCCCAGGCTGTCCACTTTCGACAGTGGTCACACGGAAGCAAGCAATTGCATTTCCGCGGCTCAACTCTTTGAGCGCAAAAGACATCGCGCGAGGTTGCATGCTTGAGGAATAAGTGGGCCCAAAAAGGAAAGGAAGAAGGGAATCGAGCAATTTAGTCCACCAACGCGAACGGGGGGTTCGAATTCGTTTGTAAGAAGATGCAGGTGAGAACTTTGAGATTCAATCGTAAAAACGCTAATGAAGAGAGAAGCAGAATGAATCGCAAAAGGAAACGTTCGAACGGAAAAGACGTTCCTCCGTAGGACACCTGGAACGAGCACCAAAGAGCGTCTTCGGGGGAGCGGAAATTTGTAAGAAAACGCAAAAATTCAGATATTCCATTTGCGAAATGCGAACTTGGGCGGCATTCAGGGATTCCATAGAGAAACACACGAATAAGAACATTGCGAATGGGAACGCGGGACATGAGATGGAAAAATTCGGCACTCCGGGACATAAAGAGGAGGGAGTTACTGGACCTTGGAACGCACACATTTGAACTGCGAATATCTCAAGGTACGACTTTCTAACTCAAATCGGACGCCAAATGAATTCAGGGGCGGAGAGACAGTCGGGCATGGGTGAATGTGCCACTCGAAGATGGGAATGCAGTAATCTAAAAAACTGATGACAAAAAGGGGAAATAAAATTACCGAGAAATCAAAGGACACATCGGGTGAGTTTCCAGAATTCAACGTGCACAATACAAACACCAAAAGGCCCCTGGAAGAAGTAAGACTTCCACTCATTCCAAGGAGGCAGCAGATGTGCGGTTTCAAAGCCGAAGGATGCACATGGAAACCCAAAGGGGTACGTCGAAAATACAAGTATGGAACTCCTGATGGCTCAACGCCGAAGGCAACGTCCTGGAAAGATGGACGCCGAACACACGGGAGCGGAGTCGCGGAGGTGTGAACGCGAAATCGGGGTAAGAAGTCAGCAGACCAGCGGGCAACTTGTTCTCCAGGAAGTCAGGGAGAGACTGGAAATGTGCGAAGCAAGGAGATCATAGAAAAAGGTGGACATTCGCGAAACTAAAAGAGGGTGAAGACCCCAGGAAGGGACCTAAACATCACAATGTACGGGTGCGTATAGATCGGGACAGCCTCGCACGCAGAAGGACAACATGGTAAAATAATCAAAGATCAGAAGAGGTTAGATAAGCGCAGGTTAGGTTTCAGTTTAAATCAAGCTGCACCAAAAGGAAAGATGAAATGTTAGAGTTTTGCGCTTTGAAAAAAGCAGAAGAATTCACATCCAGAGTGCAACACCGCCGGTAATGGCTTCAAAAGAGATTCGCTAGTAAAACAGAGGGACTTATGAAATATGAAAAGCGGGGAAAGATAACGAAACGCGAGCAAGAAAACACAACAGCAACTTTCCCCTTCAGCATTTAAAGCAGGAAGAAGAGGAGCTTCATCTGGAAGAAAAGAGGAACAACAACAAACAACCTTCCAGCAAAAATTACAATCCGCTCCAAATTCCCGAAAATCTGTCTTCCACGAAGCAACCCACTGAGGTACCTAAGTGCGTAAGTACCAATGTAGAACCTCAGAGAATAGTGAATGCCACCGACTTCGAAGCTGTTGAGATCCCAACGTACGTAAGCGACTCACTTATGAATAGCGCTCAGCAACCACAAAAAGACAGACAGCAAAACAGAGACACCGCAAACAAAAAACGCCAACATCAGTTCACATCAAAATTATGGTTCCACACGGAAAAGGGGGAAAAGTAAGGAGGAGGGGAAAAAAGAAAAATAAAATATAAACAATCGCTATCACAATTAGAACTCGAGGGTGACCTTTGCGAACCACGGAGCCAAAGCCCCCTTCCACGGAACCCACGAGAAAAAAGAGCAGCGGCCAAACTGGTAACCAGACCAAAGTCCGAACCCTTGCGCAAAAATTCTTCCGCGTCCACCTCCCCTCTGTCGTCCACGATTGCCAAAATCCGAAGAAGCAGAAAGAAAGTGAGGACTGGCTTGCTACAAACACACGGAACAAAAGGACATTCGGAAAGATGAAGAAACGAGGACCCCGTCCAGAGAGGACATTCCAAGAAAAAAACGAAAAAGTCAGTAAATTTCTAATGATCCATTCCACCCTCCCACTCACATTTTAGATACAAACAACCTATCCCATGAACACGCAAACTCCATCGGCGACTTCCGAAAGAAGGAACGAGCATAGAAAGGCATCCAACGAAGAAGAAGATGGATTCATCGGTAAGAGAATTTCCCTTTTTATGTCCTCGGCACCAGCGAGGAGGAGAACAATTCGTTGAGGAGGAAAGCAACTGTAGCGAGATAACGATCACGAAGGATGAACGGCAATCATACAGTAAGAACAAAAACCGCAAACAAAACGAATTGAAGGTACAAGAATTAAAATGTTCAATTCTAGGTCATCCAGCCGGACCCAGATTCCTCTTCTTCTGCTCAAAGACGGAGACGCCCGAGAACATTTGAGATGACGCTGACGGATACCCAGAAGAAGAACGTAAATTCTTCTGTGACTGCCTTTGCATTTCAGGTTGTCGTGTCGAAGAAGACTGCTCTACCATATAGAGGCAGAAAAGAGAATGCAGTGTGACCACGAAGAGGAAGAACGAACGGCCATGATGGAGGATTTTCGAGAACCGCAAGAAAAACGAATGAAAGATTCAAGAATTCTAATATAAAGTTCTAGAATATCCTGCCGTACAAAGGAATCCTCCTCCTCTGATTACACACGTGGACAACGGGAAACATTTGAGAAAAAACCAAGCGATCCCAAGAAGGAAAACGTAGCATTCAAGGTGAGCGCAATTGCTTTTCTCGTCGTCGAGTCGGAAGGATGTGAAATTCAGACGGGGGCATCTAATGAGAGTCTCGTGTACACACCATGGAGAAAGATAAACTGCAAGGAATGAAAATCCCTGGGAACCGAAGGTAAAAGGATTCCAATATATAGCAATTCTAGAATTCAATCCTAGTTATGCTGCCGAATTCAGGAATCCCCTTCCTCCAATCCCAGATATGGACATCGGGGAGCATTTGGAAAGCCGCAGAGGTATTCCGTGAAGAGGAACGTGGATTCCAAGGTAAGTTCCATAGCTTTTCTCGTCGTCGGGTCGAACGGATTTGCGA
Source organism: Raillietiella orientalis (assembly GCA_036172245.1). NCBI lineage: Eukaryota > Metazoa > Arthropoda > Ichthyostraca > Raillietiellida > Raillietiellidae > Raillietiella > Raillietiella orientalis. The sequence goes on along the minus strand of JAYWIR010000027.1, from coordinate 29,459 downwards.
TTCCTAAAGGGGGAACTAATGTGAGTGTCTTGTACTGTCCTTTGAGAAAGACGAACTGCAAGGACAGAGGATCCCTCGATACTGAAGGTGAAGGGATTTGCAGATACAAGAATTTGTTTATTGAATCCTAGGTGATGCTGCCGAATTCAAGAGTCCCCTTCCACCCATCCTAGACGTGGACATCGGGGACCATTTGGGAAGACGCAGAGGGATTCCGTGAAGAAAAACGGGGATTCCAAGGTAAGTTCAATTGCTTTTCTCGTCATCGGGTCGGACGGATTTGCGATTCGTAAAGGGGGATCTAGAGGGAGTGTCGTGCACTGCCCATGGAGACAGAAGATATGCGAGGATAGAGGATCCTTGGAAACCGAAGGTAAAGGGATTTGTAGAAACAAGAAGTATTTTATTGAATCCTAGGTGATGCTGCCGAATTCAAGTGTCCCCTTCCACCCATCCTAGACGTGGACATCGGGGACCATTTGGGAAGACGCAGAGGGATTCCGTGAAGAAGAACGGGGATTCCAAGGTAAGTTCAATTGCTTTTCTCGTCGTCGGGTCGGACGGATTTGCGATTCGTAAGAGGGATCTACTGTGAGTGTCGTGCACTGCCCATGGAGACAGAAGATATGCGAGGATAGAGGATCCTTGGAAACCGAAGGTAAAGGGATTTGTAGAAACAAGAAGTATTTTATTGAATCCTAGGTGATGCTGCCGAGTTCAAGTGTCCCCTTCCACCCATCCTAGACGTGGACATGGGGGACCATTTGGGAAGACGCAGAGGGATTCCGTGAAGAATAACGGGGATTCCAAGGTAAGTTCAATTGCTTTTCTCGTCGTCGGGTCGGACGCATTTGCGATTCGTAAGGGGGGATCTACTGTGAGTGTCGTGCACTGCCCATGGAGACAGAAGATATGCGAGGATAGAGGATCCTTGGAACCCGAAGGTAAAGGGATTTGTAGAAACAAGAAGTATTTTATTGAATCATAGGTGATGCTGCCGAATTCAAGAGTCCCCTTCCACCCATCCTTTACGTGGACATCGGGGACCATTTGGGAAGACGCAGAGGGATTCCGTGAAGAATAACGGGGATTCCAAGGTAAGTTCCATTGCTTTTCTCGTCGTCGGGTCGGACGGATTTTCGATTCGTAAGGGGGGATCTACTGTAAGTGTGGTGCACTTCCCATGGAGACAGAAGATATGCGAGGATAGAGGATCCTTGGAAACCGAAGGTAAAGGGATTTGTAGAAACAAGAAGTATTTCATTGATTCGAGGTTATGCTGCCGAATTCAGGAATCGTCTTCCTCCTATACCAGACGTGGACATCGGGGACCATTTGGGAAGTTGCAGAGGGATTCCGTGAAAAGGAAAGGGGATTCCAAGGTAAGTTCAATTGCTTTTCTCGTCGTCGGGTCGAACGGATTTGCGATTCGTGAAGGGGGAACTAGTGTGAGTGTCGTGTGCTGCACACGGACAAAGATGAAATGCAAGGACAGAGGATCCCTCAATACTGAAGGTGAAGGGATTTGCAGATACAAGAATTATTTTATTGAATCCTAGGTGATGCTGCCGATTTGAAGAGTCCCCTTCCACCCATCCTAGACGTGGACATCGGGGACCATTTGGGAAGGCGCCTAGGTATCCCTTGAAGAGGAACGGGGATTCCAAGGTAAGTTCAATTGCTTTTCTCGTCGTCGGGTCGGACGGATTTGCGATTCCCAAGGAGGGATCTAAAGTGGGTGTCGTGTATTGCCCATTGAGAAAGATGAACTGCAAGGACAGAGGATACCTGGAAACTGAAGGTAAAGGGATTTGCAGATGCAAGAAATTGTTTATTGAATCCTAGGTGATGCTGCCGAATTCAAGTGTCCCCTTCCACCCATCCCAGACGTGGACATCGGGGACCATTTGGGAAGATGTAGAGGGATTCCGTGAAGAGGAACGGGGATTCCAAGGTAAGTTCAATTGCTTTTCTCGTCGTCGGGTCGGACGGAATTGCGATTCGTAAGGGGGGATCTACTGTGAGTGTCGTGCACTGCCCATTGAGAAAGATGAACTGCAAGGACATAGGATACCTGGAAACTGAAGGTAAAGGGATTTGCAGATACAAGAAATTGTTTATTGAATCTTAGGTGATGCTGCCGAATTCAAGTGTACCCTTCCACCCATCCCAGACGTGGACATCGGGGACCATTTGGGAAGATGTAGAGGGATTCCGTGAAGAGGAACGGGGATTCCAAGGTAAGTTCAATTGCTTTTCTCGTCGTCGGGTCGTACGGATTAGCGATTCGTAAGGGGGGATCTACTGTGAGTGTCGTGTACTGCCCATTGAGAAAGATGAACCGCAAGGACAGAAGATCCCAGGATACTGAAGGTAAAGGGATTTGCAGATACAAGAATTTTTTCATTGAATCCTAGGTAATATACCGAATTGAAGAATCATCCTCCAGCCATCCAAGACGAGGACATCGGGGACCATTTGGGAAGACGCCGAGGTATCCCTACAAGAGGAACGGGGATTCCAAGGTTCATTCAATTGCTTTTCTCGTGGTCGGGTCGGACGGATTTGCGATTTTTAAGGGGGGATCTAATGTGAGTGTCGTGTACTGTCCATTGAGAAAGACGAACTGCCAGGACAAAGGATCCCTGGAAACTGAAGGTAATGGGTTTTGCAGATATAAATTTTTTTTATTAAATCCTAGGTTATGCTGTCGAATTCAGAAATCCTCTTAATCTTATTCCAGACGTGGACATCGGGAACCATTTGGGAAGACGTTGAGGAATTCCTTGAAGAGGAACGGAGATTCCAAGGTAAGTAGGATTCCATTTCTCGTCGTCGGGTCGGACGGATTTGCGACTCCTAAGGGGGGATCTAATGTAAGTGTCGTGTACTGCCCATGGAAACAGAAGTTATGCGAGGATAGAGGATCCTTGGAAACCGAAGGTAAAGGGATCTGTAGAAACAAGAATTATTTTATTGAATCCTAGGTGATGCTGCCGAATTCAAGAGTCCCCTTCCACCCATTCTTGACGTGGACATCGGGGACCATTTGGGAAGACGCAGAGGGATTCCGTGAAGAGGAACGGGGATTCCAAGGTAAGTTGTATTGCTTTTCTCGTCGTCGGGTCGGACGGATTTGCTAGTCCCAAGGAAGGATCTAAAGTGGGTGTCGTGTACTGCCCATTGAGATAGATGAACTGCAAGGACAGAGGATACCTGGAAACTGAAGGTAAAGGGATTTGCAGATACAAGAAATTGTTTCTTGAATCCTAGGTGATGATGCGAATTCAAGTGTCCCCTTCCACCCATCCTAGACGTGGACATCGGGGACCATTTGGGAAGATGCAGAGGGATAACGTGAAGAGGAACGGGGATTCCAAGGTAAGTTCAATTGCTTTTCTCGTCGTCGGGTCGGACGGATTTGCGATTCGTAAGGGGGGATCTACTGTGAGTGTCGTGCACTGTCCATGGAGACAGAAGTTATGCGAGGATAGAGGATCCCTGGAAACCGAAGGTAAAGGGATTTGTAGAAACAAGAATTATTTCATTGATTCGAGGTTATGCTGCCGAATTCAGGAATCGTCTTCCTCCTATCCCAGACGTGGACATCGGGGACCATTTGGGAAGTTGCAGAGGGATTCCGTGAAAAGGAAAGGGGATTCCAAGGTAAGTTCAATTGCTTTTCTCGTCGTCGGGTCGAACGGATTTGCGATTCGTGAAGGGGGAACTAATGTGAGTGTCGTGTGCTGCACACGGACAAAGATGAAATGCAAGCACAGAGGATCCCTGGATACTGAAGGTGAAGGGATTTGCAGAAACAAGAATTATTTTATTGAATCCTAGGTGATGCTGCCGAATTGAAGAGTCCCCTTCCACCCATCCTAGACGTGGACATCGGGGACCATTTGGGAAGGCGCCGAGGTATCCCTTGAAGAGGAACGGGGATTCCAAGGTAAGTTCAATTGCTTTTCTCGTGGTCGGGTCGGACGGATTTGCGATTCCCAAGGAAGGATCTAAAGTGGGTGTCGTGTACTGCCCATTGAGAAAGATGAACTGCAAGGACAGAGGATATCTGGAAACTGAAGGCAAAGGGATTTGTAGAAACAAGAAGTATTTTATTGAATCCTAGGTGATGCTGCCGAATTCAAGAGTCCTCTTCCACCCATCCTTGACGTGGACATCGGGGACCATTTTGGAAGACGCAGAGGGTTTCCGTGAAGAGGAACGGGGATTCCAAGGTAAGTTCAATTGCTTTTCTCGTCGTCGGGTCCGACGGATTTGCGATTCGTAAAGGGGGAACTAATGTGAGTGTCGTGTGCTGCACACGGACAAAGATGAAATGCAAGGACAGAGGATCCCTGGATACTGAAGGTGAAGGGATTTGCAGAAACAAGAATTATTTTATTGAATCCTAGGTGATGCTGCCGAATTGAAGAGTCCCCTTCCACCCATCCTAGACGTAAACATCGGGGACCATTTGGGAAGGCGCCGAGGTATCCCTTGAAGAGGAACGGGGATTCCAAGGTAAGTTCAATTGCTTTTCTCGTGGTCGGGTCGGACGGATTTGCGATTCCCAAGGAAGGATCTAAAGTGGGTGTCGTGTACTGCCCATTGAGAAAGATGAACTGCAAGGACAGAGGATATCTGGAAACTGAAGGTAAAGGGATTTGCAGATACAAGAAATTGTTTATTGAATCCTAGGTGATGCTGCCGAATTCAAGTGTCCCCTTCCACCCATCGTAGACGTGGACATCGGGGACCATTTGGGAAGATGCAGAGGGATTCCGTGAAGAGGAACGGGGATTCCAAGGTAAGTTCAATTGCTCTTCTCGTCGTCGGGGATTTGCGATTCGTAAGAGGGATCTGTGAGTGTCGTGCCATGGAGAGGATAGAGGATCCTTGGAAATAAAGGGATGAAACAAAATTTTATTGAATCCTAGGTGATGCTGCCGAATTGAAGGTCCATCCATCCTTGACGTGGACATCGGGGATGAAGACCCGTGAAGAGCGGGGATTCCAAGGTAAGTTTAATTGCTTTTCTCGTCGTCGGGTCGGACGGATTTGCGATTCGTAAGGGGGGATCTACTGTGAGTGTCGTGCACTGCCCATGGAGAGAGAAGATATGAGATGACAGAGGAATCTTGGAAACTGAAGGTAAAGGGATTTGCAGATACACGAATTTTTTTCTTAAATCCTAGGTTATGCTGCCGAATTCATGAATCCTCTTCCTCCCATCCCAGACGTTGACATCGGGGACCATTTGAGAAGACGTTGAGGAATTCCTTGAAGAGGAACGGAGATTCCAAGGTAAGTTCGATTCCTTTTCTCGTCGTCGGTTCGGACGGATTTGCGACTCCTAAGGGGGGATCTAATGTAAGTGTCGTGTACTGCCCATGGAGACAGAAGTTATGCGAGGATAGAGGATCCTTGGAAACCGAAGGTAAAGGGATTTGTAGAAACAAGAATTATTTTATTGATCCCAGGTTATGCTGCCGAATTCAGGAATCGTCTTTTTCCCATCCAAGGGGTGGACATCGGGTACCATTTGGGAAGCTGCAGAGGGATTCCGTGAAAAGGAACGGGGATTCCAAGGTAAGTTCAATTGCTTTTCTCGTCGTCGGGTCGGAAGGATTTGCGATTCCCAAGGGGGGATCTAAAGTGAGTGTCGTGTACTGCCCATTGAGAAAGATGAACTGCAAGGACAGAGGATCCCTGGAAACTGAAGGTAAAGGGATTTGCAGATACAAGAATTTTTTTATTAAATCCTAGGTTATGCCGAAGAATTCAGGAATCGTCTTCCTCCCATCATAGACATGGACATCGGGGACCATTTGGGAAGATGCAGAGGGATTCCGTGAAGAGGAACGGGGATTCCAAGGTAAGTTCAATTGCTTTTCTCGTCGTCGGGTCAAAACGGATTTGCGACTCGTAAGGGGGGATCTACTGTGAGTGTCGTGCACTGTCCATGGAGACAGAAGATATGCGAGGATAGAGGATCCTTGGAAACCGAAGGTAAAGGGATTTGTAGAAACAAGAAGTATTTTATTGAATCCTAGGTGATGCTGCCGAATTCAAGAGTCCTCTTCCACCCATCCTTGACGTGGACATCGGGGACCATTTTGGAAGACGCAGAGGGTTTCCGTGAAGAGGAACGGGGATTCCAAGGTAAGTTCAATTGCTTTTCTCGTCGTCGGGTCCGACGGATTTGCGATTCGTAAAGGGGGAACTAATGTGAGTGTCGTGTGCTGCACACGGACAAAGATGAAATGCAAGGACAGAGGATCCCTGGATACTGAAGGTGAAGGGATTTGCAGAAACAAGAATTATTTTATTGAATCCTAGGTGATGCTGCCGAATTGAAGAGTCCCCTTCCACCCATCCTAGACGTGGACATCGGGGACCATTTGGGAAGGCGCCGAGGTATCCCTTGAAGAGGAACGGGGATTCCAAGGTAAGTTCAATTGCTTTTCTCGTGGTCGGGTCGGACGGATTTGCGATTCCCAAGGAAGGATCTAAAGTGGGTGTCGTGTACTGCCCATTGAGAAAGATGAACTGCAAGGACAGAGGATACCTGGAAACTGAAGGTAAAGGGATTTGCAGATACAAGAAATTGTTTATTGAATCCTAGGTGATGCTGCCGAATTCAAGTGTCCCCTTCCACCCATCCTAGACGTGGACATCGGGGACCATTTGGGAAGATGCAGAGGGATTCCGTGAAGAGGAACGGGGATTCCAAGGTAAGTTCAATTGCTTTTCTCGTCGTCGGGTCGGACGGATTTGCGATTCCCAAGGAGGGATCTAAAGTGGGTGTCGTGTACTGCCCATTGAGAAAGATGAACTGCAAGGACAGAGGATACCTGGAAACTGAAGGTAAAGGGATTTGCAGATACAAGAAATTGTTTATTGAATCCTAGGTGATGCTGCCGAATTCAAGTGTCCCCTTCCATCCATCCTAGACGTGGACATCGGGGACCATTTGGGAAGATGCAGAGGGATTCCGTGAAGAGGAACGGGGATTCCAAGGTAGGTTCAATTGCTTTTCTCGTCGTCGGGTCGGACGGATTTGCGATTCGTAAGGGGGGATCTACTGTGAGTGTCGTGTACTGCCCATTGAGAAAGATGAACTGCAAGGACAGAGGATACCTGGAAACTGAAGGTAAAGGGATTTGCAGATACAAGAAATTGTTTATTGAATCCTAGGTGATGCTGCCGAATTCAAGTGTCCCCTTCCACCCATCCTAGACGTGGACATCGGGGACCATTTGGGAAGTTGCAGAGGGATTCCGTGAAGAGGAACGGGGATTCCAAGGTAAGTTCAATTGCTTTTCTCGTCGTCGGGTCGGACGGATTTGCGATTCGTAAGGAGGGATCTACTGTGAGTGTCGTGTACTGCCCATTGAGAAAGATGAACTGCAAGGACAGAGGATACCTGGAAACTGAAGGTAAAGGGATTTGCAGATACAAGAAATTGTTTATTGAATCCTAGGTGATGCTGCCGAATTCATGAATCCTCTTCCTCCCATCCCAGACGTTGACATCGGGGACCATTTGAGAAGACGTTGAGGAATTCCTTGAAGAGGAACGGAGATTCCAAGGTAAGTTCGATTCCTTTTCTCGTCGTCGGTTCGGACGGATTTGCGACTCCTAAGGGGGGATCTAAAGTGAGTGTCGTGTACTGCCCATTGAGAAAGATGAACTGCAAGGACAGAGGATACCTGGAAACTGAAGGTAAAGGGATTTGCAGATACAAGAATTTTTTTATTAAATCCTAGGTTATGCCGAAGAATTCAGGAATTGTCTTCCTCCCATCATAGACATGGACATCGGGGACCATTTGGGAAGATGCAGAGGGATTCCGTGAAGAGGAACGGGGATTCCAAGGTAAGTTCAATTGCTTTTCTCGTCGTCGGGTCAAAACGGATTTGCGACTCGTAAGGGGGGATCTACTGTGAGTGTCGTGCACTGTCCATGGAGACAGAAGATATGCGAGGATAGAGGATCCTTGGAAACCGAAGGTAAAGGGATTTGTAGAAACAAGAAGTATTTTATTGAATCCTAGGTGATGCTGCCGAATTCAAGAGTCCTGTTCCACCCATCCTTGACGTGGACATCGGGGACCATTTGGGAAGACGCAGAAAGTTTCCGTGAAGAGGAACGGGGATTCCAAGGTAAGTTCAATTGCTTTTCTCGTCGTCGGGTCGGACGGATTTGCGATTCGTAAGGGGGGATCTACTGTGAGTGTCGTGCACTGCCCATGGAGACAGAAGATATGCGAGGATAGAGGATCCTTGGAAAAAGAAGGTAAAGGGATTTGTAGAAACAAGAAGTATTTTCTTGAATCCTAGGTGATGCTGCCGAATTCAAGAGTCCCCTTTCACCCATCCTTGACGTGGACATCGGGGACCATTTGGGAAGACGCAGAGGGTTTCCGTGAAGAGGAACGGGGATTCCAAGGTAAGTTCAATTGCTTTTCTCGTCGTCGGGTCCGACGGATTTGCGATTCGTAAAGGGGGAACTAATGTGAGTGTCGTGTGCTGCACACGGACAAAGATGAAATGCAACGACAGAGGATCCCTGGATACTGAAGGTGAAGGGATTTGCAGAAACAAGAATTATTTTATTGAATCCTAGGTGATGCTGCCGAATTGAAGAGTCCCCTTCCACCCATCCTAGACGTGGACATCGGGGACCATTTGGGAAGGCGCCGAGGTATCCCTTGAAGAGGAACGGGGATTCCAAGGTAAGTTCAATTGCTTTTCTCGTGGTCGGGTCGGACGGATTTGCGATTCCCAAGGAAGGATCTAAAGTGGGTGTCGTGTACTGCCCATTGAGAAAGATGAACTGCAAGGACAGAGGATATCTGGAAACTGAAGGTAAAGGGATTTGCAGATACAAGAAATTGTTTATTGAATCCTAGGTGATGCTGCCGAATTCAAGTGTCCCCTTCCACCCATCCTAGACGTGGACATCGGGGACCATTTGGGAAGATGCAGAGGGATTCCGTGAAGAGGAACGGGGATTCGAAGGTAAGTTCAATTGCTTTTCACGTCGTCGGGTCGGACGGATTTGCGATTCGTAAGGGGGGATCTACTGTGAGTGTCGTGTACTGCCCATTGAGAAAGATGAACTGCAAGGACAGAGGATACCTGGAAACTGAAGGTAAAGGGATTTGCAGATACAAGAAATTGTTTATTGAATCCTAGGTGATGCTGCCGAATTCAAGTGTCCCCTTCCACCCATCCTAGACGTGGACATCGGGGACCATTTGGGAAGATGCAGAGGGATTCCGTGAAGAGGAACGGGGATTCCAAGGTAAGTTCAATTGCTTTTCACGTCGTCGGGTCGGACGGATTTGCGATTCGTAAGGGGGGATCTACTGTGAGTGTCGTGTACTGCCCATTGAGAAAGATGAACTGCAAGGACAGAGGATACCTGGAAACTGAAGGTAAAGGGATTTGCAGATACAAGAAATTGTTTATTGAATCCTAGGTGATGCTGCCGAATTCAAGTGTCCCCTTCCACCCATCCTAGACGTGGACATCGGGGACCATTTGGGAAGATGCAGAGGGATTCCGTGAAGAGGAACGGGGATTCCAAGGTAAGTTCAATTGCTTTTCTCGTCGTCGGGTCGGACGGATTTGCGATTCGTAAGGGGGGATCTACTGTGAGTGTCGTGTACTGCCCATTGAGAAAGATGAACTGCAAGGACAGAGGATACCTGGAAACTGAAGGTAAAGGGATTTGCAGATACAAGAAATTGTTTATTGAATCCTAGGTGATGCTGCCGAATTCAAGTGTCCCCTTCCACCCATCCTAGACGTGGACATCGGGGACCATTTGGGAAGATGCAGAGGGATTCCGTGAAGAGGAACGGGGATTCCAAGGTAAGTTCAATTGCTTTTCTCGTCGTCCGGTCGGACGGATTTGCGATTCCCAAGGAGGGATCTAAAGTGGGTGTCGTGTACTTCCCATTGAGAAAGATGAACTGCAAGGACAGAGGATACCTGGAAACTGAAGGTAAAGGGATTTGCAGATACAAGAAATTGTTTATTGAATCCTAGGTGATGCTGCCGAATTCAAGTGTCCCCTTCCACCCATCCTAGACGTGGACATCGGGGACCATTTGGGAAGATGCAGAGGGATTCCGTGAAGAGGAACGGGGATTCCAAGGTAAGTTCAATTGCTTTTCTCGTCGTCGGGTGAAAACGGATTTGCGACTCGTAAGGGGGGATCTACTGTGAGTTTCGTGCACTGTCCATGGAGACAGAAGATATGCGAGGATAGAGGATCCTTGGAAACCGAAGGTAAAGGGATTTGTAGAAACAAGAAGTACTTTATTGAATCCTAGGTGATGCTGCCGAATTCAAGAGTCCCCTTCCACCCATCCTTGACGTGGACATCGGGGACCATTTGGGAAGACGCAGAGGGTTTCCGTGAAGAGGAACGGGGATTCCGAGGTAAGTTCAATTGCTTTTCTCGTCGTCGGGTCCGACGGATTTGCGATTCGTAAGGGGGGATCTACTGTGAGTGTCGTGCACTGCCCATGGAGATAGAAGATATGAGATGACAGAGGAATCTTGGAAACTGAAGGTAAAGGGATTTGCAGATACACGAATTTTTTTCTTAAATCCTAGGTTATGCTGCCGAATTCATGAATACTCTTCCTCCCATCCCAGACGTTGACATCGGGGACCATTTGGGAAGACGCAGAGGGTTTCCGTGAAGAGGAACGGGGATTCCAAGGTAATTTCAATTGCTTTTCTCGTCGTCGGGTCCGACGGATTTGCGATTCGTAAAGGGGGAACTAATGTGAGTGTCGTGTGCTGCACACGGACAAAGATGAAATGCAAGGACAGAGGATCCCTGGATACTGAAGGTGGAGGGATTTGCAGATACAAGAATTATTTTATTGTATCCTAGGTGATGCTGCCGAATTGAAGAGTCCCCTTCCACACATCTTAGACGTGGACATCGGGGACCATTTGGGAAGGCGCCGAGGTATCCCTTGAAGAGGAACGGGGATTCCAAGGTAAGTTCAATTGCTTTTCTCGTGGTCGGGTCGGACGGATTTGCGATTCCCAAGGAAGGATCTAAAGTGGGTGTCGTGTACTGCCCATTGGGAAAGATGAACTGCAAGGACAGAGGATATCTGGAAACTGAAGGTAAAGGGATTTGCAGATACAAGAAATTGTTTATTGAATCCTAGGTGATGCTGCCGAATTCAAGTGTCCCCTTCCACCCATCCTAGACGTGGACATCGGGGACCATTTGGGAAGATGCAGAGGGATTCCGTGAAGAGGAACGGGGATTCGAAGGTAAGTTCAATTGCTTTTCTCGTCGTCGGGTCGGACGGATTTGCGATTCGTAAGGGGGGATCTACTGTGAGTGTCGTGTACTGCCCATTGAGAAAGATGAACTGCAAGGACAGAGGATACCTGGAAACTGAAGGTAAAGGGATTTGCAGATACAAGAAATTGTTTATTGAATCCTAGGTGATGCTGCCGAATTCAAGTGTCCCCTTCCACCATCCTAGACGTGGACATCGGGGACCATTTGGGAAGATGCAGAGGGATTCCGTGAAGAGGAACGGGGATTCGAAGGTAAGTTCAATTGCTTTTCACGTCGTCGGGTCGGACGGATTTGCGATTCGTAAGGAGGGATCTACTGTGAGTGTCGTGTACTGCCCATTGAGAAAGATGAACTGCAAGGACAGAGGATACCTGGAAACTGAAGGTAAAGGGATTTGCAGATACAAGAAATTGTTTATTGAATCCTAGGTGATGCTGCCGAATTCAAGTGTCCCCTTCCACCCATCCTAGACGTGGACATCGGGGACCATTTGGGAAGATGCAGAGGGATTCCGTGAAGAGGAACGGGGATTCCAAGGTAAGTTCAATTGCTTTTCACGTCGTCGGGTCGGACGGATTTGCGATTCGTAAGGGGGGATCTACTGTGAGTGTCGTGTACTGCCCATTGAGAAAGATGAACTGCAAGGACAGAGGATACCTGGAAACTGAAGGTAAAGGGATTTGCAGATACAAGAAATTGTGTATTGAATCCTAGGTGATGCTGCCGAATTCATGAATCCTCTTCCTCCCATCCCAGACGTTGACATCGGGGACCATTTGAGAAGACGTTGAGGAATTCCTTGAAGAGGAACGGAGATTCCAAGGTAAGTTCGATTCCTTTTCTCGTCGTCGGTTCGGACGGATTTGCGACTCCTAAGGGGGGATCTAATGTAAGTGTCGTGTACTGCCCATGGAGACAGAAGTTATGCGAGGATAGAGGATCCTTGGAAACCGAAGGTAAAGGGATTTGTAGAAACAAGAATTATTTTATTGATCCCAGGTTATGCTGCCGAATTCAGGAATCGTCTTTTTCCCATCCAAGGGGTGGACATCGGGTACCATTTGGGAAGCTGCAGAGGGATTCCGTAAAGGAACGGGGATTCCAAGGTAAGTTCAATTGCTTTTCTCGTCGTCGGGTCGGAAGGATTTGCGATTCCCAAGGGGGGATCTAAAGTGAGTGTCGTGTACTGCCCATTGAGAAAGATGAACTGCAAGGACAGAGGATCCCTGGAAACTGAAGGTAAAGGGATTTGCAGATACAAGAATTTTTTTATTGAATCCTAGGTTTTGCTGCGGAATTCAGGAATCGTCTTCCTCCCATCCTAGACGTGGACATCGGGGACCATTTGGGAAGATGCAGAGGGATTCCGTGAAGAGGAACGGGGATTCCAAGGTAAGTTCAATTGCTTTTCTCGTCGTCGGGTCGGACGCATTTGCGATTCGTAAGGGGGGATCTACTGTGAGTGTCGTGCACTGCCCATGGAGAGAGAAGATATGAGATGACAGAGGAATCTTGGAAACTGAAGGTAAAGGGATTTGCAGATACAGGAATTTTTTTCTTAAATCCTAGGTTATGCTGCCGAATTCATGAATCCTCTTCCTCCCATCCTAGACGTTGACACCGGGGACCATTTGAGAAGACGTTGAGGAATTCCTTGAAGAGGAACGGAGATTACAAGGTAAGTTCGATTCCTTTTCTCGTCGTCGGTTCGGACGGATTTGCGACTCCTAAGGGGGGATCTAATGTAAGTGTCGTGTACTTCCCATGGAGACAGAAGTTATGCGAGGATAGAGTATCCTTGGAAACCGAAGGTAAAGGGATTTGTAGAAACAAGAATTATTTTATTGATCCCAGGTTATGCTGCCGAATTCAGGAATCGTCTTTTTCCCATCCCAGGGGTGGACATCGGGTACCATTTGGGAAGCTGCAGAGAGATTCCGTGAAAAGGAACGGGGATTCCAAGGTAAGTTCAATTGCTTTTCTCGTCGTCGGGTCGGAAGGATTTGCGATTCCCAAGGGGGGATCTAAAGTGAGTGTCGTGTACTGCCCATTGAGAAAGATGAACTGCAAGGACAGAGGATCCCTGGAAACTGAAGGTAAAGGGATTTGCAGATACAAGAATTTTTTTATTAAATCCTAGGTTATGCCGAAGAATTCAGGAATCGTCTTCCTCCCATCATAGACATGGACATCGGGGACCATTTGGGAAGATGCAGAGGGATTCCGTGAAGAGGAACGGGGATTCCAAGGTAAGTTCAATTGCTTTTCTCGTCGTCGGGTGAAAACGGATTTGCGACTCGTAAGGGGGGATCTACTGTGAGTTTCGTGCACTGTCCATGGAGACAGAAGATATGCGAGGATAGAGGATCCTTGGAAACCGAAGGTAAAGGGATTTGTAGAAACAAGAAGTATTTTATTGAATCCTAGGTGATGCTGCCGAATTCAAGAGTCCCCTTCCACCCATCCTTGACGTGGACATCGGGGACCATTTGGGAAGACGCAGAGGGTTTCCGTGAAGAGGAACGGGGATTCCGAGGTAAGTTCAATTGCTTTTCTCGTCGTCGGGTCCGACGGATTTGCGATTCGTAAGGGGGGATCTACTGTGAGTGTCGTGCACTGCCCATGGAGATAGAAGATATGAGATGACAGAGGAATCTTGGAAACTGAAGGTAAAGGGATTTGCAGATACACGAATTTTTTTCTTAAATCGTAGGTTATGCTGCCGAATTCATGAATACTCTTCCTCCCATCCCAGACGTTGACATCGGGGACCATTTGGGAAGACGCAGAGGGTTTCCGTGAAGAGGAACGGGGATTCCAAGGTAATTTCAATTGCTTTTCTCGTCGTCGGGTCGAACGGATTTGCGATTCGTAAAGGGGGAACTAATGTGAGTGTCGTGTGCTGCACACGGACAAAGATGAAATGCAAGGACAGAGGATCCCTGGATACTGAAGGTGGAGGGATTTGCAGATACAAGAATTATTTTATTGTATCCTAGGTGATGCTGCCGAATTGAAGAGTCCCCTTCCACACATCTTAGACGTGGACATCGGGGACCATTTGGGAAGGCGCCGAGGTATCCCTTGAAGAGGAACGGGGATTCCAAGGTAAGTTCAATTGCTTTTCTCGTGGTCGGGTCGGACGGATTTGCGATTCCCAAGGAAGGATCTAAAGTGGGTGTCGTGTACTGCCCATTGGGAAAGATGAACTGCAAGGACAGAGGATATCTGGAAACTGAAGGTAAAGGGATTTGCAGATACAAGAAATTGTTTATTGAATCCTAGGTGATGCTGCCGAATTCAAGTGTCCCCTTCCACCCATCCTAGACGTGGACATCGGGGACCATTTGGGAAGATGCAGAGGGATTCCGTGAAGAGGAACGGGGATTCGAAGGTAAGTTCAATTGCTTTTCTTGTCGTCGGGTCGGACGGATTTGCGATTCGTAAGGGGGGATCTACTGTGAGTGTCGTGTACTGCCCATTGAGAGAGATGAACTGCAAGGACAGAGGATACCTGGAAATTGAAGGTAAAGGGATTTGCAGATACAAGAAATTGTTTCTTGAATCCTAGGTGGTGCTGCGAATTCAAGTGTCCCCTTCCACCATCCTAGACGTGGACTTCGGGGACCATTTGGGAAGATGCAGAGGGATTCCGTGAAGAGGAACGGGGATTCCAAGGTAAGTTCAATTGCTTTTCTCGTCGTCGGGTCGGACGGATTTGCGATTCCCAAGGAGGGATCAAAAGTGGGTTTCGTGTACTTCCCATTGAGAAAGATGAACTGCAAGGACAGAGGATACCTGGAAACTGAAGGTAAAGGGATTTGCAGATACAAGAAATTGTTTCTTGAATCCTAGGTGATGCTGCGAATTCAAGTGTCCCCTTCCACCCATCCTAGACGTGGACATCGGGGACCATTTGGGAAGATGCAGAGGGATAACGTGAAGAGGAACGGGGATTCCAAGGTAAGTTCAATTGCTTTTCTCGTCGTCGGGTCGGACGGATTTGCGATTCGTAAGGGGGGATCTACTGTGAGTGTCGTGCACTGCCCATGGAGACAGAAGATATGCGAGGATAGAGGATCCTTGGAAACCGAAGGTAAAGAGATTTGTAGAAACAAGAAGTATTTTATTGAATCCTAGGTGATGCTGCCGAATTCAAGAGTCCCCTTCCACCCATCCTGGACGTGGACATCGGGGACCATTTGGGAAGACGCAGAGGGTTTCCGTGAAGAGAAACGGGTATTCCAAGGTAAGTTCAATTGCTTTTCTCGTCGTCGGGTCGGACGCATTTGCGATTCGTAAGGGGGGATCTACTGTGAGTGACGTGCACTGCCCATGGAGACAGAAGATATGCGAGGATAGAGGATCCTTGGAAAAAGAAGGTAAAGGGATTTGTAGAAACAAGAAGTATTTTCTTGAATCCAAGGTGATGCTGCCGAATTCAAGAGTCCTCTTCCACCCATCCTTGACGTGGACATCGGGGACCATTTGGGAAGACGCAGAGGGTTTCCGTGAAGAGGAACGGGGATTCCGAGGTAAGTTCAATTGCTTTTCTCGTCGTCGGGTCCGACGGATTTGCGATTCGTAAGAGGGGATCTACTGTGAGTGTCGTGCACTGCCCATGGAGAGAGAAGATATGAGATGACAGAGGAATCTTGGAAACTGAAGGTAAAGGGATTTGCAGATACACGAATTTTTTTCTTAAATCGTAGGTTATGCTGCCGAATTCATGAATCCTCTTCCTCCCATCCCAGACGTTGACACCGGGGACCATTTGAGAAGACGTTGAGGAATTCCTTGAAGAGGAACGGAGATTGCAAGGTAAGTTCGATTCCTTTTCTCGTCGTCGGTTCGGACGGATTTGCGACTCCTAAGGGGGGATCTAATGTAAGTGTCGTGTACTTCCCATGGAGACAGAAGTTATGCGAGGATAGAGGATCCTTGGAAACCGAAGGTAAAGGGATTTGTAGAAACAAGAATTATTTTATTGATCCCAGGTTATGCTGCCGAATTCAGGAATCGTCTTTTTCCCATCCAAGGGGTGGACATCGGGTACCATTTGGGAAGCTGCAGAGGGATTCCGTGAAAAGGAACGGGGATTCCAAGGTAAGTTCAATTGCTTTTCTCGTCGTCGGGTCGGAAGGATTTGCGATTCCCAAGGGGGGATCTAAAGTGAGTGTCGTGTACTGCCCATTGAGAAAGATGAACTGCAAGGACAGAGGATCCCTGGAAACTGAAGGTAAAGGGATTTGCAGATACAAGAATTTTTTTATTAAATCCTAGGTTATGCCGAAGAATTCAGGAATCGTCTTCCTCCCATCATAGACATGGACATCGGGGACCATTTGGGAAGATGCAGAGGGATTCCGTGAAGAGGAACGGGGATTCCAAGGTAAGTTCAATTGCTTTTCTCGTCGTCGGGTCAAAACGGATTTGCGACTCGTAAGGGGGGATCTACTGTGAGTGTCGTGCACTGCCCATGGAGACAGAAGATATGCGAGGATAGAGGATCCTTGGAAACCGAAGGTAAAGGGATTTGTAGAAACAAGAAGTATTTTATTGAATCCTAGGTGATGCTGCCGAATTCAAGAGTCCCCTTCCACCCATCCTTGACGTGGACATCGGGGACCATTTGGGAAGACGCAGAGGGTTTCCGTGAAGAGGAACGGGGATTCCGAGGTAAGTTCAATTGCTTTTCTCGTCGTCGGGTCCGACGGATTTGCGATTCGTAAGGGGGGATCTACTGTGAGTGTCGTGCACTGCCCATGGAGAGAGAAGATATGAGATGACAGAGGAATCTTGGAAACTGAAGGTAAAGGGATTTGCAGATACACGAATTTTTTTCTTAAATCCTAGGTTATGCTGCCGAATTCATGAATACTCTTCCTCCCATCCCAGACGTTGACATCGGGGACCATTTGGGAAGACGCAGAGGGTTTCCGTGAAGAGGAACGGGGATTCCAAGGTAATTTCAATTGCTTTTCTCGTCGTCGGGTCGAACGGATTTGCGATTCGTAAGGGGGGATCTACTGTGAGTGTCGTGTACTGCCCATTGAGAAAGATGAACTGCAAGGACAGAGGATACCTGGAAACTGAAGGTAAAGGGATTTGCAGATACAAGAAATTGTTTATTGAATCTTGGTGATGCTTCCGAATTCAAGTGTCCCCTTCCATCCATCCTAGACGTGGACATCGGGGACCATTTGGGAAGATGCAGAGGGATTCCGTGAAGAGGAACGGGGATTCCAAGGTAAGTTCAATTGCTTTTCTCGTCGTCGGGTCGGAAGGATTTGCGATTCGTAAGGGGGGAACTAATGTGAGTGTCGTGTGCTGCACACGGACAAAGATGAAATGCAAGGACAGAGGATCCCTGGATACTGAAGGTGGAGGGATTTGCAGATACAAGAATTATTTTATTGTATCCTAGGTGATGCTGCCGAATTGAAGAGTCCCCTTCCACCCATCCTAGACGTGGACATCGGGGACCATTTGGGAAGGCGCCGAGGTATCCCTTGAAGAGGAACGGGGATTCCAAGGTAAGTTCAATTGCTTTTCTCGTGGTCGGGTCGGACGGATTTGCGATTCCCAAGGAAGGATCTAAAGTGGGTGTCGTGTACTGCCCATTGGGAAAGATGAACTGCAAGGACAGAGGATATCTGGAAACTGAAGGTAAAGGGATTTGCAGATACAAGAAATTGTTTATTGAATCCTAGGTGATGCTGCCGAATTCAAGTGTCCCCTTCCACCCATCCTAGACGTGGACATCGGGGACCATTTGGGAAGATGCAGAGGGATTCCGTGAAGAGGAACGGGGATTCGAAGGTAAGTTCAATTGCTTTTCACGTCGTCGGGTCGGACGGATTTGCGATTCGTAAGGGGGGATCTACTGTGAGTGTCGTGTACTGCCCATTGAGAAAGATGAACTGCAAGGACAGAGGATACCTGGAAACTGAAGGTAAAGGGATTTGCAGATACAAGAAATTGTTTATTGAATCCTAGGTGATGCTGCCGAATTCAAGTGTCCCCTTCCACCCATCCTAGACGTGGACATCGGGGACCATTTGGGAAGATGCAGAGGGATTCCGTGAAGAGGAACGGGGATTCCAAGGTAAGTTCAATTGCTTTTCTCGTCGTCGGGTCGGACGGATTTGCGATTCCCAAGGAGGGATCTAAAGTGGGTGTCGTGTACTGCCCATTGAGAAAGATGAACTGCAAGGACAGAGGATACCTGGAAACTGAAGGTAAAGGGATTTGCAGATACAAGAAATTGTTTATTGAATCCTAGGTGATGCTGCCGAATTCAAGTGTCCCCTTCCACCCATCCTAGACGTGGACATCGGGGACCATTTGGGAAGATGCAGAGGGATTCCGTGAAGAGGAACGGGGATTCCAAGGTAAGTTCAATTGCTTTTCTCGTCGTCGGGTCGGACGGATTTGCGATTCGTAAGGGGGGATCTACTGTGAGTGTCGTGCACTGCCCATGGAGACAGAAGATATGTGAGGATAGAGGATCCTTGGAAACCGAAGGTAAAGGGATTTGTAGAAACAAGAAGTATTTTATTGAATCCTAGGTGATGCTGCCGAATTCAAGTGTCCCCTTCCACCCATCCTGGACGTGGACATCGGGGACCATTTGGGAAGATGCAGAGGGATTCCGTGAAGAGGAACGGGGATTCCAAGGTAAGTTCAATTGCTTTTCTCGTCGTCGTGTCGGACGGATTTGCGATTCGTAAGGGGGGATCTACTGTGAGTGTCGTGTACTGCCCATTGAGAAAGATGAACTGCAAGGACAGAGGATACCTGGAAACTGAAGGTAAAGGGATTTGCAGATACAAGAAATTGTTTATTGAATCCTAGGTGATGCTGCCGAATTCAAGTGTCCCCTTCCACCCATCCTTGACGTGGACATCGGGGACCATTTGGGAAGACGCAGAGGGATTCCGTGAAGAAAAACGGGGATTCCAAGGTAAGTTCAATTGCTTTTCTCGTCGTCGGGTCGGACGCATTTGCGATTCGTAAGGGGGGATCTACTGTGAGTGTCGTGCACTGCCCATGGAGACAGAAGATATGCGAGGATAGAGGATCCTTGGAAACCGAAGGTAAAGGGATTTGTAGAAACAAGAAGTATTTTATTGAATCCTAGGTGATGCTGCCGAATTCAAGAGTCCCCTTCCACCCATCCTTGACGTGGACATCGGGGACCATTTGGGAAGACGCATTGGGATTCCGTGAAAAAAAACGGGGATTCCAAGGTAAGGTCAATTGCTTTTCTCGTAGTCGGGTCGGACGCATTTGCGATTCGTAAGGGGGGATCTACTGTGAGTGTCGTGTACTGCCCATTGAGAAAGATGAACTGCAAGGACAGAGGATACCTGGAAACTGAAGGTAAAGGGATTTGCAGATACAAGAAATTGTTTATTGAATCCTAGGTGATGCTGCCGAATTCAAGTGTCCCCTTCCACCCATCCTAGACGTGGACATCGGGGACCATTTGGGAAGATGCAGAGGGATTCCGTGAAGAAGAACGGGGATTCCAAGGTAAGTTCAATTGCTTTTCTCGTCGTCGGGTCGGACGGATTTGCGATTCGTAAGGGGGGATCTACTGTGAGTGTCGTGCACTGCCCATGGAGACAGAAGATATGCGAGGATAGAGGAATCTTGGAAACTGAAGGTAAAGGGATTTGCAGATACAAGAAATTGTTTATTGAATCCTAGGTGATGCTGCCGAATTCAAGTGTCCCCTTCCACCCATCCTAGACGTGGACATCGGGGACCATTTGGGAAGATGCAGAGGGATTCCGTGAAGAGGAACGGGGATTCCAAGGTAAGTTCAATTGCTTTTCACGTCGTCGGGTCGGACGGATTTGCGATTCGTAAGGGGGGATCTACTGTGAGTGTCGTGTACTGCCCATTGAGAAAGGTGAACTGCAAGGACAGAGGATACCTGGAAACTGAAGGTTAAAGGATTTGCAGATACAAGAAATTGTTTATTGAATCCTAGGTGATGCTGCCGAATTCATGAATTCTCTTCCTCCCATCCCAGACGTTGACATCGGGGACCATTTGGGAAGACGTTGAGGGATTCCTTGAAGAGGAACGGAGATTCCAAGGTAAGTTCGATTCCTTTTCTCGTCGTCAGGTCGGACGGATTTGCGACTCCTAAGGGGGGACCTAATGTGAGTGTCGTGCACTGCCCATGGAGACAGAAGTTATGCGAGGATAGAGGATCCTTGGAAACCGAAGGTAAAGGGATTTGAAGAAACAAGAAGAATTTAATTAAATCCTAGGTGATGCTGCCGAATTCAAGAGTCCCCTTCCACCCATCCTTGACGTCGACATCGGGGACCATTTGGGAAGACGCAGAGGGTTTCCGTGAAGAGGAACGGGGATTCCAAGGTAAGTTCAATTGCTTTTCTCGTCGTCGGGCCGAACGGAGTTGCGATTCGTAAGGGGGGATCTACTGTGAGTGTCGTGTAATGCTCATTGAGAAAGATGAACCGCAAGGACAGAAGATCCCTGGAAACTGAAGGTAAAGGGATTTGGAGATACAAGAATTTTTTCATTGAATCCTAGGTTATATACCGAATTGAAGAATCATCCTCCAGCCATCCAAGTCGAGGACATCGGGGACCATTTGGGAAGATGCAGAGGGATTCCGTGAAGAGGAACGGGGATTCCAAGGTAAGTTCAATTGCTTTTCACGTCGTCGGGTCGGACGGATTTGCGATTCGTAAGGGGGGATGTACTGTGAGTGTCGTGTGCTGCACACGGACAAAGATGAAATGCAAGGACAGAGGATCCCTGAATACTGAAGGTGAAGGGATTTGCAGATACAAGAATTATTTTATTGAATCCTAGGTGATGCTGCCGGATTGAAGAGTCCCCTTCCACCCATCCTAGACGTGGACATCGGGCACCATTTGGGAAGACGCCGAGGTATCCCTACAAGAGGAACGGGGATTCCAAGGTTCATTCAATTGCTTTTCTCGTGGTCGGGTTCGACGGATTTGCGATTTTTAAGGGGGGATCTAATGTGAGTGTCGTGTACTGCGCATGGAGACAGAAGTTATGCGATGATAGAGGATCCTTGGAAACCGAAGGTAAAGGGATTTGTAGAAACAAGATATATTTTATTTAATCCTAGGTGATGCTGCCGAATTCAAGAGTCCCCTTCCACCCATCCTTGACGTGGACATCGGGGACCATTTGGGAAGACGCAGAGGGATTCCGTGAAGAAAAACGGGGATTCCAAGGTAAGTTCAATTGCTTTTCTCGTCGTCGGGTCGGACGGATTTGCGATTCGTAAGGGGGGATCTACTGTGAGTGTCGTGCACTGCCCATGGAGACAGAAGATATGTGAGGATAGAGGATCCTTGGAAACCGAAGGTAAAGGGATTTGTAGAAACAAGAAGTATTTTATTGAATCCTAGGTGATGCTGCCGAATTCAAGTGTCCCCTTCCACCCATCCTGGACGTGGACATCGGGGACCATTTGGGAAGATGCAGAGGGATTCCGTGAAGAGGAACGGGGATTCCAAGGTAAGTTCAATTGCTTTTCTCGTCGTCGGGTCGGACGGATTTGCGATTCGTAAGGGGGGATCTACTGTGAGTGTCGTGTACTGCCCATTGAGAAAGATGAACTGCAAGGACAGAGGATACCTGGAAACTGAAGGTAAAGGGATTTGCAGATACAAGAAATTGTTTATTGAATCCTAGGTGATGCTGCCGAATTCAAGTGTCCCCTTCCACCCATCCTTGACGTGGACATCGGGGACCATTTGGGAAGACGCAGAGGGATTCCGTGAAGAAAAACGGGGATTCCAAGGTAAGTTCAATTGCTTTTCTCGTCGTCGGGTCGGACGCATTTGCGATTCGTAAGGGGGGATCTACTGTGAGTGTCGTGCACTGCCCATGGAGACAGAAGATATGCGAGGATAGAGGATCCTTGGAAACCGAAGGTAAAGGGATTTGTAGAAACAAGAAGTATTTTATTGAATCCTAGGTGATGCTGCCGAATTCAAGAGTCCCCTTCCACCCATCCTTGACGTAGACATCGGGGACCATTTGGGAAGACGCATTGGGATTCCGTGAAAAAAAACGGGGATTCCAAGGTAAGGTCAATTGCTTTTCTCGTAGTCGGGTCGGACGGATTTGCGATTGGTAAGGGGGGATCTACTGTGAGTGTCGTGTACTGCCCATTGAGAAAGATGAACTGCAAGGACAGAGGATACCTGGAAACTGAAGGTAAAGGGATTTGCAGATACAAGAAATTGTTTATTGAATCCTAGGTGATGCTGCCGAATTGAAGTGTCCCCTTCCACCCATCCTAGACGTGGACATCGGGGACCATTTGGGAAGATGCAGAGGGATTCCGTGAAGAAGAACGGGGATTCCAAGGTAAGTTCAATTGCTTTTCTCGTCGTCGGGTCGGACGGATTTGCGATTCGTAAGGGGGGATCTACTGTGAGTGTCGTGCACTGCCCATGGAGAGAGAAGATATGAGATGACAGAGGAATCTTGGAAACTGAAGGTAAAGGGATTTGCAGATACACGAATTTTTTTCTTAAATCGTAGGTTATGCTGCCGAATTCATGAATCCTCTTCCTCCCATCCCAGACGTTGACACCGGGGACCATTTGAGAAGACGTTGAGGAATTCCTTGAAGAGGAACGGAGATTACAAGGTAAGTTCGATTCCTTTTCTCGTCGTCGGTTCGGACGGATTTGCGACTCCTAAGGGGGGATCTAATGTAAGTGTCGTGTACTGCCCATGGAGACAGAAGTTATGCGAGGATAGAGGATCCTTGGAAACCGAAGGTAAAGGGATTTGTAGAAACAAGAATTATTTTATTGATCCCAGGTTATGCTGCCGAATTCATAAATCGTCTTTTTCCCATCCAAGGGGTGGACATCGGGTACCATTTGGGAAGCTGCAGAGGGATTCCGTGAAAAGGAACGGGGATTCCAAGGTAAGTTCAATTGCTTTTCTCGTCGTCGGGTCGGAAGGATTTGCGATAACCAAGGGGGGATCTAAAGTGAGTGTCGTGTACTGCCCATTGAGAAAGATGAACTGCAAGGACAGAGGATCCCTGGAAACTGAAGGTAAAGGGATTTGCAGATACAAGAATTTTTTTATTAAATCCTAGGTTATGCCGAAGAATTCAGGAATCGTCTTCCTCCCATCATAGACATGGACATCGGGGACCATTTGGGAAGATGCAGAGGGATTCCGTGAAGAGGAACGGGGATTCCAAGGTAAGTTCAATTGCTTTTCTCGTCGTCGGGTCAAAACGGATTTGCGACTCGTAAGGGGGGATCTACTGTGAGTGTCGTGCACTGCCCATGGAGACAGAAGATATGCGAGGATAGAGGATCCTTGGAAACCGAAGGTAAAGGGATTTGTAGAAACAAGAAGTATTTTCTTGAATCCTAGGTGATGCTGCCGAATTCAAGAGTCCCCTTCCACCCATCCTTGACGTGGACATCGGGGACCATTTGGGAAGACGCAGAGGGTTTCCGTGAAGAGGAACGGGGATTCCGAGGTAAGTTCAATTGCTTTTCTCGTCGTCGGGTCCGACGGATTTGCGATTCGTAAGGGGGGATCTACTGTGAGTGTCGTGCACTGCCCATGGAGAGAGAAGATATGAGATGACAGAGGAATCTTGGAAACTGAAGGTAAAGGGATTTGCAGATACACGAATTTTTTTCTTAAATCCTAGGTTATGCTGCCGAATTCATGAATACTCTTCCTCCCATCCCAGACGTTGACATCGGGGACCATTTGGGAAGACGCAGAGGGTTTCCGTGAAGAGGAACGGGGATTCCAAGGTAATTTCAATTGCTTTTCTCGTCGTCGGGTCGAACGGATTTGCGATTCGTAAAGGGGGAACTAATGTGAGTGTCGTGTGCTGCACACGGACAAAGATGAAATGCAAGGACAGAGGATCCCTGGATACTGAAGGTGGAGGGATTTGCAGATACAAGAATTATTTTATTGTATCCTAGGTGATGCTGCCGAATTGAAGAGTCCCCTTCCACCCATCCTAGACGTGGACATCGGGGACCATTTGGGAAGGCGCCGAGGTATCCCTTGAAGAGGAACGGGGATTCCAAGGTAAGTTCAATTGCTTTTCTCGTGGTCGGGTCGGACGGATTTGCGATTCCCAAGGAAGGATCTAAAGTGGGTGTCGTGTACTGCCCATTGGGAAAGATGAACTGCAAGGACAGAGGATATCTGGAAACTGAAGGTAAAGGGATTTGTAGATACAAGAAATTGTTTATTGAATCCTAGGTGATGCTGCCGAATTCAAGTGTCCCCTTCCACCCATCCTAGACGTGGACATCGGGGACCATTTGGGAAGATGCAGAGGGATTCCGTGAAGAGGAACGGGGATTCGAAGGTAAGTTCAATTGCTTTTCACGTCGTCGGGTCGGACGGATTTGCGATTCGTAAGGGGGGATCTACTGTGAGTGTCGTGTACTGCCCATTGAGAGAGATGAACTGCAAGGACAGAGGATACCTTGAAACTGAAGGTAAAGGGATTTGCAGATACAAGAAATTGTTTATTGAATCCTAGGTGATGCTGCCGAATTCAAGTGTCCCCTTCCACCATCCTAGACGTGGACATCGGGGACCATTTGGGAAGATGCAGAGGGATTCCGTGAAGAGGAACGGGGATTCCAAGGTAAGTTCAATTGCTTTTCTCGTCGTCGGGTCGGACGGATTTGCGATTCCCAAGGAGGGATCTAAAGTGGGTGTCGTGTACTTCCCATTGAGAAAGATGAACTGCAAGGACAGAGGATACCTGGAAACTGAAGGTAAAGGGATTTGCAGATACAAGAAATTGTTTATTGAATCCTAGGTGATGCTGCCGAATTCAAGTGTCCCCTTCCACCCATCCTAGACGTGGACATCGGGGAACATTTGGGAAGATGCAGAGGGATTCCGTGAAGAGGAACGGGGATTCCAAGGTAAGTTCAATTGCTTTTCTCGTCGTCGGGTCGGACGGATTTGCGATTCGTAAGGGGGGATCTACTGTGAGTGTCGTGCACTGCCAATGGAGACAGAAGATATGTGAGGATAGAGGATCCTTGGAAACCGAAGGTAAAGGGATTTGTAGAAACAAGAAGTATTTTATTGAATCCTAGGTGATGCTGCCGAATTCAAGTGTCCCCTTCCACCCATCCTGGACGTGGACATCGGGGACCATTTGGGAAGATGCAGAGGGATTCCGTGAAGAGGAACGGGGATTCCAAGGTAAGTTCAATTGCTTTTCTCGTCGTCGGGTCGGACGGATTTGCGATTCCCAAGGAGGGATCTACTGTGAGTGTCGTGTACTGCCCATTGAGAAAGATGAACTGCAAGGACAGAGGATACCTGGAAACTGAAGGTAAAGGGATTTGCAGATACAAGAAATTGTTTATTGAATCCTAGGTGATGCTGCCGAATTCAAGTGTCCCCTTCCACCCATCCTAGACGTGGACATCGGGGACCATTTGGGAAGATGCAGAGGGATTCCGTGAAGAGGAACGGGGATTCCAAGGTAAGTTCAATTGCTTTTCACGTCGTCGGGTCGGACGGATTTGCGATTCGTAAGGGGGGATCTACTGTGAGTGTCGTGTACTGCCCATTGAGAAAGATGAACTGCAAGGACAGAGGATACCTGGAAACTGAAGGTAAAGGGATTTGCAGATACAAGAAATTGTTTATTGAATCCTAGGTGATGCTGCCGAATTCATGAATTCTCTTCCTCCCATCCCAGACGTTGACATCGGGGACCATTTGGGAAGACGTTGAGGGATTCCTTGAAGAGGAACGGAGATTCCAAGGTAAGTTCGATTCCTTTTCTCGTCGTCAGGTCGGACGGATTTGCGACTCCTAAGGGGGGACCTAATGTGAGTGTCGTGCACTGCCCATGGAGACAGAAGATATGCGAGGATAGAGGATCCTTGGAAACCGAAGGTAAAGGGATTTGTAGGAACAAGAATTATTTTATTGATCCCAGGTTATGCTGCCGAATTCAGGAATCGTCTTCCTCCCATCCCAGGGGTGGACATCGGGTACCATTTGGGAAGCTGCAGAGGGATTCCGTGAAAAGGAACGGGGATTCCAAGGTAAGTTCAATTGCTTTTCTCGTCGTCGGGTCGGACGGATTTGCGATTCCCAAGGAGGGATCTAAAGTGGGTGTCGTGTACTGCCCATTGAGAAAGATGAACTGCAAGGACAGAGGATACCTGGAAACTGAAGGTAAAGGGATTTGCAGATACAAGAAATTGTTTATTGAATCCCAGGTGATGCTGCCGAAATCAAGTGTCCCCTTCCACCCATCCTTGACGTGGACATCGGGGACCATTTGGGAAGACGCAGAGGGATTCCGTGAAGAAAAACGGGGATTCCAAGGTAAGTTGAATTGCTTTTCTCGTCGTCGGGTCGGACGCATTTGCGATTCGTAAGGGGGGATCTACTGTGAGTGTCGTGCACTGCCCATGGAGACAGAAGATATGCGAGGATAGAGGATCCTTGGAAACCGAAGGTAAAGGGATTTGAAGAAACAAGAAGAATTTTATTAAATCCTAGGTGATGCTGCCGAATTCAAGAGTCCCCTTCCACCCATCCTTGACGTGGACATCGGGGACCATTTGGGAAGACGCAGAGGGTTTCCGTGAAGAGGAACGGGGATTCCAAGGTAAGTTCAATTGCTTTTCTCGTCGTCGGGCCGAACGGAGTTGCGATTCGTAAGGGGGGATCTACTGTGTGTGTCGTGCACTGCCCATGGAGAGAGAAGATATGAGATGACAGAGGAATCTTGGAAACTGAAGGTAAAGGGATTTGCAGATACACGAATTTTTTTCTTAAATCCTAGGTTATGCTGCCGAATTCATGAATCCTTTTCCTCCCATCCCAGACGTTGACATCGGGGACCATTTGGGAAGACGTTGAGGAATTCCTTGAAGAGGAACGAAGATTCCAAGGTAAGTTCGATTCCTTTTCTATTCGTCGGGTCGGACGGATTTTCGATTCGTAAGGGAGGATCTACTGTGAGTGTCCTGCACTGCCCATAGAGACAGAAGATATGCGAGGATAGAGGATCCTTGGAAACCGAAGGTAATGGGATTTGTAGAAACAAGAAGTATTTTATTGAATCCTAGGTGATGCTGCCGAATTCAAGTGTCCCCTTCCACCCATCCTTGACGTGGACATCGGGGACCATTTGGGAAGACGCAGAGGGATTCCGTGAAGAAAAACGGGGATTCCAAGGTAAGTTCAATTGCTTTTCTCGTCGTCGGGTCGGACGCATTTGCGATTCGTAAGGGGGGATCTACTGTGAGTGTCGTGCACTGCCCATGGAGACAGAAGATATGCGAGGATAGAGGATCCTTGGAAACCGAAGGTAAAGGGATTTGAAGAAACAAGAAGAATTTAATTAAATCCTAGGTGATGCTGCCGAATTCAAGAGTCCCCTTCCACCCATCCTTGACGTGGACATCGGGGACCATTTGGGAAGACGCATTGGGATTCCGTGAAAAAAAACGGGGATTCCAAGGTAAGTTCAATTGCTTTTCTCGTCGTCGGGCCGAACGGAGTTGCGATTCGTAAGGGGGGATCTACTGTGAGTGTCGTGTAATGCCCATTGAGAAAGATGAACCGCAAGGACAGAAGATCCCTGGAAACTGAAGGTAAAGGGATTTGCAGATACAAGAATTTTTTCATTGAATCCTAGGTTATATACCGAATTGAAGAATCATCCTCCAGCCATCCAAGTCGAGTACATCGGGGACCATTTGGGAAGTTGCAGTGGGATTCCGTGAAGAGGAACGGGGATTCCAAGGTACATTCAATTGCTTTTCTCGTCGTCGGGTCGGACGGATTTGCGATTCGTAAGGGGGGATCTACTGTGTGTGTCGTGCACTGCCCATGGAGAGAGAAGATATGAGATGACAGAGGAATCTTGGAAACTGAAGGTAAAGGGATTTCCCGATACACGAATTTTTTTCTTAAATCCTAGGTTATGCTGCCGAATTCATGAATCCTTTTCCTCCCATCCCAGACGTTGACATCGGGGACCATTTGGGAAGACGTTGAGAAATTCCTTGAAGAGGAACGGAGATTCCAAGGTAAGTTCGATTCCTTTTCTATTCGTCGGGTCGGACGGATTTTCGATTCGTAAGGGGGGATGTACTGTGAGTGTCGTGTGCTGCACACGGACAAAGATGAAATGCAAGGACAGAGGATCCCTGAATACTGAAGGTGAAGGGATTTGCAGATACAAGAATTATTTTATTGAATCCTAGGTGATGCTGCCGGATTGAAGTGTCCCCTTCCACCCATCCTAGACGTGGACATCGGGCACCATTTGGGAAGACGCCGAGGTATCCCTACAAGAGGAACGGGGATTCCAAGGTTCATTCAATTGCTTTTCTCGTGGTCGGGTCGGACGGATTTGCGATTTTTAAGGGGGGATCTAATGTGAGTGTCGTGTACTGTCCATTGAGAAAGACGAACTGCCAGGACAAAGGATCCCGGGAAACTGAAGGTAATGGGATTTGCAGATATAAATTTTTTTGAATAAATCCTAGGTTATGCTGTCGAATTCAGAAATCCTCTTAATCTTATTCCAGACGTGGACATCGGGAACCATTTGGGAAGACGTTGAGGAATTCCTTGAAGAGGAACGGAGATTCCAAGGTAAGTTGGATTCCTTTTCTCGTCGTCGGGTCGGACGGATGTGCGACTCCAAAGGGGGGATCTAATGTAAGTGTCGTGTACTGCGCATGGAGAGTGAAGTTATGCGAGGATAGAGGATCCTTGGAAACCGAAGGTAAAGGGATTTGTAGAAACAAGATATATTTTATTTAATCCTAGGTGATGCTGCCGAATTCAAGAGTCCCCATCCACCCATCCTAGACGTGGACATCGGGGACCATTTGGGAAGATGCAGAGGGATTCCGTGAAGAGGAACGGGGATTCCAAGGTTCATTGAATTGCTTTTCTCGTGGTCGGGTCGGACGGATTTGCGATTCGTAAGGGGGGATCTACTGTGAGTGTCGTGTACTGCCCATTGAGAAAGATGAACTGCAAGGACAGAGGATACCTGGAAACTGAAGTTAAAG